>CM042186.1:8270902-8302413 GCA_023539305.1 Ilex asprella | reverse complement strand
GACGTGCTCGTACCAGAAAAATTCAAATACGAGTTATTACTAGTCTTGCAACAAGTCATTCAGAAAGTTGTCATCCTTATCGAGGCCCATTGTACTTGCATCACTCTTGGCCCAACAATTTAATCAGTGAGAGAGCAAGCCCAGCTCACGACCCGCTCCAAAGAAACCCATATATTTGTAGGTTTTTCTTCAGCGGAATGATAGAGAATTAAATAGCCACAGTTTGCCCATCAGTGTAATTAGAACCGGACCAGATCAGTTGGTCGGACCGGTTGAACCGTGAATCAGGATCTAAAACAGTCGGATTCTTTAATTAGACCGCCTAAAGATCTAAAACGGACCGGTTCTTTAATTAAACTGCCTAAGGATCCAAATCTGACCTGTTTTTTTTTCAAAACCGATGAACCGAAAATTCCTAAAATCCATCGGTTCAAAACAATACCAGTCCAATTGTATTTGTCTTCATCTTCTCCGGCTGGTTCAAAAAGATTTCAACCCCTTCGTCTTTGTCTTCTTTGTCACCAATGTTTTTAGATCTAACTCTAACAATGGTCACACCATAGATCTCAACCTTCTTCTCAGCTATGAATCTCCTCCTAAACTTTGTTAGTCTTCTTCACCCCTCTCTCTCTCTCTCGATGTGCACACACACACGGTTAACCTATATAGACACTCAACAGTCAAAAAACTCCATACACTATACACTACACAGTAATTTTTATTATGACTGTGAATTTTTAACTAAATTATTATGTTGTATAATTTTTTTAATTTTTGTATTATACAACTGGTTCGACCAATTGACTCAACAGTTGAACCATTGACCCGGTCCGGTTATGATAACACTGTTGCCAATCATGTATTTAATCAGACTAATGGGCTGAGTCCAAAATAATGACCAGGGCCCATTAAATTTGGGAGCAATTTGGAAGTCGGTACAAAAATTTAGACTTTTTAAAGCTAAATTACATTAAGGAAACTTATTTGGCCCTAAGTACATTTTCTTGAAAAAAAAAAGACTAAAAATATTTTTATTACTTCATTACTCTCTCTTTCTCATTCTCTCTCTCCATTATTCTGTCACTCTTTCTTCCCTATTTTCTCTCTCTCATATTGATTTTTTTTAAATATGTAATGTTTTGATTTAATTTTTTCATCTCTCTCTCCCACTATTTTTTTCTCTCTCTCGCTCCCTCTCTCCTTATTTCCTTATTCTCTCCATTTTTCTTTCTCCTTATATCAACATTACAATAACACAATTATACTAATCAGTTACACTAATTAGTTACAATTACCCTATAATACACTAAATAGTTACTCATATTTTCTAATAAATCAATTAGTTACACTAAACAATTATACAAAATTATAACATCAACCTAATTTGTCAATCAATTATTTACATAAATTAAAGAGTTACACCATTTAGTATCACGATATGATTACACCAATTATATACACAAAATTGGGTTTATCATTACACAAAAAACTTTACCATTATATTAATTTTGGTATATATAATTAGTGTAATGATGTCGTGATACTAAATAGTGCAACTATTTAATTTATGCAAAAAAATGAATGACAAATTGAGTTGGTGTATAAATTTGTATAATTGTTTGGTGTATTATAAGACAATTATAACTGATTGGTGTAACTGATTAGTATAATTGTGTTGTTGTAATACTGATATAAATAAAGAGAGAAATGGTTAGAGAAAATAGGAGGAGAGCAAGAGAGAGAGAGAGAGAGAGAGAGAGAGAGAAAATAAGGGAGAGAGAGATTGAAAAATAGATCAAATATTACATATTTGAAAAGAAAATAAATTATCAATAATAGATATAGAGAGAAAATATGGGGGAGATGGGGGAAGTAATGGAGAGAGATGGAGAGAAAATAGGAGAGAGATAGTGAGAGAGTCTAATGAAATTTTTGCATATTTGATAAAATATATCTCTGCCAATCAAGAATGCATAATTTAAGAGAGGGTATATAGGTAAAATAGTTTTGATTTAATTTGAATTTTGTACCTAAACACAATATATTTTATTAAAATTGAACTTAACAGAGTAAACAATTTTTTCATATACTTTTTTTCAAATAAATCTAAAAAATTGTATCCACAATAAAAAAAATCCTAAATTTTATGATTCAGTCATTATATGAACAAGCACAACACAGCCCACAAGACTTGTGGGTCATGTCCAATTGCTAATGCTTGGGATGTGGTGGGTTAACTGATGCTGGTCCTCTTAATTTCTTTAGGGGCTATCAGTGTGTGTGTGTGTGTGTGAGAGAGAGATGCATTATTCATAAAAATTTACATTAACTATACTACACACATGAAGGGTACGCACCAAGTTTATTGCGATGCATTTTGTTACCAAGTTCATAGACTTCTCGGATTGTACAACATTGATCGTTTTGGGCAAGGTTCACAAATTTTAAACGTGAAATTTGGAGCTGAGCCCTCTTTAGTAAACTTATAATGATTTGAGTTTGTCAAGAAGATTTATTTGATGATAAGTCTGTTTTTTTATCTTACTAACAAGTACTTAAGTCCACTATTTTTTTAAAATTTTAAAAATATCCTTAACAATGTTATTCTATTTAATATAGAAACCTTAAAGATCTTGAAAGTAACATTAAATTAATTTCGTAAATTAGAAATTATTATCCTTTAATTCACTCCTAAATTGAAATTAAAATTTATATTCTCTCTCTATCTCTAAAAGTTCATCACGCCAGTACAACGAATCTTTCTACTTGGATATCATTTCTTCCTCCATAGCATCAAAATCAGTAGGGTTTAAAACATCATTAACAGCTACCATATCTTTTACTACGTTCTGGTCGTCATGAACTTCTAACATTAAACAAAAAACTTATTTCTCATGAATACAAAAATTTATTTCTCATACATATAAATAACAAACAAATTGAATTTAAGATCTTATTTGCACAGCAATAGGAACAACAGAAACTTGGCTATACTTGATGCAAGAATGGAAATGGGGCAATTGATAGGGGATAAAGTTCAACCGTATGACAAATCTGCTGGTACAATTATTTAGTTTATGTAAAAAGGTTGAAAATTTTGCTCAATGTGTTATTAATTTGATTCCCAATTTTATTTTTATTTTTTTTTGATAAATAATTCAATTTTTTTTTAAATGTTTCATGTTATTAAGTTTTTTTGTTGACCATGTTACTATTTTTTCTGATTGACTATGTTATTTTTTTTTTCATGTTACTATTTTTTTATTGAACATGCTATTACTTTTTCAATGTTGTTATTTTTTTATGTTGAAGAATTGGAGACTTCTTTATCTGATTATGAGTTTGAATGTTACTATTTTAATTTTTAATTTTATTCAATGTTCCATATTGATATTTTTTCTGTTATTAAGCATGTTACTATTTTTGTTAAGCATGTTATTATTTTGTTCAACATGTTACTATTTTTGTTGAACATGTTACTATTGTTATTTTTTAAAAATATTAGTATTGAAATATTACTTTTTTTGTGTTTATATAGTATTATTTTTTTGTGTTTAAATGATAACTTTTTTTTATTTGATTGTTACTATTTTTTAATGTTTGTCAAACTCCTAAAATTTAGAATTTTTTAATTTTTAGTTTTACTTAACTTCTAAAGGTAAAAAATAGTCTGGTAAAATTGACAAAAAACAGATTTCATAACAAATAAGTGTCATTAACAGACTTAAGCCCAAATAAGTTCATATAGGGGGACCAACTTCCAAATTTTTCATTTTAAAACATGAAAAAATTGAAGTTAATTGTAAAAAAGTACACAAAAAATTGTAGAATAAAAAATTCCTTAATTTGGATACATATTTGTGTCCAAGTACATTATTTGAATTTTTTAGATTTTCTTATGACATTTCCGTCCTCCCTTGATCCATGTGTATTTTTTTTTTGAAAGTGGTTCTTTTTTTTTTTTTTTTTTCAAATTACATTTATGCATTAAACATCTCCTATGTTTATGAGATTATTTTAATATTCCGTTTATTTATGCATTAAACATCTCCTAGTTTTAGGATATATCATTTTGTTTGAAGTTCAAAATTTGAAACCTTATCTTTGTGGAGTTAATTGTAAAAAACACAAAAAAAATGTAGAAGAAAAAATTCCTTAATTTTATTTGTGTTAAGAGTACATAATTTGAATTTTTTGAATTTTTCTTTGACATTTATGCTCCCTTAATTCATGAGATTAATTTTTGGAAACTAATTTTTTTTTTCCAGATTATATGTATGCATTAAAAAATTTCCTAATTTAATGGAAGATTTGACCCAACCGTTTTTTAAGGATAAATGTATGCATTAAAAATCTTCTAATTTAATGGAAGATTTGATTCTTTGATTCTTCATAATTTAATGAACGATTTGATCCTTACAATTTTTTTGAGGATAAATGTATGCATTCAAAATATTTTAATTTAATGGAAGATTTGATTCTTCCGTTTATTGAGAGGATAAATCAGTTGGTTTGAATTTTAAATTTTACAATAGTATTTTTTTATTTTAAAGGTGATTATTGTGTTTTTTAATATGAAAACTAATATATAGTGTGACAAGTCACTTAGACAATGTACTATTATATTTTGTTGAACATATATTTACATATAATTTCATTCAAACAATCTATCTCTATTTTGAATTTGTTACAACATCTACAAAATCACTAAACATTGTATTTGTTACACTGTATTTTTATACTATTTTTGTTGCACTGTGAGGGAAAAACAGTCAACAGTTAAGAAATAGACACAGTTTATTCACGCACAATGAATTAATAAGGCAGAAACCCTATAAATGTTCAGGGAACAATAACTTTCTTCCAAAAAAATGCTAGAATCAAAATAAATGTAATAATATTTTATTTTAATTTTGGATAACCCATGATGTCAATACAAAAAAAAAAGTACACGGAATGACGAAGTTCAACAATCCAAATGCAGTCATAAAAAAAAGAGAAGATTGTGACGAGAAGATTTGTGTTTGATAAATCAAATTTAGAAATCCTCAAGAAATCTGCATGCTCTGCTGCTGAATCAACAGTGAAGGATTTGACCCGAGTGGAAGTCGTCTCAGCTTTCATCTGCAGCCATTTCATGAAAGTTGCCAATGCCGAAGCTAAAATGGATTCAAAAAAGTTATTTGTTGCAGTTCATGCAATGAACTTGAGGCCCAAAATGAATCCATCTCTTTCTGATGATGCCCTTGGAAATCTATGGAGCTTTTCTCTTGTAGTATCAAAGCATGAGGAAGGAAAAGATTATCATGAACTAGCTTTTGAGCTCAAGAACTTTAATCGTGAAAAAACCTTTAACCAATCTTGAGTTTGTGTCCATTAAACCCCAAATCATCTGTCAATCGATGTACAAATCACAATAGACACCCTACCCTTGAAATTTTTTATGGATGACAAAGAGTTGTGAAATTTTCTCTGAAGAAGATGAACCGATTTTGTGAGGAAGGAGGAGTATAAAGATACTCAAAGATGTAGAGATTTTAAAATAAATGCACCTAAATTTCAGCGGTTAAGATAAATACATTTTCACAATTTTTAAGAAAAATAATTTTTCAAAATGGGTATTTACATCTTTGTATCTCAGTAGTGTAATTTTTTTTAAAATATTTTTTTCTATGTATTTTTTTATAATTATGTTTAATTTGATATACCGACTTCCAAATGACACTTAAAACATACTATACAATGCAAGTCAGTTATGTATCACTCAGGTGGCACTTCGGTTTGGGTTCTCCAATATCACAATCCACCCCTTTAAGCCCAAACAATTTTGTTTGAGCCTCTCTCCAAGTGAACATGGGCTGCACGGGAGTGAGTCCTAACACGTTAGTTGTCACCGTTCCAATCCACCACACCGCCTGCACAGGAGTGAGTCCCATCACTTTATGTTGGTCTAATAGATTCACCCATTTATTATGCAAATATGTTAAGATTAAATTCAAGCTCATTAATTTTATTGTGTTAGATTTCGTCAGGCCTAGTGACAATCCAACCAATAGCAATTGACATCATTGGCATTGTGTTGTGCCTCACAATTTAAATCTTTAGACATAACTCATGATATAGAAGAAGTTGCACAGGTAAAGAAACCAAGGTATAGACTTTCGAGTGTCACAATCGACAGGATGATTTAAGACAATTGGAAGTCTAAAGCGAAAATATTAAATGAGGTCTTTATATTTTTAATATTAATTTTTTAAAATTTTTAATTTATTTTCAATTTATTATATAAGAGAGAGGCGGAAGAAGAACGTGCTAGTGTTACTAAAAAAATATTTTAATTTTTGTTTTAGTTTTTTATCAGAAAGAGTGTTTAATTTTAATTTTTTAATGTTTTGTACTAATTTTTACACACAGAGAGAGAGAGAGTAGGGGTAAATATGAGTTGACTTTACAGTACTTTTTATTTTTTTAATTTATAATTTTTAGATTTTTAATGTTAAAAATTGAATTATGGACTCAAATTATTACAATAAAAATGTTAATTATACTTCATATTTTAGGGCTTTTTTCTAGGGTTTAAAATTTAAAAGATTTAATTTTTTTATGCGTTAGTAATGTACCTAAAAATTTGGGGCCTAAAGCCCATGCTTTTTTTTTTTTTAATGCAGTAGAGCCGGCCCCGACAATCGATCCGCTCTAAAAGTCCACACATCCCCATGTGGTATCAATTCTTTACAACACAAGAATAATCACTACATTATTAAGTCAACAAATTAAATTCGTTTGTTAATGTCCCAATAACATTATTGTACTCACTGTCATTAAGTATACAGGTTAGTGACCATCTCTATTTAGCAAGGTAGAGAAAATATATATGGTCAAACACCTCCCCCAACATTCTCACCTTAACGTTGAGGAAATTCTAGAAGCACCAATGATTCCAAATGTTAATTAAAATAGGGCAGAGAGGTTACTATAAAGTCGTATGTAGTTGGCTATCAATATATTATTTGATACTCAAATCTACATCCCACCATTTTTTAATAAACGCCAGAACCATGCAAACAACAAAAGAATTGAAAAGAAGAAGAAGAAAAAATATTACCATAAAAAAGGGCCAGTCAAAGAAAGAAGACAATTATTTATATAGCTTAATGTTGTGGATGTGGGTTCGATTCGTATATGCCTCGACATGCCAGGAACCATAGACTAAGCGTTTCTGGGGGTAAATTTTTTGGAACCCATGCTTAGAAACTGGTCCACAATGTAGACTGATGCTGCTCTGAAAGTATGCGATCGTACCAACACTAATGCACTGGATTCCATTAGAATTTTACAGTTAAGCGTGTTTGGGCAAGAGTAGTACTAGATGGGTGACTCGTTGACAAGTTCTCGTGTTGTACTCTTTTCAAAAAAAGAAAAGAAAAGAAAAGAAAAGGATGGTGCTTCAGAAATTTGATCTCTTCACAATTTGAATTTCTAATTATATTACGGAATAAGGATGTTTGGATACAATACCTATTGCAAATTTTGGAAATTAAGTTTGATTTATGTATTCGCCGGTTTAGAGAATTCTTTGATCTTTGATAGTGAAACTTTGGTTCACATACGTAAATTTCAAAAGTGGACCACGTAAATATGTGTGTTTTATATTTATTTATTTCGCATTGTTATTTATTTGTGGGTCTCGTGCATATGAATTTAAAAGATTGTTCATAACAAACCTAAAACCAAGCCAATTTTTTTTTTTTATTAATAGGTATATTCCATTGTGATTAATTTAATCCGGTTCTTGGCAAACCTACAACCAAGCCATTTGTATTTTATTATCAATTGTTATATTCCTCTATGATTAATACATTTGTGAAACTACCAAGTTGATGGATTTAATCAAAATATAAAACTGGTAGAATAGTTGACTCCCCATACCACAACTTCATTCAGACAGGCAACCAGAGGTTTAATAATAATTACGTTTTATTCTAGAAGTACTTCGTTGTTGAAATAAAAAGGGAAAAATGTTATTTGTATCTAAAATATTAACTTAACCACGAATCTGCTAATGAAAGTTACAAATTCAGTAAAGAGGAAGGAACTTATAATATCATAGCTACTCATGGTTATTTTGGCCAATTGATTTTTCAATATGTGACTTTCAACAACTCTCGTTTTTTTACATTTTTTTTAGTTACTTGGCATGTTGTAGGTATTTGGTTCACTACTTTAGGTATCAACACTAAGCTTTCAACTTAAATGGTTTCAATTTCAACCAATCTGTAGTTGATAGAATAATTTTATTCTTTGAAAATAATCAAAAGAAAAATAGAAAGTATTCAATTGGAATATGAAAACGTGACCAAATTGGTCCTAGTTACTCTTTGGGGTGGAGTGGAAGAATAGAGGGGATTCTCGAACGCAGAAAAAGATCCAAATGCCTTCGAAGGAATTGAACGAGGAGCAGTAGGTGAAAGTCTCACAACCATTGAATTGACAATATACTCCAACAAATACTGAAACTCACAGTTAAATCAACGACATTAATTAATAAAGTCTGTAAATCATGTTAGTATTTTTGATTCAAATAGCATTGCTCATAAACAAGAACTTTGTTGACATCATGTCTCCAGAAAATAACTGATTAACCTAATTGAACCTCCCAACAAAATAAAAACCACATTCAATAATTTTTCTGAAAATTGCTACGTGTTAGGTTTTTTTTAGGGCCGGTGGTAGTGGGTGGAAATGTTAATCGAGTCAAGTCTTTTGAGTTTTTCTAAGTTGATTCTCAACTACAAGTGATTGTCACAAATTTCAACTTGATGACAGAGTTTGAATTCTTGTTCAAGTTCAACTTGTTAATCTTGTAATTAAGCTCGGTTCAACTAGGCTACTTGTACACTACAAGCCCGAACTTGAGCTCGAGTTCAAGGAAATAAGAAAGAAAAAAAAAACTCATGCCCAATAAGGCAACAACACATAATCTCTTCATTAAAAATCAGGCTTTGTATGCCTAACATAGCATTTGTTAAATTAAAACAAACTTAAAAATTTGATCATTAATACGAATGAATTAAAATTAAGACAAAACCAATGAAACTTGAATAGCTCGATTTGTTTAACAAGCTTTAGTTATTGCTTTTCAAATGACACAATATATTTTTAGTTTGAGAGAAAGAATGTCCAAATCGCAGATTCACACAATATCCACCCAAAACTTTTGTATGTCCAATGTGTCACTACAAGAAGAAAGCAAAACTACGATGCTACTTTATGGGGAAAGGCCACGAGGGTATCGTATTGAAAATTAGAATTTTTTAAAATTAAGTTATAATTTTTTTGAGGCGTAATTTATAACTTTAACTGACATAATTGATTATGAAAAGTTGAGATTGATACAGAGATTTTCATGATTAATCATGAGTGTCTATGATCGATTATGACTTTCATTTGAGCTTGTATAACTTTTTCTTTTAAAATTGTAACTTTACCTATAAAAATTATTAACCAACAGTACAATACTAATTTTTTATTTTCCGATACTGTAGAATTTTCTCTACTTTATATGCTAAAATCCCCTCCATCATGACTTGTATATACTTCCCCTCATACACGATCCATATCCATTTTTTCTAGGGTTTTTTTTTTTGACAAAATGAATTACCACCCTATAGTTTGAGTTAGTGATATACTAAATCATTCTATAATTTGACTTGGTAAATCACAATTTTTATAGATTTAAAAACTTAGGGAGGTAATATATCACTAATTAAAACTTCACGGCCGGAGATAAAATATAACTTATCCCCCCCCCCTCCCCCCCTTTTTTCCCCCTAAACACACGATTGAAGTTCATAATAATTAGACATCTTTTTGATTGTTGGGGATCTGCCGTTGGCAGAGCTTCCTCACCAACACTACCTTAAAGCTAATAAAAAAAGGGTGAATTCATCAATAATTTTGTTTCATCTGTTTTGTTAATATTTTAGAATTCTACACTCCAATTATTTTGCACAGAAGAACCATGCACATTACAAGAAATTGAAAAGAAAATCAAAACTCCTTCTATTTTATTGCCTTAAAATCTGAAAAATATTCCTTTTCAAGACAAGAATTCTATATTGACAACCACTCTCTCTAAAGGAACTCTTTGTCCAATCATTTGGAATATATTCACTGTGGCAGTCTCTCTGCCCCAAACTTTGCCATAGAATATGTCTAGCCATCTTCTTGTTGAGGTGGTTGTACAACTAACACGAGAGAGAGAGAGAGAGAGAGAGAGAGAGAGAGAGAGAGAGAGAGGGGTATTTTCAGATGGTGATAGTTCTTAGGGGTTATTTCTAAAAAGATTTTCAGCTGTAAGTGTCACTGTTAAGCAGGTTTTTGTGGTTTTTTCAAATAGATATCCAGATCAAGTGTCATTTTTAACCTACACACACCCGCTCGTAGTGACACCTACATCCCACATATAAATATTCATTTTTGCTACCAATTCTACATAATCCCTATGTTAATTTGCTGCTGTTTGCTCATTTGATCTCATTCTATTTCACATATTACTCTCCCTATAAGTGTTGTACAGGGAAATGAATCTATCAGTAAATGGTCAGTCTCAGGTCCCCCCGGGTTTTCGATTCCATCGGACAGAAGAGGAGCTTCTGTGTTACTACTTGAGGAAGAAAGTTGCCCGTGAAATGATAGACTTCAATGTAATTCGCGAGGTTGATCTTAACAAACTTGAACCATGGGATATCCAAGGTAAATTCAACCTCCATTTCTATGATTAACTTTTATAGTATTCAATTTACTATGGTCTATGCTAGTTTTATGATTTACCCTAATTATGGTGTTTGTTGTTTTCTTGGTTTTGTAGACAGGTGTAAAATAGGAGGCACCCCACAAAATGAATGGTACTTATTTTGTCACAAAGATAGAAAATACCCGACTGGGAGTCGCACTAATCGTGCGACTACAGGTGGATTCTGGAAGGCTACTGGCCGTGATAAGGTCATATACAGCTGCTATAGAAAAATTGGAATGAGGAAGACTTTGGTGTTCTACGAAGGGCGAGCGCCATATGGGCAAAAATCAGATTGGATCATCTATGAATATAGGCTATATGACAGCACCCATGACACCAAGGTAAGCCAGGATCTTTATTTCTATTGAAATTTCAGTGCATGATTTTTCAATCCAAAATACCTTGATTTTTAAATACAAGTTTGAAAGAGAAATACCGTGGGTTCTAACTGATCACATCTACATTATACATAAAATAAGAGACTAATAAAATGTCATGTTTTGATAGCACTATATTTCTTTTGGATACTGTAGTTTTAATGCTCTTGAGTAATGCATCCATAGACTCTAGTCTTTGAACATGTAACAATTCATAATCGATGATACTTTTGTTAATCCAGGGCTCGAATCTGAAACGAATTTCAACTCCAGAAGATCCTTGGACTGTATGCCGAATTTTCAGGAAGACAAACTTCCACAAGACCGTCCAGAGTCCGCAACGTACATCGTCGTCTCCGGATTCAAATACCCAACCTTATAACTCAATCGACAATGATGGTGTTCTTAATAAAACAGTTAAAAACAAGACAAAGTGTTCCAAGCAAGAAAAAAGAGAAATCATCGATTGGAAAATCAACAACAATAGGCTCTTTCATTACCTGAATCAAATTGATAGGGAAATCAGTGAGGAGTTTCCCAATATGTTCTTGCATTTTCCAATTCCAAGTCCAGCAATTCCAGCTCCTTCAATATCACTTCCTGTCGATAATTTGGATTTTAAACAAGACTCTAGTTTTGAGGATTGTGGTCTTTTGTTCAATGAGATGCTCTCAGAAACTGAACCTTCAAGCACCAACCCTGGCAGTGCTTGCCCAGTCAAAATGGGCGTGGCACGGGAGGGAGGGCCTCGTGGTTGGGCTGCAGTGGACCTGCTTGTAGCAATTCAGCTCAATGGCCAATCCATGACACCGGAGCAATTATCCGGCTATGGTCACTCCACCAAGGAATTCTGTTTATCTCCTTACGATGATGTAGCATCATCCCAATTATGTTCAAATGGACCAAATCAAGCAGCCCAAGTATATGGAAACGAGATTGATCTTTGGAGCTTTACATGATCATGTCCCGAGGATCCAGTCATTGCTAGATTTTAGGAGGGTTTTATGCACATTTTACCCACGTGTTGAGACTAGTTTTGCCTATAATATGCTCATGTGGATATTGTAATTAACTCTTATGTACCTTGTTGAATATTTGATCATTGTAAATGGTACCTTAATTTATGACTCTCAAGTGTCAACAATTGTTAGTGCTAGAGATCCTTGTCTTATATTTAGTATGTTTTGGCCGCTCTTTTATGTTCTTTAAGCTGTTTTGCCTATATAAACATTATAGGTGTTGCTTGAATTTGTCATCCATCCACGATGAATGGAGCTAGATCTGCTTGTCGGATTTTAGCCCACTGTGGGTGGTTTATGAAGGAAAAAACTTCAATCAAACCCCTTGCATTTTTTGCATTGTTATTATCTCCAAGGGTAATATTTTTTTAGAATGTGTCCTTTATGACCCACAAAAAAGATACAGGTTGAACTTAAAAACCGAAAAGTCATGTACGTAGGACTTGGAATCGAGTTTTCCTTCTATTTATTAAAATTGGATATTTGGTAGATGTAGGAGGAAAAAATCTCTCACCTTTTGATTTTGGTTTAATTGAGAAAGAGTGAACAAAGGGTGTCGTGTTCGTCTTGCAAAATGAATAAATTGTTGGAGAGCGGGATTAAGCCAGTCAGAGATACTCTGATATTTAAGTCAATAGAAATTTTGAAAGAAAGAAAAAAAGTTTGCAAGATTAGAAGTGCGTACTTTAGACTCAAGTATCACCCGGTATTTATAGCATTGCATGACAACTATGCTGCCATGATTTCTATTGTTGACTATTTTAAATGACACAATTATTTGTAGGATTACTTTTGATTGATGCAATGATTTCTTCTAGATCTCTTCTCATTTGCTCAATAGTCAGGGTACACTTACAACACTCACCTATGATTTGGTCAATGTTCTTATTAGTCCAACCCTACCTCTAATTTATTGGGATAGCCTGACTATCTCATGTATTGAATGATTCCATTTGAAAGACTACTTGCGAGACCTGCTCAATCTTGCTTTTGATTTGGTTTTATTGAAAGCTTAGCCTATTCGATCAAACACTTTAGCCATCTGTTCGATCAGTTGTAATGGAGACTATAGTTTGCCATGTGCCTCTTCCACATATTTTTTTCACATGTCTTAAGATGCATCGTGTCATTAACTGTCTCAATCATGTATAATGGCTTTATGTCTTTCACTTGCCTTTCATGGAATATCTACTACGTGGTACATGTTGGCTAATATTTCCCGACTTTTCATCATTCTAGAGAAGAGATGCAAGGATTTCTTTTCTTTTATGTAAAATGCCTTGCATCATTAAATGCAAGTGTCCTTTCGACTGTAGGGTCATTTCACTTGGCGCCTTTCTTTTTTTTTTTTAAATAGGAAAATACTATGTATCCCAAATTTCTAACCCAAATCTTCATCCCAAATGAAGGGAGATCATTGGATGAGTAGGTCCAATGGTCCAATGGTCTTCCTTGATTTGGGATAGAAATTTGGGTTGAGGATTTGGGATATATAGCATTTCTCTTTTAAATATTGTCTTAGACCTTTTCATTTTTACTTTCTCCACAAACGGTCAAAGCTTACTCTGTAATTCTTCTCTATCTTCATGGCTCCCCTTTTAAAAGAGGACATCCATGATTTTAAGGATACCTACAACATCCCCAATGATGTAGAGGTCAGGCTTTCTAGGGTTAATGAAGCCTTTTCAGTTCCATGGAGTCTATCCCTCTGTACACGATCCCCACCACTGAAGGTGCAGTTTGTTTCCCTCTTCATCCCCTTCTTCTGGGGTACTTTCTGCATTTAGACTCTCCCCCTTTCAATGTTGTCCTAATTTATTTTGAATGGTGATGAGAGTTGTGGCTTTTAACAACCTCCTTGGAACCAATCTTGGTCTCTAGGACAACTTGTACAGATATATTGTCAAGCCTACTGGTGATGACCATTCTCGTTACTCACCTCTCTAACTCCACCAAGAACCACAAAAAAGGACATATTGTTTATGTCTAGAAACTGGGAGCACAAAGTTGGTGAAGTGCTTGATTATCGATGCCCTTATGAGAGCGATTCTCTACGTATTCCCTTAGATGTCAAAATTGTTTTACTATTTTCCTCCTTTTTTTTATAGACATTTAGTAAATTCTTCTAATTTTCCTTATTTTTCAATACTGAGTAGAAGAAGAAGTAAAGAGGAGAGTTTCTAAGCGGTTTGTCAATATAGAGGATCTTAAGAAGATGTGGACTTTTAATGAGACCTTGTTCTGTCGAGTTACAGACCAGCTGTTTGGTTATGCTCCCATGTATCGTTCCTTCATAGTTGTTCCAGATAGGCCCAATGCTTGTTTGGCAAAGGACCGAGAAGTGTTTGAAACCTATAGAGCTTTTACACCAAAGTCCCGCCAAAAATCCATTATCCTTGGCCAAGGCCTAATTGTATAGAAATTCATTGACCTTGTTTTTAGTTTTGACATATCCCCAAGTTCGGCTCCAACTACTCCTACTTCCCAAATTCCATTTGCTAATCAAAGTCCTGTTCCTCCTTCTAATCTCATTCGTCCATCTGAGGTCGAGACAATACCTATATCGGATAAGGATTTGATCACTCTTCTCATTATCGACCAGTCCAAAGCAACAGATGCCTTAGGCGATAATGCTCCTTCAATTATCATTTACATTGGTATCGATACCTCTCCCGAGACAACTAAACAAACAAAAATACCATAAAGAAGAGGAAAGTCATGAAGATCAGTGAATCTAATCAAAGAGATTAAGAGATTTCTCCTTTTTGCTCTATCCGGAAGGCCAAGGGCAAAGAGATTAGTGTGAAGGACTCGGTTGTGGCCGATGTGAATGTTGTTGTTGGCATTGCCAGGGGAGTGATCATTCCTCTAAATCTGGTTTTCAATGAATCAATGAGTGATGACCAGATTTCCCAAAGTGCCTTTTTGTCGATGTTGTTTATAAATCTTCTCTTTTATTTTATGGTTTGATGTTTCGTGAATTTTTCTAAGTGTTCTTTTATATGGTCTTCAATGGACCCATGAAGTTTGTACTCAAATTACTTGAAAAGACAAGGCTATGAAAAATGTCGTTTATGATCGTATCACTACTTTGGAGAAGAACGAACAACTAGACGTCGAAGTTTCCAAGCTTTGTTGGAAATTAATCTTGGTCCACTAAGCTCAAAAGATAGATTTTGAGGGAGAGAGAGATCGTTTGAAGTCTTCCAATGATGAGTTAAAGTCCTTAGAAATCGAGGCTTCTTGTGAGCTCTCCTAATCCCCAAAAGATCATACTGCACTTCTTGAAAAGTTTGAAAGTTTCAAGGTTGGTTCTAAAGCCAAAGAATATTCAACCTACAATGATGGGGAGGAGAAGGAAGAGGAAGTGCTCGCCCAGCAAGTTAGTCAGATTGAAAAGATAAACTTTAAAAAAGGCTAGGATAAGGATTTAAGGGCTGTCGACATTCTCCCTTCTTTCAGGCTATTCACCCCGCATTCTTTTAGTGCTCTGAGTCAAGCTGCTTAAGCCCTTTTTTCTCTTTCATACTTAAGAAAATATTCTGATCGAAATAAGGAAAATTTTTGGTAATTCTTTGTATTCTTTATTCACATAAGTTCTTTTTTCTCCAATAGATTGGCTTGGCCCCAATGAAGGCTCTGGTCTCTATACTTAGAAAAAGTTCATGCCCCATTTTCTAACAAGGAGGCTTGGCCTCAATGATGTTCCAGCATTCATATTGGTTACTTGATATGACTATCGCACCAATTTGTTCTATCTCTAATCTTTACCAATTGGCATACACCATCGTGCCAAACCATGGGTCTGTGTTCTATTGGGTGGTTTTACCTCAGTTAGGTCTCTACCTTTGTTAGGATTTTTCCTCCCTGCCTTGGCATTAGGTTGTCTTAGTTCCCAAGTGGCCTCGGGTCTTTTGCCTAGAACTCTAATCGGGTCTTTTACATTTCCATTGCCTTGCAAAGGTTCGTATAGGATTTACAAAGGCACTTTGTAAAAATGAATTTCATAAAAATTGATATAAAAAGCCTTACAACTTTTCAAAAAGACCTAGCTAATTTTGTATGTACTTGAATTCAATTCCTTTCTAGAGGCACTCCAGATCTTTCTGACAAAAGGTACTTCTATATATTTCTAAAGGTGCTACAAAAGTAGTACTTTTGTAGGTTTATTGTGTTCCAAGGTCGTGGAAGTGACCTCCCCTCTATGATTTTGAGTTTTTAAGACCCATTTTCACCTACCGATATAAGGTCCTTCTTAGATGGCCCCGAGTTTTCCTTCTATCAATTTTTTAGTTGTGCCTATGATTTTTCTTTGGACCAAGTCCACAACCAAAAATCCCCTAGACAAGACCTTTTTGCTGTGAGCTTGGGACTTTTGTTTCTGGTAAGATGCCACTTTTATGGATGCTAACTCCATTCGTTCTTCTACCAGCTCCAAATCCTTAGTGACGGATCCAATTTTGACCTAAGCGTAGGGAGACCGATCTCTAGAGGTATGATTGCCTCCATCTCGTATGCTAATGTGTATGGAGTTTCCCTCGTTGCCAATCATGATTTGATTCGGTATGCCCAGAACATGCTGGGCAACTCTTCCACCCATTTTTCTTTACCTTTCTTTAGCCTTTTTTTTTTTAATTCCATCCAAGATTGGTTTGTTTGATATCTCTGCTTGCCTATTATTTTTGTGGGTAAGTAGGTGAGGATTAATGGTTTAGATCCCATAATGTTGGCAAAATGCTTTGAATGGTTCACTGTTGAACTGGATGCCATTATTAAAGATTAAGTCTTTAGGAATGCCAAACCTTGTATTAATGTTACTCCACACGAAGCTCTTTGTATAAGTGTTGCTTATATTCACAAACTATCTGTAAAAAAGTCAGTTCCTACAAGAAGGTACTTCTTATTTCCATGTGCTTTAGGCATTAGGCCCAATGGTGTCTAGCCCCATTGTGCAAAAGGCCATGTGCTTGTTAGAGGGCTAAAGGTGGCTATCTCAAGATGGTTGAGAATTTTTGACGCTTCTCGCATTGCTTCATATGTCGTTGTGCATCCCTCTACATACAGGGCTACCAATAGCCTTGTGATAGAGCTCGGTGCGCTAGAGATCTGCCTCCCAAGTGTTCCCCACAACTTTCCTCATGAAGTTCGAATAAAAAATCTTGAACCTTGATTGGGTGTACGTAGACTAAATACAAACTTGTGAAAGATCATTGGTACAACTAATTTTTATTGTAACCAAAGCCTAGATGCTTTCAAACTTAGCTTATGGGCTTCCTTTTTATACTCAGGGAGTTGCCCATTCTTGAGGAAGTTGTTGATCGGGTCCATCTAGCTAGAGCCTAGTTTGGTTGATAACATCAATGAAACTATTATTAGCTCGGTGCTAAATTTTTTCTTGCCACTATAACAATATTGTTCTTCTCAAATTTTCCTTGAGAGCCGAAACTAGGGTTGCTAGAACATTAACGTGTGCATTTTTAGCCCTTGCCACCTGCTAGAATATAACCCTTGGGGATCTTAATTAGCTCTATAATGGCTATCTTATGGTATGCCATCATCAACTCGTATTTTGTGTCATTGTTTGAGACGTAGAAGTCAAGTCTAACTGCCTTCTCAAGTATGTCTCCTTCTGAAGATTCTAAAATTAAACCACTCCATCTCTTTTTTAGTTTGATTAGCCATCCACGTATAGCTTCGAGGAATCTTTAAACTCTAAGATTTTCGTAGTCTTTTATATTTTGGGGCCTAATCATTTGTAGGGGTGAATTTGGCCAAGAATTCTAGCACAACTTTCCTTTTAATTACAATTCATGGGTCGAAGGTAACGTCATATTCCTCAATATATACTATCCATTTTGATAATTTGCTAAAATTTAATTAACAAATTAATGTCTATAATTGAGCTCAAATCAATAAATAGAGGTCTAGGGGAGGCCCAAAGATGGGGTGGGAAAGGGAGAAAAAGCTAAGGAGGAAGGAAGATCGGCGAAACTCTGCTTGAAGTTTACTAAAGCCTTACAAGTTCATCTCCGGGAAGAAGAACACACCACCAAGGTCATTCTTCAAGAAATCCAAATCATCTTTAAGTCATTCAAAATGAAGTACGGTGAGGAGATTCATCAAAAGCATCATCAAATTGAAGAACATGAGATACATTGATCCAACTCTCATATTCATCAAATCCACCAAAGCCACTACCAATTGAGAAGAGCGAGAAATACGTCAATCAGACCCTCATTTTTGCCCAATTCACCAAACTCCTCGTCATCATCAAATCCACCGAGAATCAGAGAAAAATGCACGTGAGAAGAATGCCAAAGAGAGTCAACACTACATCTTTTACTTAAAGTCAATTAAATTGACTATTGTAACTTAAATTTATTTTGTGTTAATTTATACACGAAATTTGTCATTACAACTGGATAAATCGACCATTCTAAATAGTGCTTTCAATGGTAGATCTATTAGAACTGTGATCGAATATGCTTGGAAGGAATGCCTTAAATTTCCAAAAAGAGATGACTGGAGCCAGGGCCAAGTTTTCTAGAGGTAAGTACCTGTTCTCTACATCAAGCAAGGTCTTGTTTATGTTGGAGATCAACTTCATTTCTTTATGAGATACTCTCATCAATGCCCCGTTCACTGTTTGTTCTAAAATGATTAGATAGAGACAAATACGTTCACTCTGCTTAGGAGTCGTCAGCAAGGGAGGTATTGCAAAAATATTCCTTTAAATTATTAAAGGCCTTCTCGCATAATGGGTTTCATATTCCCCCCTCTTTGTGTTTCAGAGTTTGGAATAATGGTCTACACTTGTCGAATAATTTAGAGATAAATCTATTGAGAGTAGTGGCCATGCCAATCGACCTCTATATTTCTATGATGGTCCTCGATGTTTTGAGTTCTATTAGGGCTTTTAACTGGTCGAGATTGGCCTCAATTCCTCACCTGGTAACTAAGAAGCCCAAGAATTTACCTAAACCTACCCCGAAGGCACATTTTTGAGGCATTAAGCTTCATTCAATAGTTTGGCAGAATGTTGAATGTCCTCTTTAGGTCTGCAAGATGATCAACTTCTCTCTTAATTTTGACCATCATGTCATCAATTTATACTTCCATGGTGCCTCCTAGCATTTCTTTGAACATTCTAGTCATTAAACTCTAGCATGTTGTCCCAACATTTTTAAGTTCAAAGGGCATTATGTTGTAGTAGTACACCTCTTGCGGCATGATGAATGAGGTATTTTCCTAGTTCTGGCCGAAAATAGGTATTTGGTGATAGCCTCTATAGGCGTAAAAAAAGTTGATCGATTTTTGACAATGGAAAGCTATCATTTGGGCATGCTTTGTTAAGGTCGGTGAAGTTTACGCAGACCCTCCACTTGTCGTTCGTTTTCTTGACCACCATCGTGTTCTAGAGCCAGGTTAGGTATTATACTTCTCTAATCGAGTGTGCTTCTAGTAACTTGCTGAGCTCATCATTGACAGCTTCCATGTGTTGTGGTGCCTACCTCCTTGGCTTCTATTTGATCAGTTTAAATCTTGGGTCCACATTTACGAGGTGGCATATGAATTTTAGATCAATGTCTGGAATCTCATATGTGGACCAAGAAAATGCATCAATATTTCTCTTTACGAGGCCCTCCAACGCCTCATGTTCCGGCTGCGGAAGTGAAGATCTAATCAAGAAGAACTTTTCGGTTTCCTTTTCCAAGTATATGGCCTTCAGTTCTTCCATAGCACGTTTGACTGGGCTTGTTACTAGCTCCTTTAAGCCCGCTCAAGCTATAACTACTATTTTTGGGTTGAATTTGGTGCCGACCTGACGTCTTGACTTTCTTTTACCTCTTTCCCTCTTATAGAGACAAATGGGTAGTTCCTTGTGCTAAACTGGTCCCCACAGACGTCCAAGACTCCTCTTTCCACTGGGAATCTAAAAATCTGATGCTAAGTTGAAGGAATCGCTTTCATCTTATGCGCGCATGTATGCCCAATAATAGCATTAGAGGCTGAATCGGACTCCATAACTAGGAATTCAATCATCATTCCCATTGGCCCTACCTAAACTAAGAGAGTAATCTTCCCTTTTGGAAATACTATTTTCCACTAAAATCAACTAGTGGAACATTGACTAGCATCAAATCCTCCTCCTTTAGGCTGAGCTTGTGAAATAAGCCACTATACATAATTTTAGAAGAGTTTCCCTGGTCAATCAAAATTCTTTCCACATTAAAGTTTGGTATTTGCAAAGTCAAGACCAGGGCATCACTATGCTGGTGATGATGCCGGCTAAATTGCCGTAGGAGAAGTTGATCAGTCCATCCAATTGATTAGTCCTTAGTTTCTTTTTAATATGCTCGATTATACTCCTGATATGGAAGATTTCTCTAATATGTGCGACTTTCTAGATGTATACTCTAGCCAGATTATTCATTTCCATATTCAAATTTGTGGTTGCGTGAATGATATTAATCACCATGCGATGTCTTGTCCTTGACCCTGAACATCGTCTATCTTTCCTCTTATGGCATTTTTTTATCCTGATTTATGAATTAAGAAATGTCTTTATCTTGTACCAGCTTTTCTAGATGATATTTTAGAGAACAACTGTTCTCTATCATGTGCCCAATGTCGCGGTGGTAAGAGCATCGCATAATAGGGTTCCTCTTTTTGGGGTCTCTTCCTATTTTGTTCGGCCATGTGAAGAATGACTTCCCCTTTATCTAAGAGAATATCTTGTAAATGGGTCTTTGAAGACCGTGTTTACACTAACAAATGATGATCGCGACGAAAAAGCTTCCTTATCCTTTTCATTCGCTTCTAATCATGATTGATTGTTTAGTCCTTTGCCACTTTACATCTTTAGTGGCTGGTCTCGACTTAATATCTTTTCCGAGTTCATCATCCACATTTGCGTACTTCTCTACCCTTGTCACTTGCTCTTCCATATCAAGGGCTGGTCTCTTTGTTGGTGATCGGATTTCTTTTGCTTAGCCGATCTTGAATGACGCAGCTACAGTCTTTGGATTGTTACTTTCTATCTCATTCATCATTTCCCATTAATGGTGAGTGTGCCAACATAGCGTTTCACCATGCTTCTTTTTCATTGAAAGTAAAGCTCCAACATCCTTTGGTTTCAAGTAGCTTGTTATAAATTGAGCTGTGAATTTCTTAATAAACTGTTCCCACCTTCCAACAAAAGTTTGAGGGAGGCTGTCGAACCACTTCATTGTTGATTCCCCCAAAGTGCTTGGAAACATTGTGCTTAATAGGGCTTTGTTCTTCCTATGGATTGCCATCAATTTTCTGTAATTACAAATGTGGGTGGTTAGGTCAGTTCTCCCATCGTGGAGCTAAAAGTTTGGGACTGTGAATTTACTCAAGATTCGTCTTCCCTTTCTTTCCCCTAATGTATTCACCTATTGTCCTTCTGGCTAGCCCTCTAGAAGATTTTTGTTAGGAATTTTTTAGTCTGCTATTGAGCTCTATTGTTATGAAATACTTCCAAGTGTCCTTTTGCTCCTCAACCCGTGCAGATTTATTCCTTCTATTTTCATTTCAATTGTCCTTTTTTGGGCTAGGACTTTCTTAGGCCGTCCTTATTGCATAATTTTTTTTGCCTTAGTTTCTTTGTCCATTCTTGAGAATTTTTCAGAATATCGTCATAGTCTTCTAATTGGTCTTGGATAGACTGGACTAGCTTCATAAACACTGAGATTTCTCCATTGGCACATGGGGATCTCTCTTGGTATCCCTTGATTTTTTGGGTCTCATTTTGAGGATAATACCTCCTTGAAGGCATGTTTATTTTGAGGATAGTACCTCCCTAACGATACGTTGTTTGGGTCTTCATGATCCCCACCCAAACTCCTAGCAGCATCTTCTCTGCTATCACTATCAGTAGGAAATGAAACTTGTTAGTTTGGATAGAGTCATATTCATAAGCATTTTGATTGCTGCGTGGTGATCTAATTATACTCTAGAAGTTTGACGTGATTCTTTCGTTCACAAGTTTTCCATAGAAGTCGCCAATTGTAAGAGGAAAAAATCTCTTACCTTCTAATTTTGGTTTAATTGAGAAAGAGTGCACAAAGATTGTACTGTTCTTCCTGTAAAATAAACAAACTACTGAAGACTAGGGGTAGGCTAGTCAGAGGCATTTTGATGTTTAAGTTAGTAGGGCTTCTAAAAGACAGCAAAGAAGTTTACAAGATTAGAAGTGCGTACCTTAGACTTAAGCATCAATTGTATTTATAGTGTTGCATGGAAACTATTCTACCAAGATTTTAGATGTTGACTATATTAGATGACACACCTAATTCTTTCCCAAATTAGTTTCAATTGATGTTGGGATTTCTCTAAGATCTCTTGTCATTTGCCCATTATTTAGGGTACGTTGATAACACTCACCTATGATTTTTGCATTGTTCTTATCAGTCCAACCTACCTCTTATTTATAGGGATGACCTGACTATCTCATTACTGAATGATTCTATTTGGTAGACTACTTGCGAAATCTCCTCAGTCTTACTTTTGATTTGGTCATATTGAAAGCTCAACCTATTCAACTGAACACTTTAGTTCTTTATTCAATTGGTTGTAATGGAGATTGTAGTTCTCCACATGCCTCTTGCATGTGTATTAATTGCAAAAAATTATTGTTGATTTTGAAGATAAGGTAATGAATTTAATTAGTGGTAAGTTGGATCTTGTAGCAAAAACAAATCACTAATTTGCCACAATTTCTATAATCTCAGTACCAAAAATCATTAGTCACCAGTAATGGGGTTAACGAAAGATTATTTAGTGGCAACAATTTGAATGTAGTCACTGATAATGTTTAGTTTTAGTGACAATATCTTTTCTTGCAACTAATTACATTGTTCTCTTACTTTTAGCCACATTTATCTACCGATACTATTTTTCCAATTTTAGTGACAACATAAGTCACCACTAATGATAACTCTATTCAAATTACAATAGCCAATGATGGTGTTGTTTTAAAATGGAAGGATATTTTATTCCCCATATTTCATGAACTTAATAGCTTGAAGCTCCAACTCTCTCTCTTTCTCTCTCAATCATACATATCAATGATGGCACCTCTGACCGTTCGATCATCTTGAGTGTGGTGTCTTGCGTTGTCATTTGTCGCCACCACCATGTTTGTGTTGAAGACTACAAGGTAAGGTTTTCCTTCAGATTTTTTTTTTAAAAAATTTCGTCTTCCCTTCAATCACTCTTGTTGTTATCCCTCGGAATGGCATAATCATGTTCGAGTTGATTAAATTTTCATAATAGAATTTTGTTTCATGTTTAAGTTATCTTATGATTAAATTCTCATAATATACTAATATGTTTTGGGATGGGAGAAAAGCAACTTTGATGGTCAATTTTGGTGGTTGTTTGCTTCTATATACTTTCTTCACAATTTGTATCCACTAGGACCTTGTATCCACGGGGTTACTCATATTCCTTATCAACCTAGTTAGGATATGGGTTTAAATATGTTAGCCTGGTCACTCACCACATCATGGGGTCGACGTGCTCCTTGGTTATTTTGTCCAGCTGGTCAAGGATAGCATCCATTGAGACCCGAGTTTAATCGTCTAAAGGCTCCTCCAAAGGAACTGCATGATCCACCTCGACGTGGTTGACCGAAGCAACGTCTTTGGGTTCGACAAGATTTTGCATCGGAATAGAAGAAGTTTCAGCTAAGGAAAGAAAGTCGAGAAAATTTCTCACATGCCTATTTCTTCTAGAAGGTCCAGTTAAGGCTTTCTTACGAGAACGAGGATTTTGATCCCGAGTAGTCTGGATAACCTGACGGTCATTGGCGAGAGCAGCATTGGGATGGAGAGCAATGACGATATAAGACATATAGGTTGGAGTATACCTGAGCAGGGTATGGGCAGCTTGGCAAAAGAGCGACTCATTAAAGTTCTATACCCTCTTCAGTTCCTCCATCTTTGCCGACCGCTCTGGGGTTCTTCCCTATACATTTTGCCTATGTAAAAAGGAAAAGTGAGTATAGAAGAGAGGGGGTTCTACAAAGAGAAAAGAAAAGAGCATATCATCAGTCACCTGGTGCGCCTTATTTGTAAGGGCATCAACAAGAAGTCTTATCAACAACATACTCCCAATTGCCAGAAACAAAAGCAACATCATTCTCATGACCCTTTGAATCTGGGAGGTGGGTCACCAGGTAGCAATCATTCTTTCTCACTGCAAGATAATAATTATCTCCATATGGCTCGATGATATAGCAGAATAAGATCTCCCAAAGGCCCAACCTCAGAACCAATAACTTGCTAAGAGTAGCCACGCCTATTATGATCCTGAAGAAGTTTGAGCAACATTTATAGGGCACAACTTTAGTGTTGAAAGAACCAATAAAAGAAGGGGGTGAAGAGGGAAGTAATAACTCAAGTATGGATGAGGATGCTCTCTCTAGTGTCAATCAGAGGTTCGTCAGTCTCAACAACATGAATGTCATCGATGTCAAGAATTTGGTACTTGGTTTTGAAAGTGGCAATTTCTGAAGAAGTAAGAGGATCCATTTCATATTAGATAAAACTCACATCAGTAGAGGAGAAAGCTAGAAGAAGAAGAACAAGTGAAGAAGAAATGAGAACTAGCACCTCCTTTTTTAAAGCATAGACTTGAGAAAATAACTTAAGCCCAACGGACGAATCGTCAATGCAAGACACGCTGTTAGAATCAAGTGCATGTCTCAAAGATTCATGCAATGATAACATGGGAGCATGAAATGACTACCAAATGAAAAAGTGTCTGACACATGTTTCTTGAGGGTAAATGAAGGGGCATTGAAGTTACGACATGTGTGAAGAACATTTAATATGCTCACGTGAGGATGACGTGATAAATCATGTGAGGAAACAGTAAAGTATCAGCTAAGTCAAGTTATGAACTTACCTCACGAAGCAGGATCAAACCGTCTAAGAGCTCGATCAGAAGAGCAAGAGCTCGGTTTCAATAAAGCTGAGCTCCACATATAAGCAACACCGAACTAAAGGGATGCCTGTAATTTAGGCATTCTGGTATAACAAGCGAACGTAATCAATGGCTCGAGGAGAGCCAGTCAACTGGGAGAGCATCTGGAGAGATTTTAACAAATCCCTAACAAATATCCTAGATTGGTAGGAGGTGTGCCACGTTGCATCATCAATCAGGGAAACCCTAACGAAGAGAGACATTATAACAGGAGTCAAGTGTGCTCAACAAAAGGTACGCTCAATTCTTCCTGCACACATACTCTCTACATTCAATTACTACTTAAGTATCAGAGTACCTTCGATCAAAACACTTCGATCCAAAGTAATTTATTTGTTTTATAGGAAGAAAAAGACAGAGTACAGACCCAAACTTAACAATCCTTGTGGGAGGTAAATTCATTTTTGCCCCTTACAATATGCTACCACCAACATAACAGAAGGTGTCACTCTACATAACCAAGCATCGGTCAACTAAGCAAACACAAACTAAAATTAAGCAAAACATGCCAAGTGGAAAATATTCATGTCTATACAATAGTCATTTTTTACTATAACCCTACTATTGGGTTTATGCAACATTTTTTGGACAAGTACCCATCTTTCGAAATCATATTCAAAAAGACAAGTGACAAAAAAATAGACCTCGACTACGGCAAATTGGAAGGAGGGGGGGGGGGGGACGTGATCCAAATCGCACTGTTGAAATATTCCAAAACATCACTAACATCCATTCTAATTTAGATTTAAACATTACTAACACCTCCGTCATTAAATCATTATTTCTAATAAAAAAATTATCTTAAATATAAAAATTGCCCCTACATAAACCCTAAAAAATTTTTTTACATAAAATTTTAGTCGATTAAAATTTAATGTTTTACATATTAAAATTCGAACTGATTAATTTTTTTAATATATTAAAATTTGATCCAATTAAAATTCGAAACGAGCTGATTAAATTTAATTTTTTTACATATTCAAATTAAAGCCTATTAAAATTCTTTTTTATGCATTAAAATTGGAGTCGATTTGAGCTCAACCTAAACTATTAGTGCCGGTTAAAATTTGATTCGAATCAATTAAAATTTATATTTTTTATTTATTAAAATCCATATCATTTAAAATTCAATTCAAGTTGATTAAAATTTAATTTTTACTTATTAAAATTTGAGTCGATTAAAATTTATATTTGTTTACGTATCAAAATTCGGGTCAATTAAAATTCAATACGAGTTAATTAAAATTTGATTCGAGCTGATTTTAATTTTATTAATCAGCTTGAATCAAATTTTAGTTGGCTTGAATTTTAATAGATAAAATAATTTATAAAATATAAGGCGTTTAATTGAAGATATATCTGTTTAGAGGGGACGTGGATGAAATTTTTCTTAAAATATATCATGAACAATTTAAAAAAATTATAGTATAGTTAATGTTAATCTCACAGGGGATATCAGTGAAGATTGAGAAATTAGAAGAGGTGTTTTTGAAGAAATAATAAAATACAGAGGATGTGATTGAAAATTTTCCAATAAAAAAACTTTTTATTTCACATTTTGTGATGATGCACAAAAGTGGATTATGCACCACCTATCAAGTGATTAGTATGATTAATAAAATGTAATAAATATAATGGAGAACTCAATACAAACAACATACATAAATTGAGTGATTCAGTCAGGATGACCTACTCCACCTAAAAGGACTTTGGTGGTCAGGATATTTTATTATTATAGGAGTGTTGAGAGCTCAGATGAGTCAAGTGCAAGATAAGATGCTCGATGCTCCCCATGTGGAGGTGAGACTTACAATTTATAAGCGTTTCCTAATAGATTGAGGCGTCACATTCTTAACAAATAAAGCTAATTTGGTGGAGGTGACACCATTTTCGCAACGGATGGGATAGTTGCGTGGAGATGACGTGGAAATCTCTTTATCAGTTGCATACTAGGTCTTAGGATGACGTAGCTGTTACTCTAGGATGGTGTGACTGACTCCTTGACTTTAGGATGACGTGACTCTCTTCTTGACTCTAGGATGATGTGACTCCCTCCTTGACTTTAAGATGACGTGACTCCCTCCTTGACTGTAGGATGGCGTGATCCTTAACTCTAAGATGACGTAACTCCCTCCTTGACTACAAGATGGTGTGGCTGGCTATACTCCCTTGACTCCGTGGTGAGCCAAGCTAAGTTTCATCTAGGTCGACCCATTGAGTTTTGTTTGGGCCAGACCCGTTACTTGAGCTGGGCTTTATTTGGGCCAATCCTACTATCCAAATTGGGCCTTGTCTGGGACGGGCCCATTACTTGAGTTGGGCTTCATCTGGGCTAGGCTCGTCATTTTGCGCACAGGCCTCAACGAAAGCACTTGTCAAATAATTAATCAATGGAAGAATGCAATGAACATAAAGTAATATAGAATTAGTGAATTATACCAGCTGTGATTGTCCAAAACGTTCTTGTCCAGACAGTATTCCATAACTGTAACATGCATTAAAATTGAAGCAGTGAAGAAAATATCATGGTAGCTGGTGGGGAAGAGCCTGCCATCATGGAATGTTGAATCTAAGAAAGACTTAAGACAATGTGTAATGAATAAGAAGTCTAAAAGTTAAATTAATCAGCTGTTATTGAGTCAGGAACTTTTGCTTTAGAAGTTTAAAAGTCTATTGTTACTTTAAAATTAAAGCCTACAAGACCATGGATAATGTGGATTAATCATGCCACCACTCCACCTGCAAGGGAGTGAGTCCCATCCCCTTACATGGGTCTAATAGATCCTATCCATTTATCACTCAAACATGTTAAAATTAAATTCATAACCCACTAATTTTGTATAGATTCATGTACAATAATCGGATTCTATTAAATTTTGTCAGGCCTAGCAACGATCCAACCCAATTGCAATCGACATAATTCACATTGAGTTGTGCTCACAATTTAAATGCTTTAACATATCTTTAGACAGAACACATGATATACGTGAAGTTGGACAGGTAAAGAGACAAAGGTATAGACTTTTGAGTGTCACAATCAACCCTCTAAAAGTCCACATATCCGCATGTGGGATGCACCCATCACAATAATTTAGACAATTCTATTGAAATTTAAATATTTGATTTAATTTATTGACATAATGATGTATCGAACTAAAAAATTCAACATTGTTATAGTTACAAAAATACTATTAGAATATGTCACTGTCATATCATTAAGTTGTCAACAAATTATATTCATTTTTATGTTTCATTAACATTACTCTTAATGATGTACAAAAGTGGATTTATAAGAAATTAATTAAAGATAAAGTAAAGAGTACTTAATACAAACAAACACAAAAATTAGGTAGTTCGGTCTGACTGACCTACTCCACTAAGAATGAGTACAGTAGTCGGAGAATCTTATTACTTACGAGGTTTATTGTGCTGAGATGTATATAATGCCCTCCCTTTATAGGTGAGACTTACAATTTATAGGTAAGTGAAGTTGGTTCCGAGAGGCTCTGATTGAGATGTCATAACTGATTTTGTAAAATTTGTCTTATTCTTTTAATGGACGAGGTGACAGCAGAGTGATTTCTTGAAGCTCGTCTTATATCGTTACGTGTGAGGTGATTTCACGAGACTAACGATATGCCCCTGATGATTGCGTCTCCACGAATTCCCTCTCATCGGATGAACATTCCCACATGCGTTAATGATGAGTTGAGTCTCTAAAAAATGTGGGTTTGGTTCAACTGAAATTGTGATTGAGCCACCTGTGATCTGGGCCTAAAACTATTAATCGAACTGAGTTACTTGACATTTATTCGGGTTCGACTCGTTCAGACTTGGTTCATTTTCTAAACGAGCCTGAACTTAAACAAGTTTTTAAAATCGTTTAGAAAACAAGTCCGATAAGTTCGGCTCAAACTCGATAGACTCAACTCGTTTATGTGCAAATACTCGGACTTGACTCGATTTGAGCTCCTTCAGACTCGGCTCATTTTCTAAACGAGTTGAACTTGAACAGTTTTTAAAACTTGATTAAGAAATAAAATTTTTAAACTCGACTCGAGCTCGTTCGACTAACGGTCCTATTTGAACCGATCAACTCTAATTTAAGCATAATAATTATATATACAGCTCAGTTACCATCTCTAACTAAGCAAGGTAGAGAAAATATATGGTCAAACACCTCCACAACTTTGTCAGCTTTAAGTTTCTCAATGATCTCATGAACAGTTGGTTGGCTTATTTTTTCTGCTATCACAATGGTATTCAAACCTCAACGTCGGTTCCAAAGTAGGCCTCAGTTAGTTACCGATCAATCATATGAAAAAGATTGAGTTGGGAGAACTCTAGAAGCACGGACCAAGGTAGTGGACGTGTTAAATAAAATAGGACAGTGAGGTTACTCTAATGTCGTATGTTATTGACTATCATATCATTTGACACACAATCTACATCCTACCTTTCTTTTAATAAACCTCATATAACTATTAAAAACAACACAAAAAATTTGAGAAAAAGAGGAAGAAGTAAATATTGCCGTATAAAGGAGTAAATATTGGGTGTAACGCTATATTATGTTAATATGAAGAAAATGAGTAATATTATTTTTACTTAAAAATATGACCTAATTTATTGTCATAATGATATGGCTTCGTAGGAGCCATTGGATCAACATCTAATTTCAATGTTTGATGAGGTCTACAGTGTATTAAGTAAGCTAATTATATCAGTAAATTAGGTATCAATAACATTGTTCATAAGAAAATGAGTAATATTATTTGGACTAAAAATCTGACTTAATTTGTTGAAATAATGATTTGACTCCATAAAAGCTATTGGATTAATACCAAATTTCAATGTTTGATTAGGTCTACAGTGAATCCAAATGTCACAGTAAATTAAGTCAACTAATTATGTCAATAAATTCAGTCTCAATAGCATTGTTATAAGAAAATAGAAAAATAAAAAAAATGGGATCATTTCCTATCATAGAGATGGTTATGTATTACATGTCTGGATAATTATGAGTTTTTGTGGGGCTCACATGTTGACTTATTTACTTATTAGTGAACAATTACACCATGTAACACTACTAACGTGGTATAACGGTTGCACCAAATATTTGTCGAAGTATATCCTTGAAAGAGAACAAGGATTATATAGCTTTCTTGAATATCAGAAATTCAGGAAAGTTTGATTTACCTATGGTTAAGCGAATTCTTTAATTCTTTGATAGCAAAATTTTAGTGCAAAAAAAAAATTAATGGAAAACTAACAGACTTTTGATACACTGAGGGTATAATATGAAAAATTTAATCTTTAAAAGTACAAAGTAAAAAATTTAAAATTTTTCAGTGTACAAAATATTAAAAGTCCAAAATTTTGTCGTATTTTTTCCTCGCAGAATTGAAACATGTAATGACTGTTCAAAACAAACCTACAGCCAAGCCATTTTTTTTTATTAATAGGGAAATATTCCATTGTGATTAATTTAATCCTGTACAGAGCAAACCTACAAGCAAGCCATTGTATTTTGTCAATTGTTAGATTCCTCTGTGATTTATATATCTGTGATATTAAGTACTAACAAGTTAATGGATTTAATCAAAATATAAAACTGGAAGTACTTCGTTGTGGAAATAAAAAAAGGCTTATGAAGATGGCATCATGTTAGGGTTTTTATTTTTTATTTTTGTAGGTGGGTGAATATGCTAATTGAGCCAATCCTTTCGAGTTTTCGTACACTAGTACTCAACTCCAAGTGATTATCATATCTTTGAACTTGATTACCAAGTTTGGAATCTTGCTAAAGCTCAACTTGTTAATCATATAATTAGGCTTGGTTTGACTAGACTACTTTTAAACTATAAGCTCAAATTCGAGTTCGAGTTCAAGTAAAAAAACATTCATGCACAGTAAGGCTCTTACACAAATCAGCCTTTGCATGTTTAACACAACGTTCGTCAAGTTAAATGAGCTTAAAAATTTAATCGTTCATATAATGATCAAATTAAAACTGAGACAAAACGAATGAAACTTGAGTTGCTCGATTTGTTTAACAACCCTTGTTTGCTGCTTTTCAAAATTACACAATATATCTCCAATTTGAGAGAAAGAATGTCCAAGTCGCAGATTCGTATACAAAATCGATCCAAAGCTTTTGTATGTCTAATGTGATCCAATATGTCACTACAAGAAGAAAACAAAATTACATTAATGTTGGCATGTGAAAAGGCCAGATCAGGAGAGACTTATTTTTCATTAAGATCTTAATTCTGGTGTAAATGATCTATTTTTTAACGGATC
>CM042186.1:8255508-8265902 GCA_023539305.1 Ilex asprella | reverse complement strand
GAATTTGGCACGGACTTCAACACCAGACGATCCTTGGGTTGTATGCCGAATTTTCAGAAAGAGAAACTTCCACAAGACCCTCCAGAGTCCCCAAAGAACATTATTGCCTCCAGATTCCAAGGCCCAACCTCATAACTCAATTGAAAATGATGATGTTCTTAATAAAACATTTAAAAACAAGGCAAAGTGTTGCAAGCAACAAAAAAGAGAAATCATCGATAGGAATATCAACAACAGTAAGATCTTGCATTACCTGAATCAAATTGACAAGGAAATCAGTGAGGAGTTTCCTAATATGTTCTTGCCTTTTCCAATTCCAAGCCTAGCAATTCCAGGAGCTTCAGCATCATTTCCTGTCAGTAATTTGGCTTTTAATCTAGAATCTTGTTTTGAGGATTGTGATCTTTTACTCAATAAGATGCTCTCAGAAACCGAACCTTCTAGCACCAACCCTAGCAGTGCTTGCACAGTGAAAATGGGTGAGGCACTGGAGGAAAGTCCTCATGGTTGGGCTGCAGTGGACCAGCTTGTAGCAAGTCAACTCAATGGCCAATCTGAAACACCGGAGCAATTATCTGGCTATGGTCACTCCACCAAGGACTTCTGTTTATCTCCTCTTGATGATGTACCATCATTCCAATTGCGTTCAAATGGACCAAATCAAGCTGCCCAAGCAGGGGCGGAGCTACAGTGGGGGCAGCTGCCTCCACTAGAATTTTAAACAAAAAAATTGGAATGTATTTAGAATTTTCAAAATTTTAGGATATTGGCCCCATTGAAATATTTTAGAAGATTTAGGAATACTTATGTATTTTAAATGTAGGGTAGTCTTTGCCATCTTTGAATTTTGGTACACTTTGCAAGTTTAGTAGGGCCCATGTGTGTGGGCCTCTAATGAATTTGATTTCAACTCTCCAACAAGTCATCCTAGTCGTATATGTCTTCACTTTTGTATCCAACGATATCAATTGAAACAAAAATTTGATTAACTCCAAACAATTTTGTATGGATGGCCAGATTAACAGATGCACCAAAATGGTTTTGATTTGGGTCACACTCAATCACTTTATGCCAATTACTTCCATTTTTTTTATTTGGATAAATCTGACTAACTATTTGCAATGCTTACAATTTTACATATGACAAATATGTCACAAAATTAACGCAAAATTTGGACAATAAATGAATGTGTCTGTTAGAACTCCCAAATAAATAATGTGAGAATTGGGGGTCGGTTCTATTTAGGAGACTTATAAGGCTTAAAGTCCTAGCCTTAAATATATTTGCATTAAGTCCTAAATTAGTAATCTTATTTGATGGTTAAGTTCATTTTGAGTTTCTCTCTTTTTTATTACTAAAGCACCCTTACTGGTAGGTTTTAATGATATAAGGAGTTTCCTAATTCATTTGGAGAGTATTTTCCATAAATCTTGGCATTCTTCACGTTAAAGTAGATTTTCATACCTGATTTCCAATTCTTCTCCATTTCAAACTTAGGTCTAAAATTCAATATTGAAAAAAAGGTAGGCAGCGAGCATTGCAACGAATGGTGGGTTAGCTGGCTAGGCTGTCGAAGTTGATGGTGAAGCACAGTACGTTGCATTTGAAGAGAATGTGAGATATTAAAACTCAACTCACCATAATTGTTTTCATCATCGTCGACCTCAGTTTTTTTTATCGTTCAATCTTCACATTCTACAAAATTAATGAATTATAGAATTGAAGAAATCGACTTATCAAGATGCTGAAAGTTTAAATTGTATTGACTTTAGGAAGTTTATGCATTATTTCAAACGCATGATTATGAAGATTGAGAGCTAATGTTTACTGGGTTTAGGTGTGAGCATGCTCTCCGTATAACCTCATAATGTAAGACTTGGAACATGTCAATTGTAGACCAATAAGTGCTCCAGTATGGAAAAAATAACATAATTTCACAGTAGCCCAAACTCAAAGATAAAGAACACTTTATAAAACTAATTGTTAGGTCAACGAGAAGAATCCTCTCAACCAGGCGCAAGAGTATTGTTTTTGGTTTTTGGACATGAGTAGTTTTTGCCAAAGTTTTTCTGTCTTTTGCTAGCGTTTAACAAATGTCTACTTTTTCTTGATTTGTTGTAATGTTTGTATCTTTTGGAGGTTGTTTGAGCTTAATTTTTAAGCACTGCTGGGCTATCGAAAAAATTAATAAGATCTGCAAAGAATGGGTGAGACTCAAAACCAAATATCTTGGGGTGAAGAAGTTTGGCGGAGAGGTGTGAGGATGTTATTTTAAGAATTTAATAAAGCCTAAAAATTAAAGGGAGAAGAACTAAGATAATCAGAGTTATTTATGTTGGAAAATAAACTTGTTTTAGAATTTTATTATATTAATGTGGGAGTAATGCTTTGTATCCCAAATGTGCATCCCAAATCAATGGGAACCATTGGATGAGTGAGTCCCAATGAAAAAAGTTGATGAAACCCACTCATCTAATGGTTCTCATTGATTGGGATATAAATTTGGAATTTATAGCATTGCTCTTAATGTGGTGGGTGTTAATGTTATATGTTGTTGGAAGAAAATATGTGCTAGTGGATAATCAATGTCCAAATTGTGGTAGATAAGAGTAACAGTGGACTCTTTATATTTTAGGAGTTTCCAGTAGAGGTAGTGATGTGCAAATGTAATGCTAGGAGTTATACCTTAAACCTATATAAATAGAATATTTGTTCTAGTGTTCCAAGTAAGTGGAGTTGAAGAGTCAAAGTTAAAAGCATAATCAAAATTTCCTACCCTTATTCTTAGAATTGAAACCTGTTGGCGGTTAAAAAGCCCCATGTAATTGTTTATGTCACTACAAGAAAAATGGGTTTTTATGAAGGTAAAATATTATCATAAAAGGCCTATTTGTCGTCACAAATATTTTCTGTGGCGGCATTGCCTCGCTATAATAAGTGTGGTCTCAAAAGGTTTTTACGACAACAACAGTCCGTCTCAAATAATATTTACGGCAACAAAACCCTGTCGTAAATAAGTTGTCACAAAAAATTCGACATTTTTATTTTTATTATAGCGGCAAAAGTGCTGCCTCAAATATCATATTTGATTGTCGTAATAAATAGAAGATATATTTGTGACGGCAACGATGCCGCCACAATTTTTTTTTTATAATTATTATGGACCGTTAGTAATCAATGTTATATACTCTGTGTATATATACACTCAATATAACTTTATTTATTTATTTTTTTTGTGATGGAGAAGGGGGAAAGGGGACTTGAACCCTTGACTTCGAAAAGACAAAACTCTCACAATGTAAGGAATATCATTAGACCAAATACCCATTGGTATCCATATAACTACCTAATTTAATATATAAATAAACATAAAAATAAATATAATCAACATTTCAAAAAAAATAGAAATATTTTCATATAAAAAAAATCCTACGAGTTAACAAAATATAAAGGGTAAATTACACTCACACTCCCTGACATTTAGATTTATTTCACGGACACTCCCTCACTTTTTTAAAATTATACTAAGATCCCTTGACATTTGAAACTTATAACAACTACACCCCCTTTAACTAACAGATGTTAGAATGACTAACAGTTAAAACTGATGTCATTGATATTAATTCCTAAAATATCAAAAATACCTTCCAAAATCCCAAAAAATTATTCCATCTCTCATTTATCATTTCTTTATTTTATATTTCATATATAAACTAAAATTTTCTCAATTAAATGTTATATTTCACATTTAAATATAAATTAAAATTAAATGTTGAATTAACCACCCACCTCCGCCTCCACACCACGGAACCACCACCATATTTTCCTAAAAATACCACCACAGCACCACCTACTCCTCCTCCTTCTATTCTTTCTCTCTCTCTCATACACAAAGCACCACCACTAATAACAGAGTAAGCTATCACCGGTCCACCACCTCCATCTTCATTTTCATCTCCAAAAACACACAAAAAACACACAACACCACAACAAGAACTTGGTTAATCTGCAGCTCCAAAAACAACAATTTGAATGCATTAATCCAAAGAGACCAATACACTAGTGGTCAATGGAAGCTCATACCCTCTTCATATCAACAACAACAACAAAAAATAAACTCAAATCTACACTGAGAGCCACCACCGACATTCACCACTACAATAGATTACCCCCACACACACAGTTTTGTCAAGAATGAACATGTACAGAACCCTAATGGGTGATTTTGGATGGTTTATTTCATTGAGAGAAAAAATATTTGAGGTAAAGATTGCAAACCCTAATGGGTGATTTTGGATGGTTGAGGTAATGGTGTTGATGAGTCTCTCTATCTCTGGTGGGATTCCAGTCGATGGATGTGTTGACGATGGACTCTGTTGTTATGATTGGGTCTCTGGCAATGGTGCTAGTGATGGGTACTAATGACTCTATTATTGCGATTGGAGGTCTGCTATATCGCCAAAGAGAGAGAAGGGGAAAGAGAGAGACAGAGGGCTGGGTTAGGGTGGTGTGGTTGCGTCGCTGGGTATTGGGGGCTAGGTATTAGTTGGTGTCTGGGTATTGCACACACAAAGATGGGTTGAGGGGGAGAGAGAGAGAATACTGATGAACAAAGGGGTAAAATAGTTTTTTTATTAAGATAGTTAACTTCATCTAACTATTGGGGTGTCCGTGTAATAAAGTCAAATGTCAGGAGGTGTGAGTGTAATTTATCCAAATATAAAATATACACTTTTATAAAACATAGCGATCTATGAGTACAAGAAATTAATGCAAGAAGTTGAACATATTTCTCGAACCATCTACTCTCTCAATGACATTTGAAAAAAAATATATAAAATTATTATTACTATACTAATATAATATTTATACACATATATACAATGCAGAACTAAAAGAAGTTAGAATATATATCAACAGAGAGCCACACAATATTTATCTGAACGGCTTGTGAAATTATGTAAATGACATAGAAACAAATCATATCGTATACATTTTTTCTAATTGGTTTCACCAATACCTAATTCGTTTATAATCGGAACGTGACGAGTCCACTCGTTTACTAAACATGTGGTTTAAAAAAAACTCAAACTCACTAATTTTATATCGTGCTAACAAGTTATGTCATATATTGACACCCCTAATTTTGATATAAAAATTTGACTTTGTAGAGTTAAATTTTTTTTTTTTTGAACAAGAAATTTTTTTTTGATGTTCAACTACGTAATTTTATAAAATATTATTTGTAACATGAAAAATAGTTGTTACCCATATAATTTTTTTTAGAGTTTTTCTTCTTTGAACTATTTTTTAATCTAAAAAAATATTTTAATGTTTTATGAAATATTATATACAACAGAAAAAATAGCTGCAATAAATATAAAAAATTCTTTTGAATTTATAAAATATTATTTGAGGCAGAAAAAACAGATGTCTTAAATACAAAATTTTATTTTGAGTTTATGACACTATTTACGGCAGAAAAATAACTGCCACAAATATTAACACAAACACGCTTTTGTGACGGCAAACACAGTCGCCACAAATAATTGTCTCAAATATATTTTTTGTGACGACAAACGCATCCGCCGTAAAAAAGTTGTCATAAAATACCCTTTTTCTTGTAGTGTGTTAGCCGCACATGGAATGATGCTCAAATGAATTATTTTACTAAGGGAAAAAAAGTTATTAGTAGTTATGTTTGCATTAGAAAATTTTCATTCTTATCTTGTTGGCTCACCAATTTTTATTTTCACAATTCATGTCGTTGTCAAGTATTTATTGATTAAGAAGGATGCCAAACCCTGCTTGCTTAGGTGGATTTTATTGCTACAAGTTTGATCTTACTATTAAAGATAAAAAAAATGGTAGAAAATGGGACGGTGGACCATTTATCGAGGCTTGTGAGTGGTGTGGTTGTTGAATCAACCCCCATCAAGGACGTTTTTTAAGACGAGTAATTGTTTGGTACATCTTCTTTACCTTGGTATACTGACTTTGTAAATTTCATTTTTATAGGTGAAATACCCAAGTATTAGAGTGCTCAAAAAAGGAGAAAATTCGAGTGAAAACTTGCAACTTCTTTTGCGATGATCCATACTTGTTCAAATATTACTCAGATCAAATTATCCAAGGATGTGTTCCCAATGATAAGGCAACAAGTGTCATTTCATTTTATCATACGGAGATTTGTGGTAGCAATTATTTTACATAAAAAAATCACTGCAAAGATTTTGCAATGCGGATTTTATTGGCTACTTTGTTTAAAGATGTTTTAGAATTTTGTAAATGTTGTGAGCGTTGTCAAAGACTTGGGGGAATAACTCGAAGGAATATGACGTCTCTAAACCCTATTTTAGTAATTGAAGTATTTGATTGTTGGGGAATAGACTTTATTGGCCCTCGTCCTCTATGATTTGGTTATGAATATGTTTTAGGGGGAGTAGATTATGTCTCTAAATGGGTGGAGGTGATATCATGTCGAAACAATAATAGCAAAACCGTTTTGAAAATTTTAAAGGAAAATATATTTTCACGATTTGGTATCCCTTGTGCCTTAATAAGTGATGGGAGTCACATTTTTGTAATCGACCTTTTGAAATGTTGATGCATAAATACGGTGTCGCACATAAGGTTGTGACTCCTTATCTCCCACAAACAAGTGGGCAAGCCGAGTGATAGAGATCGAGAAGAAATTGGATGAGTTTTAATTGAAAATTTAAATTTTATTATTTATTTTAATATTATTTTATTAGTTAGGAAATATTTATTTGATTAGGAGTATTAGTTAAAATTTAACTAGGAGTTATTATAGAATTTTAGCAGAATAGGAATTTGAGAGTTTGATTATGAAACTCTTTTAGTATTTTAGTAGGAAAGTAGTTTTTATTTTAGTAGAGGACTTGGCCTATAAATAGTGATGTAATCCCAACTATTTTGATTAGAGTGAATGATAAAATAAAAAGTGGTTCTCTATGGAGAATTTATGTATTTCTTCACCGATTCCTTGTGAGAATGAAGTAAACCTCTTCCACCATTTATTCTTTCTTCTTCTCTTTCTATTATCTGATTTCTAGTCCTTCTTGATCTACATCACCAAACTTACCAATTGGGAAGTTAAGCACATTCTTGAAAAGATCGGAAAGATTGGTTTTTTAGGTTAACCGATGCTCTATGGGCTTATATGACTGCTTTTAAGACTTCCTTTAGCATGTCGCCCTATCATTTGGTTTATAGTAAGACTTGTCACTAACCTGTGGAATTAAAACATAGAAATTTATAGGCCATTAAGTCCTATAATTTTAGCTTAACAAATGCAAGTTCACTAAGGAAATTACAATTGAATGAACTTGAGGAACTCCATAATAATGTATATGAAAATTCAAGGATTAGTAAAGCGGGGATGAAAATTTTTCATGACAAACATATATTGAGAAAATCCTTTGAACCATCTCGAAAAGTATTTTTTTACAATTCTAGATTACATATTTTTTTCAGAAAGTTAAGATCAAGGTGGACCAATACTTTTATTGTTAGAGAAGTGTTTCCTTATGGGACTATTGAGATTGAAAATCTTAAGAATATGAATGTTTTTAAGGTAAATGGTCAAATGTTGAAGCCATTTTTGGAGGGTGTGGTTTGAGAAGCTGAATCCATTGAGTTGATGGATCCTCACTATGCGTAATTTTGTTAAACAACTCACTTTTTTGTACAATGTGTTATAATTCTAAGATTTTGTTTTAGTTTTAATTTTGTTGTTTTTAGTTTGGCAAAATGAACCATGAGATATAATCTTTCGCTTATACTTGAGCATCTTTATGTGAATTTCTCTTTGCTTGATCATACATTGAGGACAATGTCGTGTTTAGGTTAGGGGGTGAGATCACACTTCATGTGGTGTTGTGTTTGTCTTAGTTTATATCTTAATTTTGTGCCAATTTTTTATCTTTGTTGCATGATTTTTGTGATTGAATTATGTTGGTTTTTGTATTTTTGAAGAAAAAAAAGGATGATTTTTGGCTAAGTGTGAAGGTCTGAGTAGTTTTGAGATTTTTGGAAGGAAAAAAATTTCTAAGTGTTGAGAAAGGTGCCCCCAGAACATCAAGTCTAGACTTTAAAAAGATAAGTTCGAACGTCATTTCATTAGGAAAAAGAAGGCATTCTCTGAAGTTCTCGTTCGAACTTAATTAAGTTCACATTCGGACGAAGCTTAAGAGCCAAACCATGTCCAGACATAAATTTATCCACGTCCGGATGCATGCTCATGAATTGTCAACGTCCCAGCCACCTAATTTTTAATGACGTCTGGACGTCATTTGATCCATGTCCGAATGCGGTTCTTGAAATTCGCCTATAAAATGGGGATGTTCGAACTTCATTTTCAAGCCTAAAATTTTCATTTCCTCTGTCCTTTTTTCTATCTCCTTCATACTTTAACCCCAATTCTTATTATTCCTTACTTTTATGCCACCATCTAAGAGCATTGCAGACAAGAAGGCCCACACCTCCACATTACGAGACCCTCATACACCACTAACTATTGGCCTACAACTTGAGCCTAATTACGATACTAACTAATTCTATTCATACGATCTTAGCCAATGGTTCCTCGACCATTTTCAGTCAAAGTCCATGTCAGTAAAGAGACCAGTTTGACTGGATGAGTTTGAGAGGATAGGTATCAAAGAGATGATTGTGTCCAGGCAATGGGGACAGTTCTTCGAGATGACCTGGGAGGGAATTCTAGTTATTGTAAGGGAGTTTTACTACAATGCGCAGTGGGACAACCAGATTGGATTCCTTAAAACGTGGGTCTAGGGGCAAAGATTTACGTACACGCTACCTACATTGCTGAGGTGGAATAGTTGGAGCAAGCCAGAGTGATTCAGCCACATTTCCATTCTTTTACTATGGACTAGTCTAAGGTGGCATAGATACTGTTGGGTGATCTAGAGTATGTCTGAAACTCGGGTGCAGAGAATTTCTTGGACTAGGGAGCTATTTTGGAGAGATATCGAATTTTTAATCTGATATCTACATCTCAATTATTGCCACAAATGTGCAACAACGAGGTGAATCTGGACCGTGCTTGACTTGGTCATGCCATCACCACAGGTCTGACTATCGATCTCCCCTCTTAAATTTTGTCAATTACATAGTTTAGGAGATCTCTGTCATTCCCCAGTTTAGTCACTGCTCTATGTATGAGCAAAGGGATAGTGATAGACCCCAACTACCCAAAGACGTCCAGAGTTGCAAAGATCAACTCTAGGATGGTACTTAAGAGTTGGGTTGTGACTCATGCAGCCAGGGGACCATAACCTGCTGATCTTGCAACAGAGGTGGGGGACATTGACGAGTTCTTTGACAAGGACCCACAGTAGGATCCTTTTGATGAGGAGGTTGATCCCCATATTGACCGCCAGTTGCTGTTTGAGCTTCTGAGAAGGGTAGAGAGGCAGAATGCAGAGCTAGCTGAGATCAGGCAGCTACTAATGGGTAAAGGTCGACCTCGAGGTTGTGGTCATGGTGGAGTCAAAGGAGTTAGAGTTGGTGTTGATGACGGAGTTGAGCCTAAGGGGTAGGGTTCAAAATCCTTGGTTTCTTCTAGGAGTCTTATTTTCTTTTGATATTGTATTGTCTTTAATGTTTTAGTTCATGTTAGGAATGGTTGAACAAAGCATTATGATAGCATTTGTATAGGCTTGATCAAACCATTTTACCTGATTTGTAACCAATTTTTGTGATAATAGTATGTGCTTCTTTTTTATAATTGTAACCAAAAGTTTTAATGTTACAAGTTAAAACATCCAAAATATTTTTATCAGTCAAAGATACCGAAAGATTAGGAAAATAATTAAAATAGACTGGACCAGTACTTAAGCTGGACTGCATAACTCCCATTAATGCTTGATTAAAATCAAGACATCTAGCATCTCTTAGTGCTAACATAAAAGAGGCATTTAATCCTTGCAGAGTTAGTGGTTTTAAAGCAATTTGAACTAAGCCTATATGCAAAAACTTAAAATTTTCTTGAGCCTTTAAGATCTCACGTTCAGTTAATAATTGTAAAATATCTCCATTTTGGTCAAAAGGAATAGTCCGTTCAATTGTTTTTATAGTCAAACTGGACTTAAAATCAAAAGTACCAATATTATATATTTTCTTAGTGGGGTACTGGGGTATTTCCCAGTTCTGCAATTTATTTTCAATATCAGAGAATTCTATTTCTTCCATATTTTTAACATAGTCATCTTTATGATTTAGTTTAAATTTAAATAGTTTTAAAGTCATAGTGGTAGATCTAAAGGGGTTTCTGTCGATTTATATGTTTCACTATTACTATCATCCAGTTGCTACTGTAATATGTCTTTTAATTCCATTGTAGTAATACA
>CM042186.1:8227603-8255408 GCA_023539305.1 Ilex asprella | reverse complement strand
ATTTATTTTTAATTTTGAACCGTCAGCCACACTTACTGACTGAGTAGTTTTTTCAAAATACTTAGTTGGAATTATTCCAGCTTTTATGCAATTCATATCGGCTCCACTATCAATTAGGGCAATAGCTTCAACAGTTAGTTCAGAATTTATTACTAATATGATTTTAACATACCATTTTTGGTAAGTAATTTTTTCTAATATATTTATGTTTTCAATAGAGTGTGATGTTGATGTTTTATCATCTTTTTGATTTTTTTCTTCAAGGGTCTTTTCCAAGTCTATCTTCCTAGCTTGTAAGACTTTTAGTTCCTCTTGTATTTTATGAATCTCCATTTGTAAGTCTTGAACCGTAGGGAAGGTTTTGTTTATATGGGAGGAGTTACCTTTTATGTCTTTGTCAAACTTAGTTGGAGGAGGTATAGATTCTTTATCAGTTTTCTCCTCTGGTTTAATTTGTAAGTATTGTTCCATAGCTTTCCGTTTAGATTCTGGATGTTGAATTTTATCAATAAGATTAAGGATAAAATTTTGTGTCTCAGTTAAAGTATTTATACTTAATTCATTTATAGTTAAACTATATTTTTTAATAGCTTTTTTGGCTTTATAGAAATAACAAATGGAAGCAAAGTGGAGATAAACACCAAATCACGAAGATGCTGTATATATATATATATATATTTATATATATATATATATGGTTACCTATTTCCTTGAGCATTTGTCTTACATTGTGGGTTGATCAGTGAATATCATAATAATAATTTTATGTGAAAATGACAATCATAATTAGAGGATGATGTGTTGAGCCTGAGGTTTGTCAATGTTTAAGCACTAGATCAAATTCATTTCTACATGTTTGTATCTCATGTTGTGTTGCTTTGCAAATTCAACCCTTGTGCACACTTTTACAGTACTAGATTTATAGTTCATTTGGTGTTTTGCCCAAAGACTATAGATAAATAGTGGAGATGCAAAGGTCTTAAGAGAGTTTTAAGCTTATCATTTTTTGAGTGTTTGTGACACTTATTTATTGATTAATTATTCTTTGTATTATTTCCTTAAATGGTCTCTTTATTTTTGAATTAATGGAACATTGATGTGTTAAATGACTTCTTGATCTTGAATTACATGCATAGGAAAGCGTGTTGCTAAAAAACTCTTGGAAAATGATCTTAGGCCATTTTTTATGTCATTCGAGTGTTAGCCCTATTCTTTTCTTATCACTTTCCCTAGAAGCTGTGATTGAACCAAAAAATTCTTAAGCCACATCATGTAATCAAGCTTGGCATAGGCTGGATATCACTTACACTTGATTATCCCAACTTGTAGCATCTATTGTCTATGTATTGTGGGAAAGATGTTAGATAAGAAAGTTTGTGAAAAAAAGAAAAAGAAAAGAGACAAAATGTCTATCTTTGAAGATAAAAAATGTGTTGAAAATAAAATAGGAGATTTGAGCAAATATATGTATTGTGCTTCTAGGAGTGAATGGTTATAAGTTACATGGAAATTGTTGTCTAATGTAATGCTTTATCTTGGGATAGCTTTTTGAATCCTTACATATCTTCATTTCATCAAACTAAATCTCAAGGCCCCATTACAATCTAGTAAAGTCGTATTTGATCCGAAGATTATATTAGTGATACATGACTTGTGTGAGTAAGGATAGAGACAGGAGTTGTTGCATATTGATGGTTAATTTCTTTTCATGAGACCATGCTAAAATCCTTTTTTTCAGTTATTGTTTATTGTGTCTAACATGTGGGTATCACTTTGTTTTGAATAAAATATCTCCTACTCACATGTGAACTATGAATGATGAACTACTACAATCTGAAAGATTCTTTTAGAGAAATATACTTTGTGAGGATTGCACTGAAGCGAATGGATTGATAGTTGTACGGGTGAGCACTTGGGAGATTGTTGATTTGGTACAATTATTTCATACTATACACGAGTTTTCATGGTAACTTAATAGGTGTAAACTTTAATATATCGATGTATTCTAGATCTTGCTTTCCAAATGCCTATCGATTGCATGACTCTAAGATCTTGGATTATGATATTCATTTGTACTGTGAAATTATTATTTTGATATTCATTGACATTTGATGTTTGTGGTTAGTATCACTGTAAACCCTCACAAAACTATACTCGTCCACTAAAGATCACATAAGGGTTTAAAGGCTTATTGTATAGACTAAATATAATCATGAGTTATACAAAAGTGGATGTACATATGGATTTAATTTCTTACTTTGCTTCTTTCTAGGGACTAGTAAGAGCCAAGTTTGGGGGTGTGATTAGCCCTAAATATTGTATATGTATCCTATCTTTTGTGAGCTAATTGTCATGGTTTGGACTTAATTTCATATATGCTTAATGTAATATGTTTTATTTTATCATGATTTAATTGGTGTTTATCTATTCTACAGGAAAAATTGTGTAATTAGAAGGCAAATAAGCAAACATGGGAGTGGAATGCACAAAAGAAAAGAGAAAACTGACAATTGAAGTCCAAAAGGCCACGTCCAGACGAAATTTATCAATGTCCAAATGTAAGGTGCTGCGTCAGAGACAGAAACAAGCTAAGTTCCTAGAATGCCACGTTCAGACACGTGTTTAATTGTCTGCCACGTCCAGATGTCATTTGATTCACGTCCAGATGCGTGCGTTTACTCCCAACCAATTAGAGAGGCCGATGACTCGAGAAGATATCATCTTCCCCATTTTGACAAAAGTACGCACCTTACTTTTTGGACGAGCTTAGAGAGCTTTACCAGATCTACTATTTGTTTTTCTTCTTTAATTTTGTGATTAGTTCTTCATTTATGGCTGACTAATCATTTATATTAAGGCTAGGGGAGATTTATCTTCAATTGGATATGTAAGTTAATTCTATGTTCATCAATTGATGACTTCTTTATTAAGTCAATTCGTCCTATTTTTGTAAAGCTTTCTCTCTATATAATCTCTTGAATTATTATACTAATTGTGATGAATGCTTGAGATTCTCTATGAGTTGAACAGCTAGATGTACATGCTTTGGTTCAATTGTCAGAGTTTTCATCTAATTAGTTGATTTGTTGGTTTTTATGAATTTGGATGTTTGATTGGTTAATTGCTTGATTCATCATTGACTCTAGGCGTGTTAAATGCATCTAATTAACAACTGAATATTTGAATTTATTTAGATTAACTCATTGATTATACTTTAAGAGAATCTCCAAAGTAATTATTGTTAAATCCTCAAATTGATTCTCAATTGAGATTGAAAATTATGATTAATTTCTTACCCAAGTGATATTGAAATAGTACTCAATGCCTTAGTATTTCTTCACATTATTTTTCTTAAATATTTTTAGTTTATTTGTATTAAATCCCAATTACCAAATCACTCTCTCAAACACACAACATATTTTCTTTTTGTTCATTTTTTTCACTCCCAAATCCTCATCTCCATGTGGATCGACTTTGGACTCTACCAAAAAATTACTACTTGCTTGACACATATACTTGGGTTTATAACTTCCAAAGCGAAGTAATATGCATTCGAGTGTAATTCACGTTCATCAAACCCACCCATACAAGAGATAATAAAATAACACCTTTCTAGAAAATCTAAGTATACCTTAATCTAAAATTTTACAATTCACAATTTAGAAAAATAATTGAAGCAAAAGATACAATAGATTGTAACAAGAAACCTTCATAATCATAATCTTCAAAATCAAGGGTTTTATCAAGAACATATAATTTTTGGATGTAAAACATGTATTTAAATATAAAAATCACGTGTTTCTTCAAAAATTGTAAGATACAATCAAGAAGTAATAGAAAACGTTGAAGCTCTGTCGATTAGATAAATTTGGAAACCAAGAACCAGGATTTCGTATTAAAAATGAATAATCTTTAATGCAAAACATTTATTTCTTCAAACAAACAAAAAAAACTTTCAATCTATAATTTATAATGTAATAGACATAAAAAAAAACCCCATAATAATATAACATTAATCTCAATGACTAGCGGAGTTCACCCTAATCTACAGGTAGGAAATATAGTCTTCCGTATTCCTACCCGATACTTTGCGGAATAATTTTTTCTTGGTTTACCTTACCCGATCAGGTGTGGTATTCCTATCTGACTTCTTACCAGATAAATCGGGTAGGAAGTCGGGTAAACACATTTGCAGCTATTAATTTTTGGATCATTTTAACAATTCAATTAAATAACATGTACCAATTTAACAACACAATAAACCAATAACACTAAAACTTAAAACAACTACAACAATAAGTACAAAAAACACAAGAAAGCATGAACATCAATCCATCATTGTTATTACACAAATACAATAACAATTATTTTAAGTTTAAACCATATGAAACACATTAAAATCATAAATGCTCCAATAGATCACTAGTTCACCACAAATCATGTAACCTACACAAAAAACAAGTTTATGTTTTCGCAACTCAAATATCCATAGTAATAACAATATTATGATATAAATTATACTACACAAATACTCTTATTATTACTAAAAAAATATAAAAAAGTTAAATATATTTTTTGCCAGTAGAGTAAGGTAAAAATGTAAAAATTGATGGGTAATCTGCATTCCTACCCGATTTAATTGGAAGACTATAAACTTTTCCGCATTCCTACCAAATTTTTGTTGCTAGCCGTTTAGTAGAGTAAGAAATTACGGCCAATCGAAAATTTAATCACCCCTATCAATGAATAAGTTTGAGAAAAAATCTCTACCTTTAATCTAAAGATTGTGTGTTTCTACATGTTTGTTGATGTGATCCCATGTGTTAACCTTTTAAGATTTAATTCGTTTTTCCTCTTTTCTTTTTTCATCTCAAACTTTCTTAGAATTCTTAAAGTTGAAAAACATATATAGAAAACCTAAAATATGTACCTAAGGTACTAATAGTGTAAAAATAGGATAAAACACTAAAAATAGGTCGAGAACGGGCAAACTCTCTGGTCTTTCCATCTAGACGCCTATTTTTGACGTTCGGACATGGGTTACCTTCTGGTCCAGATTTTCGGTTTGATTGTTACCTGATTAGAATTCTATTTACAAAATGTTCATGAAGTACATTTTTTTAGCCCGTGAAGTATAGTTGCTATCATCCAAAATTCATATCAATTGGACATCTAAATAAAAATTTACAGCCAAAATACTGAGGTAATGTCAAATTCCTTTCTACCTGAATGCTCTCCAAAATATGTTCTAACTCTAAAATACTTTCAAACTTCCCACATACCCCATATCACCTCTCCCAACGTTTCTTGACCTTCCGGATTCAATGATAGCCTTATTTTGACCTAAAAATTATTATAAACTTACATAGCCACCAATCTTAAATTTAAATGCCTCTGAAACTAAGTTTTAACCCAAAAGTCAGTACGCCTTAAGCTCAAATTTCATGATCAATCTTTCAACAGTACTTCAAACTTTGTACCATCATTTTCTTTATCTTAAGAGAATTCTTAATATAATATTTTCCTTCTGTAATTATAGTATGGGGTCTTACAATAATGTCATTTAACAAGTAATAGATAATAATCTTAAGTAAACGGCACGAACTGACTTGTTTTAGCTTGGTTTAAGTTTAACTCGATTGTAACTTATTCGTCTTGGAAAATCATTTGAATACGATCAAAGTTCTAAGTCTTTTAAGATTCAAGCTTAGCTCAAGCAACGTGGTTGTGGGTTCGAATCTCATGCCTTTACCCCTTCTCCTTCCCCTTCCCCTAAAAAAGTAAAAATGAGAAACCAGGTCCAGCTATCTTGACAAACTTTTTTAAGGAGTTATTTCTCAAGAAATTATGAAAACAAATTAATTAGTTCCTTTTTAAGTGCCACAATGGACTTCCTGAATAAAAACATCATTATTGTCAACATCGTTGCTTGTTTGATTGACGTTGTGATCTCGAGAGTCAATCCATATATACTCTCAGTCTTATATTTTTATTAAATCCAATCAACTTGTTAGTTTTGAAGACATAATAATCACATAGGGATATACTTAGAATGCATTACAAGCTACAATAGTCATTTTGCCAAGATGACTTTGTAATGAATTTTTTTTCGATTTTTAGTCAAGATCTGTACTATTTATGGGAAGATCAATTGTATTCGTGATCAATTTTTTTTGGATTTTTTGCCAATGAGATGTTATAATTAAAACCTAAAGGACAAAAAAGAAATTATTAAAAATGTAATTTTCTCTTCTAATAAAGTAGAACATTAGGATGCAATTTTCAGCATTATACAAAATTCTATAGCAACTTCTGGTAAATTGATCAAATATTACTTGTCAATTGATCTGGTTTTATCTTTTCAACTTTTCTCAAGATGCAAGCTATCTCCATTTAAAATGTTAAAAAACTAACTTAAGTGGTTGGAGAGGTTAGAGAGAGAGAGAGAGATTTTGGAGGCGGGAAACACGAGATAAGGTTGTATTGTAAATGTGAGTGATCTTTTCATCTATGTAATAAAGTACAAAAAATATTGAATTCGTTCAAAAATCAATCCAAGCTGACCCCAGGGTTAAAAATTGCTGCTGAAAAATTAAATTCCCAAACAACACTTTACTTCTTTTATTGCTCCAATCTCTTGCACGTTTCTAATTTTCCATCCCCTTAGACTACTTCTAAGTCCTCCCTTCCTCACTCGCGCGATCACAGAGCTTTTAACCAAACCAAAGTGGTTTGGGAAATATTTACCAAGCCAAAGTTTTTTAGAAAGTATTTCCCAAACTCATACAATTTTAAAAACGTTATTTTAAGTAACGTCTTTAACTTAAACACGTCAGTCCAAATGACATATTTAGTTAAAAAGGTCATTTGGGCTAACATTTTTACAATAAAAAAATTAGTTCAACTAATGTTTTTAGGGCATGCCAATTGTTCTGCAAATTAAAAACGTCAGTCCAACTATCGAATAATGTCTTTTGGATTGCATTGTGTCTTCTGGGTTACATTCGTTCTCACGGTGGTTAACCGGAGCACTATCTATAAACAACCCAAACTCATTTGCATTCAATACTTAATTACGAGATTAAGGCAGCCACTACATTCATAAATTTCATCATTAAGAGTCTGCATTTTTAGATAGTACAAAAAAACAATCTTTAGTTCACTGCAAAATTGAATTGGAGTTCTACTTTCAATTGTGTGAAGATCATTATATCATGTGAGATAGACACGGAAATTTTCATAAGCACCAATGTGGCAGAAAATATGTCTTAAGGATATAATATCAAACACTAGCTAGTTCAATAATTATTCCTCTTCTGCAAACATGTCATCTTATTTATTTCAAATTTATGTATTACTGTTTTGCTCTTAATTACATAAACATGTTTATCTCCTTTTGTTTTGTAAGTTTAATATTATTCCAAAATCTCAATAAGTAATTTGTCATATTGTAAAAATCCACACCAACAAACTTAAGACAGATTTATCGTATAATTCTTTATTATGTTTCTTATTCATGTTATTAATATTAATTAGAGAGAGTATAATATTGGAAGACAATTATCATGTTTCTTAGATATTTAAGTTATATCCTGAACTTTGAACTACACTATACAAGATATTTAACTGTACTTGAATGATATAGTGATGCGTCCTAAATAACAAATAAAAAGGATAAAAATTCTATCAGTAGTTATGTTTTTACACTTGGTGGTGCAAATATATCCAAATACTCGATGGAAATTGAATTTCTTGCCTTAGAAAAAAAAGAGATGAAGCTGAGCAGCTTTGTCAATTTTTAGAGGATATTATAATATGACCTAAATATGTGCTAGCAATTTATATACATTATGACAGTCAATCTACAATTGGAAGAACACAGAGTAATATGTATATTGGTAATTTAGATATACTCGCCATATATATAATACTGTTAGACAATTGCTGTCAAATGAAATTATTTTTATTGATTCTATAAAATCAAAATAAAATCTAGCAGATCCGCTTACAAAAGATTTAACGAAAAAGAAAATAAATTGCACATTAAGGAAAATGGAGTTAAAGCCTATGACTTAAAAGTCACCTTAATGGCAATACAACCTAGCTGACTGGATATTCTAAGATCTAGGTTCAAATGGACAACTAAATTATGCATGATTTAGAAAAAGCACTAAAATGGTAATATTTCATACCTTTTCTTATGAAAAACTAGTATTGCTTGCAGAGTTTATATGGTAAGTTATGATTTTAACGACTCTTATTTCTTGAAAATCCAAGTGGACTATTGTGAGATATTCTTAATATGAGTCACCTATATGAATGTAAAGGAGCTACTGCTATGGGAATTTGTAAAGGCTGAATTTTCTAAAGTACTCAAGAAAATTATGGGTTATTTAGGGTCAAAATGAATTAAGTAAAGAAAGATAATATGTAAAGTCTATTCGATCTGATTTATCAAACAACTAAATAGTTCAAGACATTATATTCACTATTTAGCAGATAAGTCCAATGGGCTTTTATTAAGGAGGGTTCGAGACAAAAAAACTACCTATCTGGATGTATTCTTTATAGTGTGTCAACATTATCATTTGCATGTCAATAGCCAAATTTTTATTCAAGTGGGGGATTTTTAGACCAAAGCAGTTTTTAAAAAATAAAAATTGATTTTTGGTTCACTATTGAGCCTAAATTAAAACGGGATTCACTCATTGTTTTGAGTAAATTTTTGAAGTTCGTGTTTTACTCGATGAAAAGAATAACGTAGAACCAGCGCTCAAATCGAATAAGAGGTGAATAAGAAAATAGACTCTAAAGTGATCCTCTTGAATGCAAAAATAGAGGTTGAGACAATATGAGATTTAACACCAATCCCATATTAATTGGGCAACAAAATATACATGAACATATATATTTCAAATTTACGCTATGAATTGGGCCTCAAGGGGCACCATAATTTTGTGGACGAGTGAGGACTTACATGGATGAGATATAGTCTTATCTTTTTGGAAAAAAAAAATATCGTTTACCCAATTAGGTCCGAAATTCTTAACCCAATTTTAAGTTTTGCCAGTTAGAATTACAAATTCGCACCGGTTCGGATTTAAATTTGTCCCCCTATCCGAATTGAATTTCGTGTCTGTTCATTTATTAGGCAAACTTGAATGGTGTATTATGGATTACATTAGATCTTCTGGGTTGCATCAGTTAATATGATGGCTATCTAGAACACTCATCATTCTATCTATGAATACTCAGATTCTTTAGCATTCAATATTTACATAAATATGAGATTAAGGCAGTCATTACATGCATAAATTTTGTCATTCAAAATTTGCCTTTTTTTTAGAGTACAAAACATAATCATTGGTTCGCTAGGCAATTGAATTGGAGTGTCAATTTCAGTTGCGTGAATATCATTATATTACATGAGGTAGACGCTAAGATTTCTATAAACACCATCGTATAAGTGAAATATGTCTTAAGGACATAGTATCAAAAAATTAGTGTTGATCTATATAAAGTATAGTCAACATTCATGGTGTGAAAACGGGTTAATTTATTTATTCAAATTTATGTATTATTGTTTGTTCTTGATGTTACTATTTCGCTCTTAATTACATAAACAAATTTCTCTTTTTATTTAATATACTTGTAAGTTTAAAATCATTTCAAAATCTCAATGAGTAATTTGTCATATGGTAGAAATTCAGGCCAACAAATCATCCTTCCCAATATGTATACTTTTGTAAATGGAGTCGATTCGGTTAAATAAATATTATCTTACTTAAAAAAAATTGTTGACAGCTTAAATACCTATAAATATAAAATGCATGAACAAGAATCGAATGTTCGATGATATATTTATTAAACTACTATTATACGTCATCTTGAGACCACAATTCTTCTGTAATAAGGGTGAGGCAATTACATGTTTAATTACACTAGTCACATGAAACAGTTTCTCCGCCAATGCGATGAAATATACATAAAACACTCTTCAAATCATGCAATAACTAGAGCCTCGTGGAGACATGATCATGTAAAGCTCCAAAAATCAACTTCGCCATAGTAGACTTGGGCAGCTTGATTTGGTCGACTTGAACATATCTCGGATGATAGCACATCATCTTGGGGAGATAAACAGAAATCCTCAGTGGAATGACCATAGCCGGATAATTGCTCCGGCATCTCTGTTTGGACATTGAGCTGACTTGCTACCACCAGCAGGTCCATTGCAGCCCAGCCATGAGGCCCTTCTTCCGGTGTCCCACTGGATTTCGCTATGCAAGCACTGCCTGGATTGGTGCAAGTAAGTTCTGTTTCTGAGATCATCTCATCGTATAGTAAGTCACAATCCTCAAAACAATAGTCTTGATTATAGGATGAGATATTTTCATGAAGTGACATTGAAGCAGTTTGAATTTCTGGTCTTGGAAGATGCAAGAACATATTTGGAAACTCCTCACTGATTTCCCTGTCAATTTGATCCAGGTAATGCAAGATCTTATTGTTGTTAATGTTCCTATCGTCGATTTCTCTTTTTTCTTGCTTGCAAGACTTTCCCTTGCTTGATAATGTTTGAGTAAGAACACAATTTTTATCTAAGGTATATGCTTCAGCCATAGAATCAGGAGAAGATGGTGTGCTTTGGGGACTTAGTAGGTTCTTGTGGAAATTTCTCTTCCGGAAAATTCGGCATACCACCCACGGGTCTTCTGGTGTTGAAGTTCGTACTAGATTCGAGGCCTGTTCCCCAGAGTGAAAAAATTAGTTGAAATATAAAAACTTTTAGGGCGGCCAAATAAAAATTACATAAAGTATAAGGGTCAAAATTTGAATTTTTGAAACCTGCGGCCAAGGCAGGTCTCTAGGGCACAACATGGGTTTCGCTTTGTTTGTATATGTATGAGTGTGTGTATGTGCATGCGAGCATTTTTGAGTGAGAAACAGGAGTAGAATGATTTATTTTACAGAAAATTTTTTAAAACAAAATTACCGAAGGACATGCCTAAAAAATGAGAGAGTGCAAGGCTCTTAACCTTGTGGTCGTGAGTTCAAGCCCACCGTAGGTGTTTCTCTCTCTTCTTTAATTTTTTCGGGAAAAAAAAATCAAGCTGCATGACCTTTTATGTGAAAAATCATGCATTGAAATTTCATTTTTAATGGCATGTCAAGTGATTCAAATGGCATAAAGAGGATGGCTTATTAGTTATTACCTTGGTGTCATGGTTGGTGTCATCTAGCCTATATTCATAGATGATCCAATCTGATTTTTGCCCATATGGTGCTCGTCCTTCATAGAATACTAAAGTCTTCCTCATTCCAATTTTTCTATAGCAGCTGTATATGGCCTTATCACGGCCAGTAGCCTTCCAGAATCCGGCTGCAGTTGCACGATTGGTTCGACTCCCAGTTGGGTATTTTCTATCTTTGTGACAAAAGAAATACCATTCATTCTGTGGGGCGCCTCCTATTTTGCACTTCTCTGCATGCAAAAAAACATGAAAATTTGCCAAGAAAATAGTAAGTTTCTTGGTTGCTTTAAGAAATTAATCATAAATATAGAGGTTGAAATTACCTTGGATATCCCATGGTTCAAGCTTGTTAAGATCAACCTCTCGAATTACATTGAAGTCTATCAACTCATGGGAAACTTTCTTCCTCAGGTAGTAACACAGAAGCTCCTCTTCTGTCGGATGGAATCGGAAACCCGGAGGGACATGAGACTGACCAGTTACTGATAGATTCATTTTCTCCTTGAATTGATTAGCAAAAGATCTTTTTCTTCCTACCAAGGAGCTATTATTTTCAGTCTTCTCTATAATAATGAGATGAAGAAGAGCAAACGTAGGGGTTATGCAAAATTTCTAGCAAAAATGGATATTTATATGCTGTTTGGGGGGGTTTTGTTGGTGGTGTTGTCCCTGCGTGCGGGTGTTTGTATATAGCCAAGGTAGCAGTCAAGCTGTTATTGGGAAAAAAATATTGTAAGCGGACCAAAAATGACACTTGATCTGAATATCTATTTGAAAATAACCCAAAAACCTGCCTAACAGTGACACTTCCAGCTGAAAATCTTTTAAAAAATAACCCAAAAACTATCACCATCTAAACTCTCTCTCTCTCTCTCTCTGTTGTTAATTGTGCAACAACCCCACCAATAAGATGGCTAGACAGATATGACGAAGTTTGGGGAAGCAAGACTGTCACAGTGAAGATATTCAAACTGATTTACCAAAGGGTGGGTTCATTTAGAGGAAGCTGTTGATAATATAGAATTATTTGTCTTCAAAATGGAATATTGTGTTGATATTTAAAGTCAATAAAATAGATCGAGTTTTGATTTTCTTTTATATTTCTTGTGCTGTGTACGGTTCTTTGTGTGCAAAAGAAGGTTTCAAGGTGCAGAAGACTAATGGAGTTCAACCACATCCCTATTATCCACACTCTAGAAAGTGACCAGTGTGCAAGTACACAAGCTAACCTTGGAGTCCAACTGTTGGGACCTTTTGTAGAGCAGGATGCTCCCCCACCTTGGCTGATCTGGTCTGTGTCTCTTTCTCTAGGAACTCTGTTTCGTTGTTTGTTTAACTTTCCGATGTATAAAAAATATATATATGGGTTCTCAAATTTACGTGCCAACTTCAAGAAGCAGAGGTAGGCAATTTAATAATTGGAATTTATAATTCCAAATGTATAAAAAAAATGAGATGAAACTGAATTATTGAAGAATTCAATTGTGTTTTTTAATAGTTCTCAACTTTAGGGTATTGTTGGTGAAGGAGATCTGCCAACAGCAGATCCACAAAGAATCAAAAAGATGACTAATTATTTTGAATTTTGAACTCCAATCATATCTTTAGAGAATTAAAATGGGACAAATTATATTTTTATCTCCATGTGGTTTGACAAGCAATAAGGGTTGTTAAGTGAACCCAATTACTCAACTTAGATCGGGGTTGACTCAGTTTTCACTCGTTTGTATGTGAAGAGACGTAAAATTGTTGTCTGACTAAATGTCTAATGATTTAAAATGAGTACAGACACGTAACTAACCATCTGCCATTGGGATGATGACTCGAAACCACGGCATAACATTTAACTAAGCTCAGGGCTTTGACCACGTAAGTTAAACCACTTCTTATGCCTGAGGCAAGATGCAATTAGATTATTCCCTCACTGAACTGATAAGCTCGGTTAGGTGAATCATTGCCCGACCCAAGAAATTCCTCAGCTCGGCTGCATAAACTAGTTCGAGACAGTCATAATTATGAAGATTACTCCATTCCAAATATATTGATAAGAACAAATTACGGATAAACATGACTAAATGAATGGGGGTGATAAGGAATGATGGAAGAATCCTACCATTGATCCTGAACACTCCGACTAAACATAGGGTGTGCCACCTTACATTGCCAAATGAGAGAAACCCTAGAAGAAGGTCCAAATCATTATAAATTTCAAGTAGGCTAAGGTCAAAAGTATGTACTATATTCCCGTCAATTAGCTCTGCTTATATCCTGAATCGCCATCGACTTCTAGCTCGTCCCAATTTCTTGTTGAGTAATACTATTTTGATCTAATTTGTTAACATAATGATGTGGCTACAGTAAAACCATTGGATCAACACCAAGTTTCAATGTTTGATAGCCCTTACAGTCAATCCAAATGTCATAGTGAATTAGGTTAGTAAATTAAGTCTATAAATTAGGTATCAATAGCATTTCTCTTTCTTGTTTGTTCGTCCCCAACCAAATCACTAAAATTGTAAAAAGCTAAGTAGCATCTTTTTTAACTTCACTGAATAAATCTTTACGCATACGAAGCCCGATTTCTATCAAGGGATTTCTGAGTTGAAGTCTTACCGGTCCCAAGTTGTTTTTTTGTTTTTATTTACTTAAACTCGAGCTCAAATTCGGGTTTGGGGCATAAAATTAAAAGGAGCCTAACTAAACCAATGTTGATTATACGATTAACATATTAGCCAAGGTTGAGCAAGAATTCAGCTCGATAATTGAGTTGCAACCTTGTGCTGATCATTTCGAGAGTTCGAGTTGAATATGAGCATGCTAAAACTCGAAATGCTTAACTCGATTAGGGCGAAAAATATTAAGTTTCAAAGTCTTTTTTATTTTTTAATGTAAATGCACCTCCTCTTTTCCCCTCCAAAGTCGGTTAAGTGGTCATATCAATTTTTTTTTTCATAATCTTCCTCTCCCGGTCATATTTACTCACAACCACCGGCCAAAAAAAAGCTTGTATGCAGTTATCTTCATAAACTTATTTGGATTTGACTTCAGTACCGTAAAAAAAAAATTGGTATCATATTTTTCAAAATGTATTAGTTAAAATGATGTTTTTTATAATTTTTGTGAATCATTTTACAACCAAAATTTTTTATAACTTTTGTGATGTATTTAATATTTTTGTATGTTTTTTTTACCATTATTGTGAATGTTTTTATCACTATTGTGATAATTATTTTTATCACTTTTTTTTAGTTCAAAAAAATTTATCACTTTTGTATGTATTTTTACAGTTGTTATGGTAATTGTTTTTATCTTTTTTTAAGTACCACAATAATAATAAAAATATCTATAAATATAACAAATAAAAATATAATACTCAAATTTTATTTTTTGGTACCATAATCAAGTGCAACTTGTTTTGAGGCTCCTTTTTTTTTGGGCAAGTTATGCTAATCAGTTCTGTCTCAAGAAATCATGACAGCAAAGTACTTTCCTTTTTGTTTTTTTTTTTTTTTGATATTTAAGTACTTTCCTTTTTGTTTTTTTTTTTTGATATTTAAGTACTTTCCTTTTTTATTACCACAACAAAGTGCTTACTGAATAAAACATAACTATTGTAAACAGTGTAGCTTGTTGGGTAATTATGGTCTCCAAAAAAAAAATTACCCATTTTGCGTATTTTTTAATTGTGGGCGTGTCAAAGTCAAGTTAAATTTAAATTTTAAACACGTATAACCTTACCTATTTAAATTGACTTGAGATTCTAAAATCATGAATGTTCAAGCACCTCTAATGAGGCGTAAGGTTACCTATAAGTTCTTTTCTATGCCTTGAAACTTCAAGAACTTCACACAATTTCATCAAATAGAGGCGTATGAACGATATTATAAGGTAAACAGTGAGAATGCAAGACAAAACAAATACTAAACTTTGTATTAAATAAAAGTAGTAAAAGATCATTAGAGTGATGTATTACAGGAAAAGAAAAATTCCTAAAAAACAAGAAACAAGTAAAAAAAAAATAGGTTGGCTCAGTGAAGATTTTTTGTGATTGATCATGGAATTCTTTCTCATTGGCATCAAATCTATTATTTATAGAGATGGTTTTCAACTATCGATTCATTTTTTTCGGTCATTACTTGTGATGATAACCTTGTCCTTTGAGATACGTGAATGTATAATGAATCGTTTTTAATTGGCGGCTCATGATGTCATGTTTTTTCATTTATTGGGATTATAAGAGTCCTACTCTTTTAACCGTTCTGTCAATTGTTGATTCTCACAGACTTTCTTGTAACCATCAGATTTCTTTTACGTGTTACCCTCTGATCTTACTATTTTTTTTGTGTAAACAGTACCGTACCTAAAATTGCTAATTTTTTAAGTCAAATTATAGATTTTAAAGATAAAATTATAACTCCTTGAGGTCAATGTTATAATCGATCAAAGACACTCTTAATCAGTTGTAATCTCGCATTTAAAAAATATAATTTAACCTCAAAATATAAGAACTTTACGTTTAGAAATTATAACTTTCATCATTTTTTCAATTGTAACTTCTATGTGAAAAAATATTTATAATTTAAACTTAAAAAATTATAAATTTCAATATGATACCAATTCCAATTGATACAATAATAGCTCGTTTGAATGAGGCTGCGGTCTCGGGAGTCAACTCATACATTCTACCAGTTCTATTTTTTGATTAAATAACTTGTTAGTTTCACAAATATATTAATCGCAGAGGAATTGAATATAGCAATCAATAATAAAATAGAATGGCTTGGTTGGAGGAGTATTAGCTTAATCACAGTGGAATATCCCTATTCATAAAATAAAATGGTTTAGTTGTAGGTTTGCTCTGAGTTGTCTTTTTCAATTAATGTGCTCGAGACCCACAAATAAATAACAAAACAAAATAAAAATAAATAAAATGTTATATAAAAAGGAAAACTTCAGCCACAGCCCTTCTAGTTTATCATATCTTCAAAGACATTCTCTCTAATTTCTAAATCTTCAATGACACCCCTTCTAATTTATATTTAAATATCACTAACACCCCTTACCATTAAATTATCATTTCTAACAAAAAAATAATAATCTAAAATACTAAAAATGCCTCTACATAAACCTTAAGTAATTTTTTTTGCATAAAATTTTATTAAAATTCGAGCCGATTAAAATTTATTTTTCTACATATTAAAATTTGAACCAATTAAAATTCGATTGAAGTTGAATAAATTTTATTTTTTTTAATGTATTAAAATTTGAACCTATTAAAATTTATTTTTTGCATATTAAAATTTGAGTCAATTTGAACTCTACCTGAGTTCTTAGCGCCGATTAAAATTCGTTTTTGAGTCGATTAAAATTTATATGTTTATGTATTAAAATTTGGCTAATTAAAATTCAATACGAGTTGATTAAAGTTTGACTTTAGTCGATAAAAATAATGTTTAATTGACTCAAATAGAATTTTAATTAGCCCAAATTTAATATGTAAAAAATATATAATTTTTAATTGGCTCAAATTTTAATATGTAAAAAAATAAATTTTAATTAACTTGAATCGAAAATAATTGTTCAAAAAAAATTAACTTGAATCGAATTTTAATTCACTCAAAATTTTAATACTTAAAAAAAAAAGAAAATAGAGGGGGTGTGGTTGAAATTTATTCTCAAATATGTCATGGGCAATTTAGTCAATTTGTATTCTAGTTAAAAAATTTAATCTAATAAGGGGTGTCATTGAAGATTCAGAAACTAGAGGGGGTGTCTTTGAAGATATGATAAACTAGAAGAGGTGTGGTTGAAATTTTTCCTATATAAAATTAAAATTCTTGTCTTCTTTCCAGATTATTCTTTTTCTTGCTCCTTTTTATGGTACTTATCTTCTTGTCTTCGAAATTCTTTTGTTATTTGCATGGTTCTGCCATTTATTTAAAAAAAAAAAAAGATATGATGTACATTTGCGTATCAAATTATATATTATAACCAACAACAGAAGACTTTATAATAACCTCACTGGCCTTTTTTAATTAACATGTGAATCTCTTGGTGGTTCTGCCTAGTCTTCCCTCAACTCAAAATTTCTTGCTTTTCAATTGATTGAGAAATAACTAATTGAGGACTGCCTAAGGTTAAGAGATTAGCTTGAGGAATAGTCGCCCACTGGATAGATGCTTCAAATTGAGATGAGTAATGTTATATTGATCAAATTTTGGGACTAAATTTATAGTTTAAATGACATGACAACTGAGTTAGACTTTTTTATTTGGTGTCATGTTATTTGGGTCCCAATAAAAACTTCAAATAATATACTGTCACACCATTTAGGCTCTAAATTTGGTCCCAAAATTTGGTCAGTATAGCATTACTCAATCGACATTGATCAAGGATTTAATACTCCACATAGTAAAAATATTTATTGGGGCCACCTCTCCTGGATTTAACTCCTAAGAGTGGAGAAGAAGCTTTGCACGTAGGCCCAAATTAATACATCGTGGCCATTAGATAGATAAATAGTGTTGATAATTTAATGACCACAATCATTAAGCCCTCAAATTTTATCCCAATTAACATTCCTCTTCACTACATTTGGGACCAATCAAGAACATTTTGGGACATTTGGGATCAATTCCAAATGTTTTGGGATTGATCTTGTAGAATATTTTGAGGGTTTACATGTTTTATGGTTATATTATAGTATGTTTGATACACTTACCATTTTTTGGGATAATGTTTCTACATTTGGGATGAAGTTATTATTATACATTTTATTATGAAGTTACCACCTTTTTGGTACTATTCTACTTCGATATTGTACCAAAAAGTAGATTTTTGGTACCATAGTGTTGTCCTATCTGACAATGTCACGTTGGTTTCATGTTGATTTGGAAAGATATTTTAAATTTTTTTGTATTGTGTCAATTCGTGTCTATGTAATGTAATGTTGATAGTAGCTCAATTTAAATATGACCCATTTATTAAGCAAGCCTCACAAATTCAGCCCACGTAAGAATTAAAACTATTAAAGCTAAACTAATACCAGATAACTTCATACTAATATAGATTGCTTTGACAAGATGTGTAAGAATTGTTGGCCATAGTTTTTTGAGTTAATAGAACTTTTAACCCTTAAAGTATGTTTGTTTTGTCAGTTTGATTTTCATTTTAATTAATTTTATCAATTTAATCCCTAAAGTTTCAATTCATGTCACATGTAATACCTAATAATCTCTCCCTCATGTGTGTGAATCACATTGTGCTTTGCTCTGAACAATTTTAGCCCCTGTTTGGTAACTGTCTTTGTTCTAAGTTTTGTGTTTTTGTTTTTAATTTTTATCTAAAATGAAAACAAAAATATGTTTGTTTACTGTTTTTGGTTTTGTTTTGTTCTCATTTATTGGAGACAAAGACAAAAAAAATGGGAACAAAAAATTTTTGTTCCAGGAAACACACGAAACAGAAAACACGCGTAGATTGTTTAAATGAGGTCTCATATTCGAATCTTGTTACCCACAAAATTCCACTTCAAAATAGGGGATATAAATATGGGATCTTTTTTGTCTTAGCCACTCTTGCTCTTCCCATAGACCAGTCACTCTTTTTCTTCTGTGAAGGTAAGTAGCGACTGTCTCTCCTCATCTCTCTCTCAGTTCGTCTTTCTTCTCTAAAGCTCTCTCAGCAACTCTCTCTCTCTCTTCCACTCGCAGTTCAACGAAGACGAAGCAAGGCTCACACGTACATACTTGCAAGGCTCACACGAAGACGAATCGCAGCCAAAGACGAAGAAGGTAAGTATAACCCCTTTCATTGTATACGTATATATATACATAGATCTGTACAATACAGACCCTAACTGTTTTTTTATTTATTTATATTTTTATTTACATAGATCTGTACGATTTTGTACTTTAATCGTATTTTTTTCTAGTTTTGCTATCTCAAAAAATATGTTTAAATTGTTTGAGTGATTTTGCATTTGTTTTCTCAACGTTGGGGAAATCTTCTATTTAATGCCAAGAGAAATTATATAATTTGATGTAATTATTCTGATTTGGTGATCATCTCCCACTTGTTGTGCTTATTTGTTTGCATATGTATGTCTAAAGATTTCCCTTTATATTTCAAGATTGTTGTATATTTTTGTTGGTTCGATTAATTAGAAGCATTTTGTGTCATGCAATAAGCTTTTATCAATGTGACAGTCCAGCACACAACAGATGAATGGGCGTTCAACAGTGAAGGAGTACTCAATCCGTGACAGAGGAATGGGAATGGTACCCTATGCCTCAACTCTGCCATGGCGTAGCAACAAAAGGACTCATGATTTGATTGAAGGAAACACGTGTAATGATTTCATGTTATAGATGAATGCTCTTTGGTGGAGTGAAACTTCTGATATCACGCATTCCTTATGTGGACGTTTCAGAATGTCATTTGGGTCAAGACTTTTTGCCTCTTGGATCTGGCAATGAAAGTTATTAGTATTTCCAATGTTACATGTATAATTGTACGGGTATAATGATATGAATCCATATGTAAATCCCTTTACCATGAGCATTAGATTGATGTGCTGTCTTATGCAGGGATTGTTACTCAATGACCTCTTGTTTTACTGCTCCAAAGGGTTGACGAAGGAAGAGAATATATGAAATTTGCTCACGGCCCCAAGAAAGAGGTTTCTGATTTTGATAAGTATTGTTAGGATACCACTTGCTCAGAAATATACATTGTGAATGTTAATTTGTTTCTGCCTAAGATTCTAAGTATTTGCTATACTGTCAAGTTGTATCCAGAGTAGTGCTAGCCTTATCTATTCCCCCTATGGTTCATATGCATTTGTAGCTTTATTTATCAGTGGTTTTCTTTGTGATCTATCTCAGATGCTAAATTTGATTTTTATTTTGCATGGCTGTTGTTGGGAAGGAGATCGCCAATGAGACAGATAAAGAAACAGGCAACACTAAACAAATTTCCAGTGTTCCAATCTACCTTAGTATTTATACTCCTAATGGTGAGATAGATTTGGTGCTCATTTTCGTTTTGCAATCTAATTGTCTGTGCATGGTAAATCCTAATCACAATGAAGGTTGGTTTGTTTACACGCCTTTTTATATGAGTACTAGTTGATGACATTATAAATTAAAGGTAGTTCCAATTGCTTGTAAGAACTACCTTTAACTTTCTGAATAACCATTGCTTGTTTGGAATTGCTTGCTTGTAGTGGTCCTTAAAATGCTGCCGACTGATGCTTAAAGCCTATTACTTGTTTGGCGTAATGTAGTTATTGTCCTCTGAATGCAAATTTTATCTGAGTGTGATTTGAATTGCTTATTAAGTTGGTTTTGAATGGCCCAATTTCAAATTGCAACTACAGTTTATGGTTTAGATATGAATTGTGATTTTGCAGAATAACAGTTTATTAAATGGATTTTCCTCCTTGAGCTGCTTAGTGCTATACAGCTTCAAGTGGTCAATCGGAGTCATATTACAAAAGGAGAAAATGGTATTCCGTCTTCTAATTTATGCAATGAAAAGCTTCTAAATTTTTTGTTACTAGTTGTTTATAATATTGCTTAAAGATCTTCTTCGTCATTGCTTATTTTATTTATTCAAGCCATATGAACCAACATTGCATTATGCTTTGTATGAGGACAGTGTATGATTTGATTCATTGCATCTTGAAACGCTATGCATGCATGTGTGTCCCTTTATCCATGTGTATTTTTCATTAAAAGTTATGTGAAAGTGAAAGGGTATATTGAGATTGGAGTTGAATTCTATCTTTGTCCTCTGGGCTGTTTAATTATGCAAGTACAACGTGTACTTAGTTGTCCATAGTTGATCATGTCAGAGGTAGGGAAGTGTCGTCAATTGTTTTTAATTTACAACTTTGAAATTTCTTTTTTTCGTTTGTTTGTATGTAATTGCTAAACCTTTAGGTGCATTTGGAGCATAATTAGGCTTTGATATAATAAAGGAGGTCTTGAAAATAATATATTCTACATAATGTACGTGAACGGGTACAAAATCATGCACATTCTTTATGGAAGTATTTTCCAGCTGTCTGGGATTGTGCTAGCCATTTTTGTATGATTCTACTGGTTCTTGCTTGCCTTTGGCTTCATTTCACTACTAAGATACTTGAAACCGATTCTTTTCTTCTTTAAAATTTGGGGTAATGTTGAGGAGGAGAAAAAGATGATTGCAACCGACATCATCAGAATTGCGAGGAAGCTTGGATGTTCAATATTTTTCTTCCTGAAGGCATAACTGAGATAATTTAAAACCTTTTAGAGGGTTGTTTTAGTTCTAAAGTTTGACTTCTTAAGTCCTCAAGGTGCAATTATGTCTGAAATGGAACTAAATTTGTAATCCAACTCATGGAAACAAGTGCTTCCATACAGTGGGACTTCCAGCCAATCTATTGTGCTTTGCTAGGAATTTAGAAAGAGTCGCTTGGGGTTTTTTTTTTGGGTAAATGGTTTAAGTGTTTAACAGTTCTTGAATAATACGCATGATCCCCATTAGGTCCATCCAAGTCCACAAACCAAATCCAATACATTTATCTGAGCATGTCTGCTTTATGCTGTGGACATGTAAGAATCAAATTGTTAGCTTATGATTTTGATTTACAAAGGTACTGTATCCACTAAAGTGGATAGCACATGGTTCAACTGTTGCACTCTAGCAGCATCGCCCTGGAGGTAGTGCAGCATAGCAGAAGCTTAGAAATCTTTTACTTGAGGGTGTTGAAGTTGGACTGTGGCAAAAGTTTTTTGGCTTTAGTCCTTTTGAAGGATTAAAGCCAACTCCTTGTAAATAGAATTTTTAAAATTATTTTGTGCTGATGCTAATAAACAGAGATGATGCTGTGCTGAAGATGTTCATGGTCTTTCCATTGATGGTTGTTGCTGCAATTTTGCTAGGTTGCAGTATGTGGCTGATGCAGTTTGTTGCTTCTGGAGGTTTTATCCTGGGATTAGGGGTGTCAAACGTGTCGTGTCGTGTCATTTCGTGTCGGGTTTGTTTCGGGTTTGGGTCAAAAATTCTTAAACTCAAACCTGACATGTTTAATAAACGTGTCGAAATGTGTAAACACTAACCTGACCTGGCTAATAAACGTGTTACCCGAACCTGACATGTTTTGACACGTTTAATAAACATGTCAGGTTTGAGTTAACATATAACACGACATGTTAACCTGTTTAACCCGATCTGTTTATAACCCACATATCAAATTCTATTTATTTAACAATTTTAAAAAAATCAAAAGATTTTATTGAATAAAATTTAAAAAATTATAAGAAGCAAAAGAAAACCAATTCTTAACATCCATTTCCAATTAAATGGATTTAATCCATCAAAAACATGAAAGAAAAAAACTAGAAATTTATTCTATGGGCACTAAAAACAGCCACTTTCAATGCCTACAGAGGCTGCAGTGCACAATCATTCCAGCTCCAAATCTGCTCCAGCAAGGCCAGCAGGCAGTTGATATCTCATCCATGAAAATCACTTTATATGCAGCCATTAGCAATTCAGCTGCCATTATATTGCAATTTTGTAAGAAGTTAAGCCCCAAACCATCAACAATATCTTCAGGATCTAGAATTTAATGCTTCAGCTGGACTCTTTCTTCAGATGGAACTTCAAGCAGGCCTTTATCGAAATTTTATTGAAAAGAGTGAAGATTACAAGAAGCAAGGCCATCAAAGCTAAAACAAAAGAAAAGCCAAAGATGGCTTTAAAATTTCAAGACAAGGCAGGAGAAGCCTTCAACATAAAGCATACATAGCCCTACTCCCCAACCGCATCCAAATGCCCTGCATCGTAACAGCTGCAAGTCTAGCTGAAGACAGTTAAAAACAGACGGAGATGCAGCTGAGATCCAGGAGAGAAGCCCTTATAAAAACCAGCTGGAGAAGGAGATGCACTGTCCATGAAACCCAAAAAAACTGCAGAAAAGGTCAGCTGAAAGGTGCTGGAGGGCCAGCAGAAAAATAGCTGAAAGTCCAACAGAAAACCAGCTGAAAATGCAGCTGAAATGAAGCTGAAAATGCAGCTGAAAGTCAGCAGAAAAGCAGCTAAAAAACAGCTGAAAGATCAGCAGAAATGCATCTGAAAATCTAGCTGAAAAGCAGCTGAAAGTCCAGCAGAAAAGCTGCTGAAAATCCAGCTGAAATGCAGCTAAAGATCCAGAAAAACCAGCTGGAATTTAATGCTTCAGCTGGAATCCCTTTTTCCTTTTGATGCCCGGTGGTATATGTATCCATCCCACTTGCAACTAACATGCATACCAAGGTATAATTATTATGCAAGATGAACAAAACAAACCAAGTTGTACAATGAAACTAAACTATATGTCTAGCCTAGAAGATCATATTATTCAACATGGTCAAAAGAATTCTGCTCCTATGAAGAAGTCAAAATAACAGGCTACTGATATAAGCTTTCATTTACTAGGCATGAATAAAAATCATATGCTCTGGTCTGGTGTACTAAGGACAGAAATGATAAAAAGATTCACCTGACTGCCAGTGTCCATGCAGCTAAGCTGTGAGTTAGTGGTGGTGTTCCAGAAACGAATGCATCGGTCAGCAGTACCACCACCAGAAGCTAGGAGTCCATGAAGATGAGGGGACCATGCAATTGCTTTTACAGCAGCTGTATGTGCACAGTATTTCAGCACAGCTGTTTTGCAACTGCTTCTCACCATCTGTTTGTTCTGCTTCAGCTAGATTCATACTCCTTCAGCTGGATTCATACTCCTATAGCTGGAGCATACTCCTTCAGCTGGATTCATGCATTAGAATTTTAATTCCTTATCTCTGATCGCATCTCTAATCCTTAGGGCTGTTCCTACTGCATCTCAAATAACTCAAATCTGATTCATGCATTCAAGTTTCAACCAAAAAATTAAGACAAGAACTTTACTAATATACTTCCATTATATTAAGCCACATATTCTACATCAGTCATTCATATAATATACAAAATATACTGGCATAATAAAACAAAAGCAGTAGCAAATAAGCAAAAGCAATAGCAAGTCATTTTTTAGATCACATTCTAAAAAATGACTTGCTATTGACATGCTACATGAAACTAAAACAAAATAAGCAATGGATGCTCCTCCAAAATAAGCAGTTGACACTTCACGGATCCTAATCAAAAGAAGAAATACTTCAATCAGAAAAGCAAACATGACATGTGCAAACTAATAGATTAAACACTAAAAATTATGATGTACCTTCAATCAATGATCATCATCATTCATAGTAGAACCATCTTGCTCAACATTGATATTAATCATATTTTCTATAATGTCCTCCAAATCATTTTGTGCAGGATCTAAATGAAACAAAAATATACATGCATAAAAATTAAGATTTCATTATTTAAAACACGAATTCTAAAGCAATCACAAAACTTATATTTACCTCTTTCTCCAAACAACCAATCTTTTGTACATATCAAAGCTTCAACAACTTCCGGCTTCAAAGAACTACGATACTGGTCAAGAACCCTACCACCAGCGCTAAATGCAGACTCCGAAGCAACCGTAGAAATGGGAACACTTAACACATCACGAGCCATTAGAGCAAGTTCCGGATAACGAAATTGGTGAGCTTTCCAATAAGCAAATACATCAAGTTTTTCATTTCTATCAACCCTTGGCTCATCCAAATACAATTGTAATTGACTTTTTTGTGCACTACAAATGAATGCTTCACTCTCATACGAGTCAAATTCCTATGTTCAAGAAGACAAAATAAGTTAAAAAAGAATCAATCTTAATATCATACAATACTAAATTAGTAACACAATGCAAGTAAATTAAAAAAATCATATCACCACAAGTTTAGCTTTGATCCGATTCATGTTATGATGTTGTTGACTACCACGAGAACCATGATCTATGTCCTGAGAAGCTGATGTCTGTGAATAACTAGCTTTAGAAGAATTGTGCATGTACTCATCAAACAAAGAGAATAACTTGTCACGAACACAGCTGAACTCAAATGATTCATCACCATAAAGCTTCTTATAGGAAAATTCCACAAACTCAATTTTATAACGAGGATCAAATATCACCGCAATAGCCAAAACCAAGCTATACTCCGACCAATACTTATCAAATTTTTCAAACATTTGATGTGCCATCCTCCTCATGAAAACATCTGAACTTTTCATCTCTTCACTTAAATTAAGTTGAATCAAGAAAACTTCTGGAAAGTACAAATTTGAAGTAGGATACTTGGAACCTGAAAAAACACAAGTAGCATCATAGAAAGATTCTAAGAACCTACAAATCTTTTGCACTCTATCCCAGTCTTCTTGAGTTGGACAATGTCTAAAATTAAAATCACTTAGTTGCAAATGACAAAATGCACGACGATAGTAAATGACACTTGCAAGCATGAGATAGGTTGAATTCCACCTAGTTGGAACATCTTGCCTCAAAGTTCTCTTACTATCCAAAGATGTTTGTGCAACACATTCCAAGAACTTTTTCTTCCTAACTTGAGATCCCTTTACATATTTCACACATTCTCGGATCTTTTCAACAACTTCACCTATTTCCTTCAAACCTTCTTGAACTATCAAATTCAAAATATGAGCACAACAACGGATATGAAATAAACTACCATCACACAACAATGCATCTTGCAGATTAAGTTGATTTTTAAGCAAATCAACTAACACATCATTTGCAGCAGCGTTGTCTAAACTAAGTGAAAATAATTTTTTCACAATGCCCCAACTATTTAACAAGCTATAAATCTTCTCACACAAAGCAACTCCAGTATGGGGAGGAGGCATGTAAGAGAAATCCAGAATTTTCTTTTTCAACACCCAATCTTTGTCAATGTAGTGTGCAGTGAGACTCAAGTAACCGTCAGTAACAATAGAAGTCCACAAGTCAGAAGTCAAACAAATCCTACCAGGCAAGTCTTGCAATTCTTGAGAAATCCTCCCTTTCTCTATACCATACAGTTTCATAACTTCCCCCCTAGCAGTATTCCTAGAAATTTGTAGGACTTGGGGACATAAGTAGGTGAAAAGACTTCTAATGCCACCATACTCAACAAATTGAAATGGAAGTTCATGTCTAACAATTGCACAAATCAATAACTCTTTAAACTTCCCTGCATCAAATTTAGAAGACCTAGATCCCAAAACACCATTAGATTGGGTTATAAGTAGTTGACCAATATCATAGGTGGTTCGCTTCAAACAATTTTCAGTGTGTCGCTTGTAATTCCCAGTGCCGTGTTTACCCTCTACATTAAAAATTTGCTTACATTTCTTACATTTGCATCTCACCAATCCTTCTGGACTTAGTTCTTTAAGAAAAGTATAGTTGTTCCATACTTTTGAGGTGAACCTTCGTTGACGTTTATTTGTTGTTGGTTTATCAACACCATCCAGTTCCAGCCTATCTTGAATATCAGAAGCATGATTTGATTCAGCCATGGCAACATCATCAGCTACAGGGGCTGGTTCATCAATGTGTTCGTCATTCAATGGAAGTGAAGTCATCTATTCCCAACACAAATACAAATACAAAAAAAAAAAAGGTTAGCAAAATATATAACACAGTGTGTTAAACACACATACAAAGCAGTACATTTTTGGTCAATTAATTTCTGAGATCCATTATATGCAATGTGCAGAGCACCCAAAGAACATCTACAAAGAATAATTAAACCTATTCTAAAAAAAGATCTATTCACTCAATTAAGACATTAAAACATCAATCAACATATATCAAACTCAATTAAGACATTAAAGGAATGATTTTTTTTTTAAGAACAACCAGAATTTAATTCTCAAACAGAAAGAAATCACAAGTAATCGAAGTTGTCACATCTACATAACAGCTCTACAAATTTCAGGGTTCAGTTGATAACTAGGTAGTGGAAAAGAGAGAAGTATAAGATTATGAGGGAAGAAAGATATCATAAAGTAATGAGCTCCTTCATCCTAGCTCTCCTCCCTTCCCTGTCAAACTCGGAAGAATGAGATGCGAAGAGTATGGAATTAGAGATCGAGCTTGAGTTCCTCTTTGCTATCAGAAAAGTACTGGAGAACGTAAGGAGTGACCCGAATCACTGCGACCTATGGCCCGAACATGATCACATGGGTCCTAAGCTGCTTCAGAGCCAATGCTTTGTTTGGTTTTCGTGCAAACATTGACGAAAACATCGTTTCGATTCTTTTCTCTTTCTACAGTTCGATTGAGTCGTAGCACGCAGAGAGAGAAAGAACACAGCGACACAAAGAAAGGGGCAAACCGTTTCGGTTGAGCAACGATGAAGGCATGAACGACGAAAGTGAGCCCTCCTCTCCTCCTCCAGACAAGCGACCAGCGGCGGGTTGAGTGAAAAATGGGAAAAGGGGGAAAGTAGAGAAGTGTGGCTAGGTAGGGTTATCTCTTATTTTGTTATTTTTATATATTTGGATAAATGGGTTAAACGGGTATGAAATGGGTAGGTCGGGTTCGGGTCGAGTTATATTAACCTGTTTAAAATATACGGGTT
>CM042186.1:8162768-8185062 GCA_023539305.1 Ilex asprella | reverse complement strand
GGGGCAGTGGTGGGGTGGTGACAGTGGTGGCAGTGGTTGTTGTGACAGAGAAGTTGGTGTGGTGTTGACGGTGGTGATAGTTGTGGTGACGGTGGCGATAGTGGTGGTGGGGGTTAGTTACCGTGGTGGGATGACAGTGGTGGTGATGGTAGTGATGATATTGATGGGGGCGGTGTGGTGCTTGTAGTGGTTATTGTGGTGATGATTTGTTTTAAAGTACTGATAAGAAATTATAAGTCCTAAAAACACTTTCAAAAAGTTACTCAAAACACACACTTAGGGACCTATTTTTCTTTTTAAATTTGGGGTGTTAATATTAACCGTCGGATTGACTTTAAAATAAAATTTAAAGAGATCTCAATCGTGAAAAGTAGAAATCATTTTGTTTATCTTTTGAGATTTGAATTGTATTTTACTTTATTATATAAAGAGTATAGGATCTCTGAGATGTTTGTCTCAAATTCTAAAATTCGAGTATCTTAATTAAGTTGACTCAATACATGTGACTTGTAATTTGATAGATGTGATTTGTGAGTCATTTCATATTTTCTAAGTTTATATTGTAATTGCAAGTTTTGAAGAACCCATGGTCAGAGCAGCTATGATTATCCAAAAAAAAAGGAAGGTAGGGGCAAAAAATTGACAAACCATGAACCCCCAAAAAAAAAAATGAACGGTTGCTGCTTTAGCAGATAACTATAATTCAGATTATTTCACAACAATGCTTTGTACAATATTTCAATCAGTAATCACCAACAATATGGGTCCAATTATAGTATTGAAAAACTACATTTCAGTACATATCTTCAATAAAAACTTGACATTTCTAAAACTAATTTATTCGTACAATAGATGGCTACAAATGAATCAAATAAAATTTGGCTACATAATTTGATACGGGGGATCAACCAAAATATTTTTGGGGGCATCATAGACTTATCCCCGACAATATTGGACAGAAAAAATTATTACACTGAACAAAGATTGCCCCGATTTCTCAAAAAATTGCAACAAAACAAACATCATTGTTTCAAGCTTTCTCAATCAAAGATTTATTTTCACTGCTTGAATTTGTTCTCTCTAAAACCAATGCCAAAGAACCATATCCTTGAATCATCATACAAAAAATTTGGGAAAAAAAATGTCAAGCCCTAGCAAGCTATGCACAAAGTTTGGACATTGAAAGCAGTTAGACGACACCACTCTCAAACACTTGGAGATCACTAACTAGAGGGAAACTGGAAAGAATTCTTAGAAACTGCAAATTGTACAGTTGTGTGCCTTCATTGGAGTATTTGGTTGCCATAACTAGCATTAAACTTCTCATAACGATGAGCTTCAAGATGAGTATAGGGTCTTGTATTCTTTAAAGCCGTCTTTATACCTTCATCTGTAATTGAGCTGACCTTTGGCAACTCTGCATTCCAATGCCCCCAATTTAGCATAGCATCAGAGATTCAAGTAAGGAAAAGGGAAAGTAAGGCAAAGAAAATTTTCCAGTGCATGCACGCACGTGTGTGTGTGTGTGAGAGAGAGAGAGAGAGAGAAAGAAGAGATGTATTTCACTAACTTTGAAAGAAGAAAATAAAAAACGATTATCACTTGTATATTACTTTGGTGTAAATTATCCTATACATGAGAAGGTTTATTTATAGTACAAGAAAGTAGTAAAGTTCCCTAGTCTAACTGATGTGGGACAAATATATATACATTAGCATCCCCCCTCAAACTCAAGGAGGTAAAGTAGAAATTAACTTGAGTTTGAAAATCAAATCACAAAATCGGCTTGACAGATGTGCCCTGGTAAAGATGTCAATAGTCTGATCAGATGAAGAAACCGAGACAAGATGAATTGTGCCTCGAACCACATGTTGTCATACAAAATGACAGACAATCTCAATGTTTGGTGCGATCATGGAAAACATCATTGTGAGCCATCTGTATTGCACTCCGATTATGACAACAAAGAAGAGTAGGACCAGAATGAGAGACAACTAAATCTTCTAAGACCCAATGAAGCCAAAGAAGCTCTTTGGTAGTGTCAACAAGAGCACGGTACTCTACCTCTCTACTGGATCGAGAGATAACATACTATTTCTTACTATGCCAAGAGATGAGAGAGTCACCCATAAAGAAACAGTAACCAATAATAGAACGACGATCAGTAGGATTTGATGCCCAATCAGCATCAGAATAGGCACATAACTCAATAGATGAGGGAGTAGAGTAATGTAGGCCATGAAACATAGTACCCTTAATATATCGTAGAATACAAAGAACAACAACATAATGAGTAAGGCGAGGGATAGCACAAAATTGGCTCACAAAATGAACAGCATAGGCTTTATCCGGGCGAGTAACAGTGAGATACATATGACTACCTACCAACTGACGATAAAGAGTGACAACAGGGAGAGGTGTGCCATCGAAGGAAGTAAGGAAAACATTTTTTTTTGTAATGGAGTAGGAGCAGTCTTGCAATAAATAACTCCAGTAAGAGTAAGAAGATCAAAATCACACTTAGCCTAAGAGAGATAATATCCACCAGAGTTAGACGAGATCTCAAGGTCCAAAAAGTGGTTGAGATAACCAAGATCCTTAATCCCAAAGTGTGTGTTTAGAAAATGTTTGAGATCAAAAATAACATAAACATCATCCCTAGTGATAATCATATCATTCACATAGAGAAGAAGTAAAGTAGTGTCACACTAGTCTTACAAACAAAGAGAGTTGAGTCATAAGGGCTGGAAAAGACACCAAAATCTCCAACAATAGACTAAACTTTACAAACCAGGTTCTAGGGGCTTGAGACCATAGAGTGCATAACAGATTCGACAAACATGATATGGTGAATGAGGATACCCATGAGGGGTTGCATGTAGACTTCCTCAGTAAGTTCACCATTACGAAATGCATTTTTGGTATACATTTGATATAATTTCCACTAGTGAATGACAGCAACCGTTAGTAGGCTTCGAACTAAAGTAAAACGGGCTAAAAAGTGTCCTCATAATCAATACCATACTCTTGTGTAAAAACCTTCGCTACTAGACGAACCTTATAACGCTTAATAGAACCATCAGAGTGAGTCTTGATCTTATAAATTCATTTAAAACTAATAGTTATTTTGCTAGGAGGAAGATCAACCAAATCATAAGTATGTGTCTCAGCTAATGTCTATAACTCTTTTGTCATTACTTGCTGCCAATGAGGGTCAGAGCTAGTTTTACAATAAGAGTGAGGCTCATGTTGAGAGAGAATAGTGGAGAAAAATGATAATCATGTAAATGAACAGGAATATTCCTTACCTGATTGGAATGACTCTACCGATGAATAAGAGAATGAGTATCACCAGAAAGTGGTATAGAAGATTCAGGACTTGAGGCATGATTACTAACAGTGTGAAGTGGGGTCAAGATTAGCAGGCAAGACAGAAGCCTCTAGATGGTCCATAGATGGGAGCTCAGATAAGTTTGGATGTGGGTCATCAGGATATAAATCCATAATAGATTAGTAAAAAAGAGGAGAAGTAGGGGAAGACAAAAGTTGAAACTGAGATAGGTGGAGAACATCTTGTGTTCCCAGAAGATGGCATGTTGAGAAACATGAAGACGCTTGGAATATAGATCCCAACAACGATAACCCTTATGTTCAATCTCATAACCCAAGAAACAACAAAGATATGCCTAAGGTTCCAACTTGGTACACTTATGAGGCTAGAGTAGGAAAAAACATGCACAACCAAAAACTCAAAGTTAGTGGTAATCAAAAGAAGTGTCATACAATCGCACATATGAAAATTGATTCCCAACAATAGGTGATGGAATATGATCGATGGCATAGACGACAGTAAGAGAAGCTTTGCGCCAAAAACGCTCAAGACACAAAGAAGAGATGAGAAGAGCGCAAACAATATCAAGAATATGACGATGGTTGTGCTCAACACGTCCATTTTGTTGAGATGTGCCAAGACAAGAACAATGATGGATGGTTCTATATTGACTGAAAAAGTTAAGGAAGGTGGTGTCTCTATATTCCATGACATTATCAGATCTAAATACTTTAATGGATCTCAAGAATTGAGTTTGGACCTTTTTTACAAAATTATAATAAATTTGTGGCAACTGAAATCGAGTTTGCAAAAGATAAATCCAAGTAAAGTGAGAATAGTCATCAATAAAAATTACAAAGTATTTTGACCTCCCATAGTAACAGTTGGAGAAGGTCCCCAAATATCTTAATAAACCAAATCAAAAGGGGCATAAGACAAAGAGTTATAGTTATTGAAAGGTAAAGTTAATTTTTTTGCAAGTTTACAAGACAAACAATCAAGTTGTTCATTGTGAATATGCCTTAACTGACCACTGAAAATTTAATATTGTAGACAACGACTTGAAGAAACATGACCCAAACGGAAATGCCAAAGATTGAAAGGACTGAGAAAAATAGTTGTTGTGTAAGACAAAGATTAATAAGCTTAAACAAACGTCCATGCTTATGGCCTATCCCAAGGGTCGGTCCTGTCTATGGATCTTGTACAATATAACCAGTAGAAGAGAATAAAACAGTGAGTTCGAGGTCACAAAGTTGACCCCTAGATATGAGATTAAGTGTAAGATTAGGTATGTGATAAGTATGGGGAAGTGATACATGGGATGTAGAGATATTTCAAACATAATTGACATGCATATGTGAGCCATCTGTAGTGTGAATGGGTGGGACAGAACCAGGAAATTGTGTGGAAGAAAACAATGATTCATCAAGGGTCATGTGATTGTAGCATGCAGAGTCAAAGAACCCAAATAATTTACTTAAAATGGCAGACAAAACAACAGAAGATGGATTAACTGATACAGAAAGAAGCTATTTGAGGATAGTCGTAAGATCACAAGTACCGAAGGTCAAAGAAAGAGACATTGGAGGACAATAGTCATTAACAAGAGAAGTAGAGGTGTGAGAAACCGGCATAGAATTATCGCTAGACTAATTACCAAATCTATACTACTAGTTGTGTTAGTTCTACCATTCTTAACATAACTTGCAAACTTGGGTAGGATAGTTTGGTAGAGCATAACCAGTTTTTGTGACAATATAAGTAGTGAGACTGGGGCATACCAGATAGTGTCATAGTGGATTCTGGACGATCAGTGAATGATTGAAAGATCTCCATAGGATGTCTAAGGATGGTTCGGAGGTAATTGGAATGTCGTCGAAGGATGGTTGAAGGTGATTGAAATGTCGCTAGAAGATGGCCAAAAGGTCGCCAGGGGCTGATTGGAGGGTAGTCAGAGGATGGCCGGAAGGTCATCGAAGGATGACCAAGAGAGGTTGTCGGAAGATGACCAAGTATCGATTGTATATTACTTTGGAGTACATTATTCTATGCATGAGGACGTTTATTAATGGTATAAGAGAGTAGTGAAGTTTTCTATTCTAATCGATGTTGGACAAACAGATATAAATTAACATTGACAAAACTACTGAACAACAATGCAAATAATAAGTTAAAAATATTAACCACTACTTATAACAAGAACATAGATTAATTCACCAACGAACAATTGTGAATGCAAACGGTACAAACTTATTACGAAATAATATATATCTTGACTATATACTTTTTGGTATATATCTTTTAAGTACCATACCAAACACCAGTTGGCAGTAATCAAAGGGAGGTCCTTGCATGAGCCTACTTGCAACCACTAAGTCTCAACTACTCAGCTAAGTTCCAATCAAGGACTTAGACTCCTAGTCCAACTCTTCTTCGAGTATCAAGAGACTAGTAATAAAGCTAACAATGCCTCCTGGCGAGCATATCTCTTCCTTCAATCTATGACCTAGTATACTAGTGATTCTACCTCAAATAAGCAGGAGTTGCAGATAAGGATCTAAGACCAAGAGTCCTAATTTAACTCTACTTTGTGCATCTAGGGCTTGGTGACAAAGTTGAGCCAACAACCAATAGTTTAGGTTCCTTTGGGATACATCTCCTTATTGCTATAAATAATGGCCTCTGAGTACTAGGTAATTCATTCAATATGAGCCTATTGACTCTACACTTCTCTCTAACTTGTAATCTGACTTAAGCATCGAAGTCCCTTTGGCCACCTCCAACCATTGGTTCACTTAGGTGTTGTCTTGCAAGTTCACCGAGGCTTCTCCACCACCCTCTCCGTTCATACAAGCTAGTGACCCTTTGTGAGGATTTGTCCCTGCAGAACTTGCTTTGCTAATTACTGAGACAGTGGAGTGGGTGAATTATTATAGTTTATGACTTATTGTCTGACCTCTTCAACTATTGTCCTGGTTTCATTTGACCCACTTAACAAATGAATTTCTCACTTTATCACATATCTACTTAAATTCAAAGTATACTTTCAAAATACATTTTTATGAAAAATAACGGTAGTTTGATAAAATAAGTTGCAGAAAGAAACCAGTATTTAGTATTTTGAAATATAGTATCCAAATAATGCCTTGGAGGGCTTAACATTTGGTAACTTCACTAAAAAAATCTCAAAGATTTTTTTATCAAGTTTAGAAGTTCAAGTATTCACAAGAGATGTTTGAGTTAACTCGATACATGTGATTTGTGATTCATTATATATATCCTAAGTTTATATTGTAATCACAAGTTTTAAAGAACACATAGTCCATGCGGGTATGATTATCCAGAAAAAAGGGAGTGTAGGGGCCAAAAAACGACAAACCATGAACCAGAAAAAAAAAATTGAAATACCAGTTGCAGTTCTACTCTCATTGGTATGCATCTTTTTTTTTTTTGTGGGTTCAACGATCAAGAATGTCTGAGCTAACTTATGCACACCTTGACTAATCTCTTCTGCTATCCAGTTAGAGACAGACTATCCACACTGGAACTAGGGTACTCAATAGGAATAAATCTCTCGTAGCCTAGCTCAAAGGAATTGTCAAGATTCAAACTCAAGACGTCTAGATTTATTGCTTATTTCGGTTACCACTTAAATTGCCCTTAGGTTTATGCATCTTGCATTTTTTTTACAATGGCTAGAATAAACTTACCCACAAGAAGAGAGAACAGTGAATAGAACTACGGGTGGCAATTTTTGACACGATAACTCGACACAAAAATGACATGAATAAAAGGGGTTGGGTGACTATTTTTTTTCCCAAATTCGTGTGTAACACGGCTCGTTAACACGAAGTGTTAATGAGTCATATTTAGGTTCAACCCGTTCAACCCGAAATTGACCCATGTATTTAATTGGGTTGACAAGAACCCGCTTAACCTGTTTGAAACCCCAACTAACTCAACACTATATAAAAAAACTTTGTTGGATCCCTAACCCTATTTCACATTTCCTTCGTCCCTCCCTCCTCCTCTCTTAGTCCCTCCTCCCTCCTGGTCTTGGCAAAGTAGCAAACTAGGTTACCTTCCTCACTGGTCACCACAGCCTCGCTCTCTCCTTCGCAAAGGCAGTATTTTGGAAGTATAGAGGAATTATATTGTAAGAATTTCTTGAGAAAAAATAACAAAATCGCAAGCCATGAGTCACTGACCACCGTTGGCATCCAACCTTCGGACCACCAACCAAAACAAGTTGCATCATTATCTATCTCTCTCTCTCTCTCACACACACACAGATCTGCACGACTTCACGTTACTGTATCTCTGTCTATCTATCTTTCTCTCGCACACACATATGCGCAGATCTACACTTCTCTATACGTAGATCTTCACTTCACTGCATCTTTCTCTCTCACACACATAACACATACACAGATTTGTACTTCCCTTCACTTCACGTAGGTCTACATCCCTCGCTTCACTTATGCTTGGTTTTTTGAGTATTTTGGTTAGCATTCACCGAGGTAGAAGAACCCTAATTTGAAAACTCCATTGGCAGAAACCAACTGGTCTATGAAATTGAGGGCTTTCTATCTCTAAGCATAAGTAATAAAGTTTCCCTTGGTTGGATTTTGTCTTTTAGAATCATTCTCTGTTTTGAATAAAAATTGGGTCTGTTGTGTTATTGAAATGTTGAAATGTTGTGTTCCTGGTTGAATAAAAATTTGAATCATTCTCTATTTTGAATAAAAATTGGGTTTGTTGTGTTACTGAAATATTGAAATTGGTTGAATAAAAATTTTAATCATTCTTTGTTTTGAATAAAAATTAAGTGTGTTGTGTTACTGAAATGTTGTGTTACTGGTTGAATACAAATTTTAATCAATCTCTTTTTTTTTTTTTTTGAATGCTTTGAAGATTTTTATTGGTATAGGTTTAAATTGATTAGTGAAGGCGCATAAAATTATGCCATGTGGATTCGCAGGTAAAATAAGCACGTGGTTATGAAGAGACATGTCACGTGCATAAAAGTATCGGCAGTCTGGAGCAACAGAATCGAGTTGTAACAGCTCAACACATGCTACCGAACAGGAGAACACAGCACGGCCTGAAGGCATGACATAAATCGCATAGTAGGTCAATTGCCTACAATCAAAGCATTTAGGTGTAACAGCTAGGAGGAGTCATTCTCTTGAAAGAGCTATGATTGAGGGAACATTAGAGAAATCCTTGCAAAACTCCCAATAAACACTCACGAAGAAAGGGAGATGTGCCATGTCCCACAACAGTAAAGAGAATCATTGATTTAAGGTGAAGCCTATATAAAACAACAAGTGTATGTATGTTAAGAGGTACGTTGAATCCTTTGATATACATTTCTTTCTATAGCCATCTAAAAATTTAAGTATCATAGTGCCTTCGATCGAAACACTTCAGTCCCAGACAATTTATTCATTTTAGCAGGAGGTATTCTAGAAGAAGGAATCACTTTCCAAAAAGGGTAATTCTTTACTAGAGCTTATGAGGTATTTTTTTATCCTCTTACACTTGGTGCAATCTGTGGGAATATATTTTATCCTGAACAAAAAGTCATGGAAAAGTTAAAAAGCACAATTGGATCACCAGTAGAGCCTGGAGCACAACATGAAGACTTGGATTAGAACTACCTTGTGTCTTTCCCCTCAGATAATGACATCAGAATAGACGCTTATGAGAGCCCAGAGGAACAATATGAGGATAGGATTTCCTCAACTAGTTTCAAACCGAATAATGACAAAAATCAAAATGAAGGCCCGCATAATGAGTCCCTCAGTGTCGATTGGGATAATCCTGCCATGCCAAAATTGGTTCAATCTCTACAAGACCGTGTAGATGCATATGACAAGATTTTGAAAATTTTGTATGAAAGAGAAAAGGCCTTGAGACGTGAAAATGAAGAGCTAAAGCGAAAGCTCGGGAAAGCTAGTGAAAGAGAAGATTCCAATGAGAATGTTCATTACACCCAAAAGTAGTAAAAAGGGATGTCAGACCTTTGGAGGCAGAGGAAAGGTGAATGCTCACCAAAAGCTGGACGTCAAAGGGGGTTCACCAAACCCCAAATCAGGAGGAGGAATGGAAGGGTTTCATCACCAAGCTAGACAGTCTGTTAAAAAGGCCTGAGCAGAAATTAATAAGAGATCTGGCATGATGAACCACTAGGGAGTACGTTGGAGGAGCAAAAACTTATCCATTTTACTAGATGGATAGACTGAGCAAGGATTCCAAGCTAGTTCGTAGTCCCAAACTTCAAGTTGTATGATGGAAAGACATATCCCACTGCCCACATCTGTCATTACAGACAATTGATGATGGTGCATAGGCAGAATGAGCCCTTATTATGTACTATATTCCCCAGCAACCTGAAAAAATCAGTCATAAAGTGGTTCGATGGGCTCAGTAGAGACATAGTGGACAACTAGGGACAATTGGCCAAGCAGTTCACGACTTGGTTTATAACCAGCAGTCAGCAGCCTAGGGATATGGGGACACTGTTGATGCTAATGAAAAGAAATGGAGAAACACTACGAGAATACTGGGAGACAAACGTGGAGGCTTGCAATGCCGAGATTGTAATAGCATCCTTCAAGATTGGATTGCCTAAAGAGAACCCATTGTATCAGTCACTCATATAAAAACCTGCAACGAACATAGAGGAACTCATGGCCAGGGTAGAAAAGTATGAGAAGGTATATGATGACCTTGGTAGGGAGGTAGGAAGAGAGCAGCTCAGGAAAAAACAGCCCAGTAGGGATAAATCAGTCCAACAAGCTCGAGAAGGAGCAAAAAGTAAAGAGAAAAAGGGTTTCCCTTCGAAGTCACTGTACATGGGGGTCAGCACGATGTTCAAAGAATTGATTTACAGAATCTTTTCCCAGATAAAGGGAAAGGCTTTTTTTTAAAATGGCCAAATAAGTTGGGGGGATCCTGTCAAGAGGAACCCAAACTTTAGATGCTCGTATCACCGAGACGTGGGGCACATAACAAAAAATTGTCGCTTTTTAAAGCAAAACTTAGAAGAATTGGTCAAAGTTGGACATCTCTTGCAATTAATATAGGATGGAGGCAAAAGTAGCAACAATAGTGCCACAAACATCCCCCATGATCAGCTAACTCCCATCGGCATTATCGGTGTAATACATGCGGCCATAAACCCGCACATGTCTACAAACAATTCAACTAGGGCCTACATTAGACTGGCCACCCAAGCTCGAGAAGTTTTTTCAGCTAGGGGCAAGTCCCGTACCTGGAGGCAAAATATTAAAGACGGATGAAGCAACCGAGAATATTAGTTTTTTTTTAGCAAGACTTGATAGTGATGCATAACCTGCATAATGACGCGCTTGTGCTGAGCATCCGAATAGGAAATTTTGATGTCAGAAGAATACTGATTTCCCAAGGGAGTTCCTCAGAGATCATGTATTTTAGTCTCTTTAAGAAGTTAGGTCTTAAGAAGGAAGACCTAATCGCTACAAGCACTCCTCTAATGGGATTCAATGGAGTGATGGTTTTTTCGAAATGAAATATCACCCTTCTGGTCCATGTGGGACCCATTGGGACGATGACTGAGTTTCTTGTCATTGATGAAGAATCGACCTATAATGCTATCATGGGGCGTACCTGGCTGCATGAAATAAAAGCGGTCCCCTCAACCTACCATCAAGTGCTTAGGTTCCCGAAAATCAAAGAGGTAGTTGAAGTTCGAGGAAACCAAGTCAGTTCCCACACGTCTCCTTGCCTCAATAAAGGGAAAGACCGAGGCCCAGGAAGGAGTTGCAGTTCAAGGGGCGAAGAAATAGCAATTAATGGGTGAGTGGTCAGCTAGTGAGGGCCGAAATGTCGAGCCAACTAAGCACACCATTGATGATCTAACTAAGGAACTCATAGATCAAAACACCGAAAGGTATTTCTTGTTAGGATCCTCGTTAACCAGGGAAGAATGTGCAAGGTTAGTCTCGCTTCTGTGAGAATACATTGATGTTTTCGCCTGGATGACAAATGAAATGTCGGGTGTACCACCAAAGGTTCATGCCATCACCTTAATGTTGACCCAAGATTCAAACTCGTAAGACAAAAAAAAAGGAGATTGACACCGCAACACAAAGAGGCGCTGAAGGAGGAGGTGGCAAGACTATTGGAAGCACGAACCATCAAAGAGTTCCAGTACTCAACATGGTTGTCAAATACAATGGTGGTGAAGAAAAAGACCAAAAATTTGAGGGTGTGTGTGGACTTTACCGACCTGAATAAGGCATGCCCTAAGGACAGCTTTCTAGTACCCAAAATCAATAAGCTGGTCGATGCAATTGTTGGACCCAAAATCGATAAGCTTTCTAGATGCCACCAAATTCCATTGACTGAGAAGGACTAGGAAAAAACGTCATTCATAACTCCATAAGGCATTTATTGCTATAGGATAATGCCATTTGGTCTAAAAAACACTGGGTCGACATACCAAAAATTGGTTACGAAGATGTTCTCTAACATGTTTGGTGATACTAAGGAAGTCTACGTTGATGATATAGTGGTGAAGAGCCACGAAGCACACGACCACGTTGCCAGCCTAAGGAGAATATTTGATGTGCTACACAATGTCGGGATGAAGCTGAATACTTCAAAATGTGCGTTCAGAGTCAGATCGGGAAAATTTTTGGGATTCTTAGTTACCCATCGTGGGATCGAGGCAAACCCAAACCAAGTTGTAGCTTTAGCTAGGTTGGAACAACCAAAGTTAATTAAGGAGGTTCAAAGGCAGAAAGGAATGGTTGCGGCAATGAGTAGATTTATATCCCGAGCTTCTGATAGATGCCGGCCTTTTTTCAGAAAATTAAAAGAAAAGATGGGCAAATATGGAATCAGGTGTGTGAAGAGGCTTTCAAAGATCTAAAGGCTTATTTGGCATCCCCACCACTTTTAACCACACCATCGCTCGGAGAGCACTGGTTAGTATATCTAGTAGTGTCAAAGCACGCAATCAGTGGAGCTATGATGAAGAATTCCCTAGAAGGACTACGACTAATCTACTATGTGAGTAAAATGCTACTCGATGTAGAAACGAGGTACCTTCCACTAGAGAAACTCGCACCGGCACTTGTCAATATAGCTAAAAAATTACGACATTATTTTCAAGCCCACACCATAATGGTGATCACAGACCAGTCCCTTAAATCCCTGTTCAAAAAGGTCGGCCTATCCTAGAGAATATCTAAATGGGCGGTCGAGTTGGGAGAATAAGATATCCTCTTCGAGCCACAAACTACGATAAAAGGACAGGTGGTGGCTGAGTTCATCTCCAAGTTCTCTTCCAGAGATAAACAAATGGAGTAACAATCCTCGCACCAGAAAGACACGCCAATTACAAAGCAAGGGTGGAGCCTGTTTGTTGATGGTGCGTCAAATTACAAAGGAGCAGGAGTGGGCATCATTCTCAAAAGCCCAAAAAATGACGTTCTTTAAAAGGTAGTAAGACTCGTTTTTCAAGTCTCAAACAATTAGGCAGAATATGAAGCGCTGATAGCCGAAGTAAAGATGGCAATGGATTTGCACGTCACAAAGCTTTACGTCTTTTCCGATTTGCAACTCATAGTTAATCAAATACTAGGGGAATATTCGACAAAGGATGAAAGGATGATCTCATACTACGAGTTATCAAGGAAAGAGCTCAAAAAAATCTCAAGTACTACATAAGTCAGGTTGGACGCTCAAAGAATACCCATGATGACGCATTGGCTTCCCTAACCTTGGAGGTGGATGAGACTGGAAAGAGAACCGTCATTGTGGTCTACCAAGCCGAGCCAAGCATCACGATGCCAGTCATCGAGGAGGTTCATGGGACCGAGGTCAATCCGAGCTGGATAGATGAAATAGTTGGCTACCTCAAAGGAGGGGATCCTCCTGAAAATAAAAAGGAAACACACAAGTTACCGCCCAAATCGGCAAGATTCTAGTTATCCGCGAACCAAGAGCTTTATCGACACTCATTTTCAGGACGATATCTTAGGTGCGTACATCCCGATCAGGTTAAGGATTTCTTGTTCCAAATTCATGAGAGGAGTTGTAGCGCACACACAGGAGGATGACTATTAGCCCACAAAGCACAGTCTCAGGGATATTGGTGCCCATATATGCAAAAAAATGCACAAAAATTAGTTAAGCAGTGTAAAAAGTGCCAATTATTCTCCTCAATTCCTAGACTACCCTCAGGAGATTTGATCTCATTAAAGAGCGCTTGGCCTTTCTCCCAGTAGGGACTTGACATAGTAGGCCCATTACCTCGGGCACCGTGAAATATGCGGTTTCTGCTACTCGCAACTAATTTCTTTAAAAAAATGGGTAGAAGCAGAACCCCCGACCAATATAAGAGATACGGACACCAGAAAGTTTGTATGGAAGAACATCATCACACAGTTCGGCATACCAACAGTTCTTTTATCTAACAATGGGACTCAGTTTGAGAGCGATCCATTCAAAGCTTTCTATTAGCTATACGAGATTCATAATCGATACTCCACCCCTACTTAATCACAAAGTAATGGGCAGAGATATCAAATTAAACAATCCTAGATGGACTCAAGAAAAGATTAGAGAAGGCAAAAAGGAAGTGGGTAGAAGAGTTGCCAAGCGTATTGTGGACGTATCGAACCACACCCCCGATGTGCAATGGGGGAGACTCAATTTGGGCTCGCTTACAGTATGGAGGTTGTAATACATCTAAAATTCGGGTTGCTAACCCCTTAGAACCAACTTAGCAACAAGAGAGAGTAACGACTCTGCCATTAGTCGAGAGCTAAATTTCCTTGACGAGAAAAGGGAGGCAGCATCAGTGCAGATAGCTACCTATCAAAAACAAATAGATCGGTCTTACAAAAAAAGGGTAGGTCCCCAAGCCTTTGTTCTCAGAGATCTAGTCCTAAGGCGTGCCATGGGAGCCACCAAGGCACCAGCCCATGGGAAGCTGGGTGCTAACTGGGAAGGCCGTACAAGGTAACTTGAGTTATAGGAAATGAATCTTATGAATTCGAGACTATGGACTAGAGGCGAGTACCTCGACCCTGGAATATAGCTAACTTACGAAAGTTCTATTTTTGAAGTACCTTCAAAAAGCAGGGGTGCCCTCTATAGGTCCATTAAAAGAGTACCTCTATTGGAAACATTCCTTTTTATGTATAGCATTTTTTATAATAAGAAGGCATTTTTTACATTTCCAGTCCTTTGCATTTGTCAGTTGCCATTATCAAAGTCTTACTGCCAAGGCAAGAAGGTAAAAATCCTGATAGAGGTAAAAACCTAAATCAGGAGCAACCACTTGATCATATCTAGACCTATGGTTAGGCATGACGATGTAAACCGGATGGACATGATTTGAGTTCTATTAGATCGGCAAGTCGGTGTGTACACGATGACCTTTTTTGAAGATAGGATCAAAGGGTCCAGAGTTCTTCAAGAAAAACCATCGCAGAAAGTACCTTAAATAAGTATATGTCCCAAGCAGAAAGTGCTTGGGACCTAAATCTTTGAAGAACGACCGAGGAGGCCAAAACTTCTTAGAGTAAAAAATGAGATTTTTGCCAAGTATATATCCCTAATGGAAAGTGCTTGGGACGTAACTCCTTGAAGAAAGGCCCAGAAGGCCAAAACTTCTTAGGATTCTCCTAGGTAGTAAACAAAAAAGAAAAAAAAAGACAACAAATGTAAAAGGCTGATCTAGGAAGTTTTTCATATACACCAAAAGAAGTATAATAAGTTTTTACATGAAAATATAAAAGTGTTTTTTCAGAAAGAAGCAAGAGGTCTAGAAGAGCCAGGCATGGAGTGCTGTGAGTAGAGCTTGGAAGAAGAAGGCACATTAGCAGCTTTTAGAGCAGAAACCCAGCCCTTCGAAAAGTATGCACCTTCTAGTGATGGAATTTGTAAGGCTAAGTCACTTTTTTGCCTTTTCCATCCCCTACTCGAAGGTCACATCCTCAAATTCCTTGGCTCTATCCTTGAACTTCTCAAAATCCTCCAACATAGTGGAGTGTTCATGTTGGGTCTGGGAGAGTTCTACGTTGATTGCATTCTCTAAAGCCTTCAACTCATCCACTTCTATTGCAAGCTTCTTGTTTTCATCGTTCAAGCTAAGCATTTGAGCTTGAAAAACAAGAATCTCTTCACAAAGCTTTGCATACTCTTCGTTAACAGACTCATTTTTCGTTGTAGTAGACATGTGCTCATGATTAGCCTTCTTCATAATCCTGTCCTTTCTGGTAATCTTCGCTCCAACCTCATGAACTTTTTGAAAACCCTTGTAAAAAAAAGGGAGGAAGAAAGAGGTTAATGCAATACAAGTAAAAAAAACATAAAAAAGAGGGGCTAGGATAAATACTAGAACCATCTGCTGAATGGCTTACCAAGCAATCTCGTCATCTGATACAACCTCATTCGCAGCAAGGTCACGAGGAAGGATCACTCCCCTGGCTATCCCAACCACCACATTCATGTCCTCGACAGCTAAATCTCGAATATTTATTTCTTTGCCCTTTGCCTTCAAGATATGATGGAATGCAGGAATTGGGCGTTCACTCGCTGGAGGGGATTCTACAATCCTTCTCTTCTTTGTCAAATGATCTTTAGGCTCAGCATCATTTGACCAAGTGGGTTAAGGGACAACAGAAGAAACAAGAGGAATTACATCAATGGGAGGCTCAGGACGAGGAGCCGAAGCCTCTCGAGTTGATTGGATCTCGGCAGGTGTGGGGGCATCATTAGAGGGAATTGTCTGATCAGCCTCTAGAGTGTGTAAATGAGGTGCGTCATCGGGAACAAAAACTATTGAGGGGGTAGGCTCGGAAGGCTCACTTGAAGATAAGAGACTAAGAAAATTCTTCACCAATCTATTCCATCCAGAGGAAGGGAAGACAGTTTTTTGTCAAGAGCATGGGGCAGTAGCACGTTGGGCTTGCAATGAACTTCGGTCTTCGATGAGTATAGCTTTGGCCCTCTCAAGAATGGCAATCAATGAATGATAAGTAGGAGTATACCCTAGAAGGGCATACGCAGGTTGGCAGAATAGGTTCTCATTGTAAGACCACACCTTTCTTAGGTCATCTATTTTCACAGAATGCTCAAAAAAATTTCTTTTAACTGTCTCCCTTAAAAACAGAAGAGCAACAAAAACCAAAGATGATTATGATCATATATTTGGTATGCCCTCTTCACTGGAGCAACGATAAGGAATATCACCAGCCTTGTATTCCCAGTTTCTAGAAACAAAAATGATATCGTTCTCATGGCTCTTGTTTGAATCAGGAAGATGAGTTACCAGGTATCGGTCTTTCCTCCTCATCGTCAGGTAGTAGCTGTCACATGTTGTCTTAAGAATGTAGCAGAACAAGATCTCCCAGATACCTAGATTTACATTAAGAAGGTTGTTCAAGGCCGCAACTCCCATGACTATTCTGAAGAAGTTGGGGCAATACTAGATAGGGCATAACTTCAAGGCAGAAAGCACCCATAGTAGTAATGGGTGCAAATGGAATCTCACTCCACGTTCGGTGCTAGCCCTTGTGTAGATAGGAATCGACTCCCTCATGCCAATTAGTGACTCATGGGTGCTGGCTATTTGAATTTCAACATCGTCAGGAATGTTATACATGATTTTGAAAGTAGAGATACCTTCTTTGGTAAGAGGATCCATTTGGAGATAAAGAACAGACAAGCAGGAAAATGAGAGAGCAAGTAAATCCAAAATTCTTGACGAAAAGTAGGAATAATTAAGTTATCCTATACCCCTTTTTAAAGGAAGGGGCAAAAACTAAAAGGGAAGCCAAAGGACAAATATTTATTGCGAAGAGACAATGCAACGTACATTACATGTCTTGAGAACCTAGGCAAAGATGAATCTGGAGACATAAAAGATTGCCAGGTGAAAGAAGGCTGGCATGCATTTTATAGAGGCAAGCAAATGGGAATAAAATTATGCCACGTGGATTAGTAGGTAAAATAAGCACGTGGTTATGAAGAGACATGTCACGTGCGTAAAAGTATCAGCAGTCTGGAGCAACCGAACCGAGTTGCAACAACTCGGCACATTCTGCCGAAGAGGAGAGCACAACACGGCCTAAAAGAGTGGCATAAACCACACAACGGGTCAATTGTCTATAATCAAGGCATTTAGGTGTAATAGCTAGGTGGAGTCATTCTCTCGAAAGAGCTGTGATTGAGGGAACATTAGAGAAATCCTTGCAAAACTCCCAGCAAACACTCCCAAAGAAAGGGAGATGTGTCATCTCCCACATAAGTAAAGAGAATCCTTGACTCAAGGCGAAGCCTACGTAAAGTAACAAGGGTGCATGTTGAGAGGTACGTTGAATCCTTTGATATATATTTCTTTCTATAGCCATTTACTGATTTAAGTATTAAGGTACCTTCGATCGAAACACTTCGGACCTAGGCAGTTTGTTCCTTTTTGCAAGAGGCATTCTATAGGATAGAAGCAATTTCCAAGAAGGGTAATTCTTTACCAGAGCTTAGGAGGTATTTTTTTTATCCTCTTACAATTTGTTTGATGGATTGTTTATTAAACGTGTTAATAATTGGGTCGTTCCGGGTTGGGTTAGGTGATGTCAAGCAAGTGGCTTGTGTTTACTTGGACACGACCTCTGTAATGGTAGTTTAGTTCTCTTCCCAAGGGAAAGAAAGCTAATATAGTTAAATGGATGTACAAGACCAAATACACGCTAAATGAAGAGGTAGATCACTTCAAAACGAGGTTGGTAGCCAAGGGTTACAAACAAAAGCCAAGTATTGACTATCTTGAAGTTTTTACTCCTGTTGTTAGGCTTGATATTGTTCGTATGATTATTTCTCTTGTTACTAATAATTTTTAGAAGATATTTCAAATGGATGTGAAGTCTATTTTTTTTCTTTTAATGGTGTCCTTGAGGAGGAAGTTTATGTTGAGTAGCCTATTGGTTATGTAAATAAAGGGCAGAAAAACAAAGTCTATGCGTTGAAAAAGACTTTGTATGGGCTTAAACAAGACCCTAGAGATTGGTACACTCATATTGATTCTTTTTTTGTGGAGAATAGTTTTTAAAGATGTTCCTATGAACACTCTTTGTATCTCAAAACTAATTTTCATGGAGATACTATTATTGTGTATTTGTATGTGAATGATCATATTTTCGCAGGAAATAATTTGAAGTTAATTGAGAAATTCACGGAGACAATGATTTTTCAATTTGAGATGACCGATATGGGTTTGATGTACTATTTTCTTAGGATTAAGGTTAATCAAATAGACAATGGAATTTTTATTTCCTAATAGAAATATTGTAGGAATATCCTTAAACAGTTCAGAATGGATTCTTATAATCTTATTTTGACTCCAGTTCAAGAAAGATTAAAATTGGGTAAAGATGGGAATAGTGAGTTGGTGAATCTCACATATTTCGAACGATTAGTGGGAAGTTTACGTTATTTGACTTCCACTAGACTTGATATTGTTTTGGAGTTGATCTTATTAGCACATATATGGAGTCTCGACGTCAATCCCATTTACAAGTAGCTAAAAAGATTTTGAGCTATGCTAAAGGTACCCAGAGTGATGGTATTTTTTATTCTCCTACTGGTTCTTGTGAACTTGTAGGGTATACAGATAGTGATTGGGGAGGTGATATGGAAAAATTCAAAAGTATTTCAGGATATTGTTTTCAAATTGGTTCAGAATTTTTTTTTAGTTTTTGAATAAACAAGAAGTTATTGCTCTTTCTATCACTGAAGCAAAGTAAATTGCAACCGTCAGTTGTGCTACCCAAGCAGTGTAGTTGCGTCGTATTCTTGAATTTTTACAACAAACACAAAAAATTCCTTCAAAGATTTTTTGTGATAACAAGTCAATTATTACTTTGTCATAGAATCTGGTTTTTTATGGGAGGACCAAACATATTCATGTGAAATATCATTATATTCGTGACTTAGTTATTGATGGTGAGATTGAAATTTTGTATTGTTGATCCAAATATCATATTGCAAATATTTTTTCCAAGCCACTTAAATTCAATTTGTTCGTGAAGCTGAATCAAATGATGGAGATGATGAAGATTGAAGAGTTTGGGTTGATGTGTCTTGAACCCAAACCCGAACACGACATGACCCAATCCGAACACGACACAATATCCACCCCTAATTAGAACCCACCATTGTGCCATTGAAGGATAACTCTTGTAGCAGTCAGGCCTTTGGTAATGTTACCATATGGTCCTCCATTCACTACCAAGGGCAGATGAATATAATTCAGATCAGTCCACAGCAATAATTCATACATTACCACAATCGGCTATTACCAAGTATCACCAACAATACGGGTTCAACTATGGTGTCGAAAATCTTTGTTTTTAATACGTACTTTCATTCAATAAAAACATTACACATGTAAAATTATCTTATTTTCACAATCGAGAGCTACAAATGAATCAAACCAAAATCTACGGCTACATATCATTTTCGTTATGTTACCAACATATTTCTTGGGGACCGTATCCCTAGAAATACTGAACAGAAACAATTATTACACAGAACATTTATTTCAATGATTTCTCAGAATAATTACAACACGATAATCGTCCAAGTTTTCAAGCTTTTTCCCATTCAAAGTTTTTTTTTTTCTGCTTGGATTTTGTTCTCTCTAAAACCAATGCTCAAATAACCATTCCTTTGAGAAATCATAAAAAAGAATTCTGAAAAAAATGTTAGGCACAATCTCGCTATTCACAAAGTTTGGACAGTCAAAACAGTTGAATGAAACATATAGGGTTGCATCCACTCGATCTCGAACACCTGGACATTAAATTGATGAATGATTACAGGGATGTTGGAAAGAGTTCAAAGGAACTGTAAATTGTACAGCTGTGCGCCTTCACTGGAGTATTTGGCTGCCATAATCTGCGTTAAACTTGTCATAACGATGAGCATGAAGATGAGCAGAGGGCCTTGTGTTCTTTAAAGCCACCTCTCTGTCTTCATCTGTAATTGGCCCGACCTTTGGCAACTCTGCATGCAAATGACCCCGGGTTAGTACAGCATCAAAGATTCAAAATTAGTGCTTAAAAAAATGATATAGCTCCCAATATTGGAGGAAAGTACATTGCCTGGACATTTGTTGGATAAATTTCTTCAATTGCCTAGTTATCTTAGAAGACAGTGAGGTGTTTTCCTCTTCAGGAAACATACAGAAAACTTTGAGTGCATAAACCGTGATGAATGCATCTGAAGTAATGCAAACAATGCTTGCATGCAGAGGAAATTGAGTTAGCAAAGTACTGAGAGGTGCAATTTCGAATGGGCTGTCGAAGAAAGAGATCTCTAGGGGCAGACTATAGTGTGACCTGTGTCTGACAAGGTAGGTAAAATTTGGGCTATTTAGAAGCATAGAAGATGCTAAATTTTCTAGACCCCGAAACAGAAGTCCACCACTCTAAAGGGGGAACGAAGTGAAAACCAACCCTAAAGCCATTGTGGTCCATATCAGCCAGAAGCCAAGAATTACTGTAATATAAAGACTACCAAATATGAATGCAAGTACATCCATGTACAACAGGAGAGAAGCATAAAAAAAAGGGCCACTAAGGAAAAGAAAACATTTTGGGGAATGTGCATGTGCGAAGGAGAGGAGAGAGAGAGATGCAATTGCTGACAGCACTAACGAACAATAGTGCAAATGATAAGTTAAAAATATTAACCACTAGTTATAACAACAGAGATTAATTCAGCAACGAACAAGAGTGAATGCAAACAAACTTACCGCAAAAGAATATCTATACTATGTACAAAAAGAATTAATTTATGAGAGAGGGGATATGAACAGCTTTTCCTCTATAAATCCTATTTACTCCTAATTTTGAATTATTTAATAGTAATGAATAGGTTTCCTCTAATTGAATTCTTCAATGTTGCCTATGTAACTACAATAATGTTTTGTGCATAGTTATTAGTATCGCACGATACGCGATACGTATCGTACGACACGTCACGATACATGAGTAAAACGATACGAATCGAAATTTTGTATCGTTTTTGCATAGTATCGTTCGATTCACGATACGTTTTTACGATACGATATGTATCGGTCGATACAAACAATTCGCGAAGTCTCTGTTTAATTTTTTTTTTTGAACAGATCGCACAATTGAGCCTCAGAGAATAGAGAAAATGTCAAAGAAAAGGCAACAGAGATGAAGACAAACCTACAAATTAGCAAACCCACAAACCAGTCCACCAAACCCACAAATCAGCAAAAACACCCAAGCAAAAGCAAATCAAACAAATTTTTAAAATTGAAAAAAATAGTAACACTAACTTGTAAATTTCATATGAAACTCTAGGTCTCACGATCTCTCTGTTCATCGCTGTGAACTGCGACGACGAGGTACCCACCAAGTATGTTGTTCTTCTTCTCTCTCTCTATCTCTGATCGATCGTGGGTCACAAGACTCACGACCGGGGTTTTTTGTTATAAGTATCAAGAATTATATTTACTACCCCTAATATATTATAACTTTTTACTTTTAAGTATACATAAGTACCATTAATTTAATTTGATACCCTTCATAATTTTTTTAATATTAGGAAATTATATTGGTGACTTAAATAGTAGGTAAAATATTAATGAAATGTTATGTTTTTATGAGTCTATGATTTTATTTCAAAAGCATATATATTTTATTATTAATTATTTAAAATTGCACCGTATCTTACGATACACAATGCGATACGATACACTATTTTTAAAAAACGATACACGATTTAATAACTATGGTTTTGTGTAACTACTTCACATTTGAATTTTTCACTGCTATTATTAACTACAAATTTAGACAATTTTAAAATATTAGTTTAGTATATAAATAAATATCCTTCTTGAAATATTGGCATGGGGTGAGAGTGGAA
>CM042186.1:8124809-8152768 GCA_023539305.1 Ilex asprella | reverse complement strand
AGAGAGAGAGAGAGAGATGAAAAACTTGAAAGACCCTACAGCAGCCGGTAGTTGTATTTCCAGACAGAAGATTGTGATGTATTTCCTTCTGGATTCCAAAGGTTTTGCTTCCAAAAAGTTTTCACTCACGTGAAGCTTTAGGTTTATGTAACGTAAACAGAAAAGCTAAAAATCTAGCCTCTGTTCAGCATTGCCCATTCTATGTCAAACAAGTTACCGGTTATATCAGTGGGCCTCACAAAGCTTTAGAAATGACCACTTTTCCAACAGAACAGGGATGGGCAACCAAGGATCGAAATATCGTTTCGAAGTACTGTTTCGGTCAGCTCAAAAACGGATATGTTTCGGAAACGCAATGGAAACGCAGAAAAATATGGAAACACGTGAAAACATATAGAAATATAAATACAATCTATTTATTATAAAGAGAAGCTAAATAATAGATGAATTTAATATATTTATTCGGTTAACATCCATTTATATAAGAATAAATTTAAATTGGAGGAAAAAAAAGTTTGACATGAGGCGGAAATCATTTAAATTAGAATATTATCCAATTAATTATACTAAGTGCAGCATATTATTATAATATTAATTTATTAATTTAAATTGTGTCTTCAAATTAATAAATAATATTATGTCATTAATATTAAAATCATAGTGTACACAATAACTAAAACACATAAATACTTAATTCTAGATATTTAACAAATAAGCTATAATTAATAAAATTATTTGCAGTTATTTAATATGTAAATTTAACAAATAATAATAACATAAAAGAATAATTATAAAAAGGAAAAAAAATAATTAAAGGTATTAAATTAAATTAATGGTAGTTATGTATAGTAAAAAATTATAATGTAGTGGGATAATAAATATAATTATTTATTACTTATATATAAAAATATATATATAAAAGGTAGCACATGTGTTTCGACGTGTTTCGACCTGTTTCGACCGAAACGGTACTGTTTCGATCGAAACTGTCCGACACAGTGACGTTTTGACCGAAACTTCGAAATTTTGAGATTCAACCCATGTTTCGTGTCGGTGTGTTGAAATTCCAAAACGTTTCGGACGTGTCGACACGACATTTTGATCCTTGGATTTTCCAAAGTTTACCCAACCAAATCAAAAAGGCATGGCAAGAAATCAAAGAACACTTCAGAGAGCTTCTGGTCCTAAAAATGGATTTGCATACCCACATATCAGCCTATCGCCTACAAAAACACTGACACCCTTCCACCCTTCAGATGTCATGTCAATACTTCAACTATAGTGCTTCAAGGGCTTCGTTAGTTGCGCCCATTTGATTTGATGGAATGGGAAATTAGAAATTGTATGGCTCCGACTCTTAATATCATGGGGTTGTTTATTCAGATATATAGACTCGAGCCATGAATGGTTGTATCGAGTAATATTAATTATAAACAGAAACCAATCTGAAATAAATTCACGCTAAAGAGAAAATGTATCATAAGGTCCATAGAACATAATACTGAAGTTCAGTGAGATCTATTGTTATCATACAAGGATGACCATAACAGAACTGCTCAATGTGACATACCGCGCCATTTGCTGACAACAGATGATGCTGAAATGTTGAAAAATGTGGTCTTGCACTCTGTTGCAACCGCCTTTGCAAGCATAGTCTGCAATATCACAATGTAAAATTTTATCTAAAAGAACCAACCAGTGACAGAGAGAGTAGTAGATCAATCTTTTTGAATATATGTCTCAAACAAAAAATTCAAGGTAAGGATTCAAAAAAGTTGGATCATGAATGTAAATCAATCAAATTAGAGTGGAAAATCCACCAGAGTCAACTTATAAGGACAAACTAATGCATTGTAGGATCACAGCTGGTGTTGAAAACCATTGATGCCTTTTACCCATAAAGCAAAAGCAACAATATAGAGTTCTCTGGCAGTATTTAATTGTACTATTAACCGTACTACTATAGTGCTTTTCAAATTAATGCAGCAGTACTGCTCCTAATAACCACAGAATAGCAATCACAGCTACTGCAGCAGGCCAGCAGCACTCTGTTTGAGTATTGTTTAATGGACTAGACAATTACTCTCTGTTTGTGAGTTTTTAAAGAAAATAGGGTGAAATGAATATTTATTGGTACATTAAAAGTGTTTACTGTATCCCAACCTGTTGGTCGAGTGTCTCCAATGTGTAGGTAGTGTGGCCCCAACATGTCCGGGAACAAAATAATAATAATAATAAAATCACTAATCAACCTCACATGGATCAAGATTCAGCTATTACTGATGAGCAGTCAAGAGCCAATCAAAAGACCAGGAATCAAAACCAGAATCCTTGCAGTCTTGCAACTGTTGTCAAGAGCTGCACATGTGGATCAAACTAAACCAACTAGTCTAACAGAATCCAGTTACATCACTCTGTTGAGCTCAAACTGTCACTCTGTGTGTGTGTATACCATTTTACAATTTTTTGAAATAATAAGATCTGAAAATTCTTTGTGCAGCTAAATTTTCATCATGGTATCAGAGCCTTGACTAAGACCTACGTCTTATGCAACGGCATCTCCTTCCTTCCTCTGTTTCGTCGTCTTAATCTACCGTAACAGCATCTTCTCCATTTCTTCCTTCACCTATTTTTCTACTATCAAACATCTGCAATCTAATCTCCTTAAGATTGGATTCTTCGAATTATATACCATGGAAGTATCAAATTACCCCCATTCCTAGAACACATTCACTCCTAGGGTATGTGGATGACTCAAATCCATGTCCTTATCAATCTAGTATTTCAGTCATGGATTACAGTGGAAGTAATCCTTCTCAAAAACTCACTCTTATCAGGGAAGTAATCCTTCTCAAAAACTCACTGCTATGGCTGCTTCTTATAGTGCAAATCAACCTTCTGATAATGTTTGGATCACAGAAGCAAGCCCTCATTACTTCAGATCTGAACAAATTATCTCTATCTGATGCATATCAAGGTTCAAAAGCTACATCTGTTGGCAAAGGCGAGAACTTACCAATAGCTCATACAGGTCAAACTCTTCCTCATACGAATATACATCCATTCCTCCTAGACAGAGTACTTCATGTTTCTCAAATATGCTCTCTGTTGATCAATTCTGTTTGGATAATAATTGCTGGTTTATCTTTGATTCTTTTGAATTCCAAATTCAGAACAACACCTGGAGAATTCTCTACCATGGCAGAACTAAAAATGGCCTCTATCCAATTAAAGTTACTCTCTTCTTCAGTAGCAGCACACCAACAAAGCAAAGCCACTCTTCAAACATGGCATAACAGATTACGCCATTCTCCTGATGTTACTGTTAAAAAAGCACATAGAGACTCTAAAGTTTCTTTTCCTAATTGAAAATCATCTGCTTGTATATGCAAACCTTGCCTTTATGGTAACATGACAAGACTCACTTTTAAACCCTCTAAAACTGTCTCACTCCATCCTCTTGAATTGATACACAGTGATGGTTGGGGACCATCTCATGAGCCCTCATTGCATGGTTTTCTTTACTATGCATCCTCCATAGATGACAGCAGTAGCTTCACTTGGTTGTTTCCATTAGTAAACATAAATCTGAAGTCTAATATTTTTCATAAGTTCAAGAGTTATGTTGAAAATTCATTGTCAACCAAACTAACGAAAAAAGTAAGGGGTCTCATGTTTGGGATTTCCAATTGTTTTATTTTACCTCACATATTTCGATAATTTTTATATTTCAAATATTTCCAGGTATACATTGAATGATACTTGGTGTAAGCTATAAAAGAGATGAAGTTGTTTCTCTATTTGTGCATGTGTGTATTTTTTGTGCTCCGTCTTTTGTAAAGTTAACTAATTTTACATGGTTATAATAATTTTGGGTATGAAACGATGGTTGTTTTGGTGATTGGGTATGTGTTGATGATTGCGGTGATATGGTGTATTATGATGATTGTAAGTTTTGTAGACAGATTTAGATTTTTCTGGGCTTCTATTTCTAAAGGAAACTCTACCGAAATTTCTTGAAATTAGTATGGACTAGCTTGGTGTTTTAGTGGTTGGATATGTGTTGATTATTGGATATGCATTAATTATTATGGTGGTAAGGTGAATTATGATGATTGTTATGTCTGATTGTAAGTTCTATACACAAGTTGTTTTAGGTTGCAAAGAGTTTTTAGGTAATGCATTATTTTTTGAGTTTTAATCTAATTTTTCATTATGACATGCCTTCAAGTACGAACAATTACTAGTTATTATATATCTTTGATAGATGTATGATTCACTCTATAAATCATAATTATTACAGTAAATATAATAATAAATTTTAAAAAATACATATTTATGGACATATTCTAACCGTATCAGCATCGTATCATATCCATATCCCGTATCTGTATCGTATACATATCCGTCCTTCATAGCCCTTATCCAATCCTACTCAGTATCATAGTATAGTAGCAGCTCTTCAATTCCTTGCATTTACTAGACCTGATATCTCCTTTGCAGTCATTGTGTGTACCAATTTATGCAAATCCCCACTAACCAACATTATCTGTTGTTAAACACATCCTAAGATACCTGAAGGGCACTCCAGACACTGATCTTAACTATTCTCCTAGCTCCTTAGCCCTCAGAGAATTTACTGATGCTGATTGGGCAGGAGCTCAACAACTGGACTTCTTATCTTCCTTGGTTGCAATCCAATTCGTGGGAATGCAAAGAAGCAATCTACCATATCTAGGTCTTCAACAGAGTCTGAATATCGAGCCTTAGCAATGGCAGCTGCAGAACTTTCCTCGATCAGAATGCTTTTACATGATCTTCATGTTTTTCTGTCCACCATGCCTCTTATCTGTTGTGACGATACTTCACCAATTTCCCCTGCCTCTAATCCTCTGTTTCAAGCAAGAACAAAACACATAGAAGTGGAGTACCATTTTGTGCGTGATCAAGTTACCAGAAAATAGTTGCATACTTAACACATAGCTTCAGAACATCAGTTGGCTGATTTATTTACTAAAAGGCTTTCATCTGATAAATTTCTTCAGCTCCAGTCCAAACTGATGGCGGCTCCTTCCCTCATTAGTTTGAGGGGGATGTTAGCATAGCACAAGTATTATCCACCCAATGACAAGCAACTGATCAACCTCACACAGATCAAGACTCTGCTATTACTGATGAGCAGTCAAGAGCCAATCAAAAGACTAGGAATCAAAACTAGAATCCTTGCAACTGCTGTCATCAAGCCAAAGAGCCACACGTGGATCAAACTAAGCCAACTAGTCTAATAGAATCCAGCTAGATTCCAGCTGTATTAGTTAGACAGTTACATCACTCTGTTGAACTCACATTGTCACTGTCTATATATATACCATTGTACAATTCCTGAAATAATAAGATCTGAAAATTCTTTGTCCTGCTAAAGTTTTCTTCAGCATCTAGGGTGGTTTACTAACTGCTGGAAAGTTAAAAAGGATCAAGTCCTGATAGCAGCCAATTAGTATTTCAGGATCAAGTCTCGATAGCAGCCAACTAGTAAAAATAATGATGAAGTTAGGTTTGTGATGTAAATCGAGAAGGACTAGAAATTACAAAATAGAAAGAGAAGTAGAAAGAAGAGGGATGGAAGAGATTTACCTCATTCTCGCAAGGAATCGGTGAAGAAACACATAAATTCTCAACAGAGAACCACTTTTTAATATATTACTCACTCTAATCAAAATAATTAGAATTACACCATTATTTATAGGTCAAGTCCGCTACTAAAATAAAAACTACTTTCCTACTAAAATACTAAAAGAGTTTCATAATCAAACTCTTAAATCTCTATCTTACTAAAATTATATAACAATTTTCTAGTTAAACTCTAATTAATATTTCTAGTCAAACAAATACTCATAAATTAAATAATAATAAAACTACCAATTACACTTCCCTTTGGACCAAAAATTCCTAGTCGTTCGCTGAGGCTTCCAATGTCAATTGTATTGGTCCAACCACTCTATGGCTGCACCATCAATTCTACCCCGCAGAAAAAAAACTCAGACTCCGGCAAGTAAGGAGGAGGGCCAAGAATACCATCTGATGGAAAAGCTCTCTGAATCAATAACGAACTCTTCTTCAATTGAAGTGTACGTACATCAGTAGCACAAGTAAGAGTATATTTATTTCTTCCAATTGCAAAAGAATAGGTATTAGCTCGCCCCGCATGTTGTGCATCACGATCCAATATCCAAGTACGCCCTAAAAGTATATGACAAAGCTTGAGAGGTAATACATCACACATGACAGTCTCCTTAAGACTTCCAATGGTGAACGTAATTGGACATCTCTTATCAACTTTCAACTTCATATTAGTAATCTATGCTACATGATATGGTTCTGGATGTAGTTCAACTTTCAAATTTAGTTTCTTCACGACCTCTTCTGATACCACATTTGTGCAACTTCCCGTGTCAATCACTAACGAACATATCTACAACAAACTCTTGTCTGAAAGATTTTTCCTCCATGAATAAACTCACCATTGACAACTTCTTTATCAGCAATGACTAGAGGACGAAAAACACCCATAAATTGATCATCATTCAAATCATCAAAATTAACCTCACCTACATCAAGAAGTTCTACAATCTCTGTTTCAAATTCCGGCTCATCAGAATCCTGTACCTTAGAATCTTCTTTTTCAATTATAGCAACAGATTTTGAAGGACATTGAAAAGAGAGATAATCAAAATCATGACAATTAAAACACCTTGTCTTAGAATTAGTACTTCCTTGAGAAAAAGAATTAACACGAGTCCAAGATGATTTATTTGGAGTAAAAGTATTCTCTTGGAGTTTATTAGTAGACTTACCTTGATTTGCATCTACGACAGTTCTCTCGATCTTGGTTGAAAGAGTCATAGAAGATCTCATATAAGATCTCTTTTTCAACTCATCTTCCATTTGATAGACAACCTGAACTACATCTGTCATGATGTAAAGTCTATTTGCAGCTAAACCCATAGAAATTTGAGAATTAAGTCCTTGCCTATAGATGACAATCATCACATCCTCAATCCATGGGAACTCTGATCGAGTGGCCAAGCTGTAAAACTTTCAGGTATATTCCTCGACCGACATGCTTCCCTGATTTAACTGTGTGAACTGTAGATGAGCTCGTTGCTTATAATTAACAGGCACAAAGTATCAGGTCATAGCAGTCTTCATATCATCCCATTATCTATCAAAGTGAGTTTGTTGGTACTTTATCCACCAAAATCTTGTTATACCCTTCAATTTTGATTCTGCAAATAATACCTTCCTCTCATTGGTCAAACGATACCACTTGAAGAAGCTTTCAATGCTATGCAACCAATCAAAGAATATTTCGGGATTATTGTCCCTGTGAAAATCTCCAACCTCTAATTTAACCCCTTATTCAAAATCACACAATCTTGAGTCTTCTCGAATTGGGTCTTGTGATGGAGGGACTTGTGCGAGCACTGGTTGTTGATTGGTAGCTATTAAGAATATAGGATTGTATGTGTAAATTGTTAATAGTAAGAGGGGGCATGTGTAATTCTTATTATTGTAACTTGACTATAAATATAAGTGATGTATGAGAGCTAGGTTAAGTTTTTAACCTCTCTCTGTTTTTCTCTAATATTGTGTCAATGATCTAAACTTAACATGGTATCAGAACAACATAAATATATATTCTGTTCGTTACCTTTTGTTACTGTGGCTTGTTGTTCATTGTCGTTTGTTACTGTGGCTTGTCGTTCGTTGTCGTTCGTTGCTGTGGTGGTATCGTGGTTGTGCAGTCGACGCTTGTGGTGGTGGTCGTCGACGTTGGTGCTGTGGTGGTTGTACACTCGTGGTTGTGCAGTCGACGCCTATGGTGGTGGTCATCGACGTTGGTGCTGGGGTGGTTTGCTTCGTGGTTGTGTAGTCGGTGCTAGTGTAACCGTTGTTGCAAAGACTTAGGGTTTGCAGAGGAACCCTACTCAATGAAGAAGACGAAGATCCAAGCGGGTCGATTTTCGGTTCACAAATCCAAGCCCAGATCCAAGTCCAGATCCACTCTTAAGCCTTGATCCAGATTCGGATCCAGATCCTGATCAGATCCAGATCCAAGACCCAGACCAGGTTCGATTCTCCTAGTCGTCAAACCAAACCAGTCCAAGTCCGGTCCACATCCAGTTCAACCCTGGTTTGATCTAGACTAAACCGGTTCATCAGTCCAGACCACTTCAGCAGTCCAGTTCAGCAATCCAATACACTTAGGTTGTCTAGTTCAGCAATCCAATACACGTAGGATGTCCGATTCAGCAGTCCAGTACACCTAAACTGTCTGGTTTACTTATTTTTAACCCGGTTCAGCCTATTTCAGTTGGTTTCTGGTCCGGTTCAGTTGGTTTCTAGTCCGGTTCAGCCTAGTTCAGTTGGTTTCTCCTCCGGTTCATTAGTCCAGCACCCTTAGGCTGTCCGGTTCAGTCTCCTTTGGTTCACTTGTTTGCTATTTGCTACACTATTATGGAACCCAAGCAAGATAACAGGACTCTTACTTCATCTTTGCCTCCTCCTACTCTTATCAATGGTCCCATAACCTCTGTCAAATTCAATGGGACTAATTACACATTATGGTCCCGATCTGTTCAAGTCTTTCTTCGAGGAAAAGGATTTAAGAAATATTTGGTAGATCCTAAACCCAAGGAAGACACTCCTGGGTATGATCAGTGGAAACAAGAGGATGCTCAGATTATCTCTTTATTGTTGAATAGCATTGAGCCTAGTATTAGCTCTTCTCTGCTTTATCTTGATGCTACCAAAGAGATATGGGATCACTTAGCCACTATGTATTCTGGTACAAGTAATTTTTTTCGTGGAAACAAAAGGATGCTCAGATTATCTCTTTATTGTTGAATAGCATTGAGCCTAGTATTAGCTCTTCTCTGCTTTATCTTGATACTACCAAAGAGATATGGGATCACTTGGCCACTATGTATTCTGGTACAGGTAATTTTTTCCGTGCATATAAGGTGTGCAAGGAGTACTTTCGATTAGAGCAGGGTACTTTGAGCCTTGTGGATTATTACTCTCACACTCGGGGAGTCTGTGAGGAGATGAAGATTTACCATCCGTTTACTACTGATACAGCAGTTTGGCAGAAGCAACATGAGGACCTAAATGTTGTTAGGTTTCTGGTAGGGTTGAAACCTGAATATGAGCCTATTCGTTCTCAAATTCTGGGTGGTTCTAGTCTTCCATCACTGCTTGAGGTTTTCTCTCGTTTATAACGAGGTACACTGTCTACTCCTTCCAACATTGATCACGGTGTCTCCATTGATCGCTCAGCTCTTGTGGTTCCTAGTAGCCACAATGATGGTCATCGAGGTGGACGTGATAGACGTGGTGGTCGAGGTGGTCGTGGTGGTCGAGAAGGTCGTACGAGTGGTCGTGGGGGCCGTAGTGGACCCCATTCCTGTACTCACTATGATCGTGGAGGACACACTGTTGATTTCTGTTGGGATTTGTATGGAAAATCTTCTGGTGCTGCTAATCAGGCTTCCTATTAGGATGACACCTCGGTTGTTGCTTCTATACCTCGACCAGCTCTACCAGACACTGGGTCAGTTACTATTACACTGGGTCGAGAGGAGTATGCCCAGTTCCTTGCTATTCCATCTCTCTCCACTGCTACTTTTGTCCAGTCAGGTACTGCTTCCACTTGTTTATTGTCTTCAATCCGCAGTCCTTGGATCATAGACCCTGGCACTTCTGACCACATGATTGGTGCGCCTGATGTCTTTCTACTTATCAGTCTGCTACTTCCACACATAGTGTTACTCTTGCTAATGGTACTTGTTCTAAAGTTTCAAGTCTGGAGACTACTCACTTGAGTCCTGATATGTCCCTATCTTCTGTGTTATTTGTTTCCCAGTTTCCTTTTAGTTTACTTTCCATTAGGAAGATTATTCATTCTCTCAATTGTTCTGTAATATTTTATCCCTCTTACTGTGTCTTTCAGGATCTCAAGACGAAGAGGAAGATCGATACGGGACATGAAGCCGGTGGTCTATATTACCTTGATTTTGATTCACCTCCTCGGGCTCTACAAACCTCATTGTCTCCTTTTCAATGGCATTATCGTCTTGGACATCCCTCTTTCCAGAATTTGAAGCGCCAAGTTCCCAGTCTTAGTTGTGTGTCGTCTTTGTCTTGTGAAGCTTGTCAACTTAGTAAGCATCACCATGTGTCATTTCAGTCTAGAGTTAATAATCGTGTGTCTAGGCCATTTGAGTTGGTGCATTCTGATGTATGGGGTCCAATAAAGAATATTTCATCTAATAGATATCCCTATTTTGTGTCGTTTGTGGATGACTATTCTCGTGTGACTTGGTTGTTTTTTATGAAAGCTCGATCTGAATTATTCTCTATATTTGAGTCCTTTCGTAAGGAAATAAAAACTCAGTATAATTGTCGTATGCGTATTTTACGTTCTGATAATGCCCGAGAATATGAATCTGATCATTTTTCAGAGTATCTTAATAAAACTGGCATTATTCATCAGACTTCATGTACTTACACATCTCCACAGAACAGTGTTGTTGAACGCAAAAACCGTTATTTGTTGAAAATCACTCGTGCCCTATTATTCCAGATGAATATTCTCCGATATTTTTGGAATGATGTTGTTCTTACTGCTTGTCACCTTATTAATCGTATGTCATCCTCTGTGTTAAATAGGCAAAGTCCATATTCTGTTCTTTTTCCTGGTAAGCCCTTATTTTTTCTCACTCCTAAGGTGTTTGGCTGTGGCTGTTATGTTCACAATTTGGGTCCTGGGGTTGAAAAATTGACCCTCGAGCTACCAAATGTGTATTTCTTGGTTATTCCCACACACAGAAACGGTATTGTTGCTATAGTCCTTCTTTGCGACGCTATGTTACTAGTGTTGATGTCACATTTGAGGAATCTGTTCCATATTTTTTAGCACCTTCTCAGCCTTTAGATTTAGACTTTGGGTCATCTCTTGTACCACCATCTTCAGATATTCCGTTGTCCACTGTGTTACCATCTACTATACCTCTTCGTGTATACTCTCGTCGTCCTCGACCATCGACTGAGAAGCATGTACCGTCTTACTTACTGTCTTCTGATCCTGGTGCATCAGGTACTTTAGACTCTTTACCTGTTGCTCTTCGGCAAGGTACCCGTTCATGTGTTACTAATCTTCCCATTGCTCATTTTATTTCATATGATGCCTTATCTCCTATCTTCTCTTCTTTTACCTCTCAATTATCTACTATATCTATCCCTAAGCACTTATAGGATGCATCATCTGATCTGTGTTGGAGGAAAGCTATGGAGGATGAGATGGATGTCTTACATCATAATGGAACTTGGGATCTCGTTCCTTTACCAAACGAACTGTTAGTTGTCGTTGGGTGTATACTGTTAAGTTTCATCCAGATGGTTCTATGGAGCGTCTCAAAGCCCGGCTTGTTGCAAAGGATTTTACTCAGGCTTATGGTGTTGATTATGAGGAGACCTTCTCTCCTGTTGCCAAAATTGCCTTTGTTCGTATCTTGATTTCTTTAGCTGCTAATCTTTGTTGGCCTCTATTTCAGTTAGATGTCAAGAATGCCTTCCTACATGGTGACTTGGTTGAAGAGGTATACACGGAGCAGCCACATGATTTGCTGCTCAGGAGCAGTATGGTCAGAGTGTATGTCGATTGAAGAAATCTTTGTATGGTTTGAAGCAGTTTTCGAGGACATGGTTTGGTAAGTTTTCAGATGCAAATTTAGAGTTTGGTCTTCTTCGATGTCAGACAGATCATTCTGTGTTTCATAGATAGACTGATGTTGGATATATTCTATTGATGGTCTATGTAGATGATATTGTGATTACTGAAAATGATTCTAAGGGGATTGTCAAGTTAAAAATATTCTTGCAGGATTGATTTTATACTATGGATTTAGAAAAACTCAGGTATTTCTTGGGTATTGAGGTGGCTCGATCTAAACAAGGTATTTGTTTATCCTAGAGGAAATATGTGCTTGACATGCTAGAGGAAGCAGGTTTGCTGGGTGGCAGACCTATTGATGTTCCTATGGATCCAAATCAGAAACTTTTGATGGATGATGGTGCACTGTTTGAGAATCCGGGTCGGTATCGCAGATTGGTTGGGAAGCTTAATTATCTCACTATTACTCGACCGAATATTTCCTATACAGTCAGTATAGTAAGTCAGTTCATGGGGTGTCCTAGAATACCACATTGGAAGGCAATTACTTGTATTCTGCGATATCTCAAACATGCTCCTGGACTTTGATTGTTATATCGAGCTAATGGACATCTTAGAGTAAAAGGTTTTTCAGATACTGATTGGGCTGGCTCTCCCTCTGATCGAAGGTCCACCACTGGTTATTGTACTTTCTTAGGAGGTAACGTTGTCTCATGAAAAAGTAAGAAACAATCTGCGATAGCAAGATCTAGTGCTGAGGCTGAGTATAGGGCAATGGCACATACGACGAGTGAGTTGACTTGACTACAACATTTTTTCTAGGAAATTGGGTTTCCAGTTCAACTTCCTTTACAGTTGTTCTGTGACAACCAGGCAGCTATCAATATCGTTGTCAATCCGGTGTTTCACGAGAGAATCAAACATATTGAGGTTGATTGTCACTTTATTCGGGACAAAATAGTAGCTAGAGAGATTACAACTCCATTTGTGAAATCTGAAGATCAGCTTGCAGATATGTTTACCAAAGCATTGAGTCATACACGTCTTATAACGATATGCTCCAAGCTTAAATTATATGATATATATAGTCCAGCTTGAGGGGGAGTGTTAAAAATATATGGTTGTATGTGTAAATTGTTAATAGTAAGAGGGGATTATTATTGTAAGTTAACTATAAATATAAGTGATATATGAGAGATAGGTTAAGTTTTTAACCTCTCTCTGTTTCTCTCTAATATTGTGTCAATGATCTAAACTTAACAGTAGCTGATGACGAAAAATCATGATTTAGATGCATCTACACTCCTTTACCCTTTTTATCTAGGAGGACAACCCCTGGTAAGCTGCTAACTCATCTTATTTCAATTTCTTAACTTGTCTCTTTTTGTCTCTCTCTTCTATTATGCTGAAGAAGCTATCACGAGGGAATAAGTTCTCCCCTTTTTGGCTTAAGGAGTCTGGAGTCTGGACACTGCAAGTCAAATCAAATCCCTGTTTCGCCTGAAATAGTCTGAAATAGTAACATTCCGCTCGAAATGAAGGAATTTTAGTTTTCACCCTTATTTCGTGTCGGTCTGCTGAAAATCTGAAACGTTTCAGACATTTTGATATGATATTTCAATTCTTGCCAACTAGTTAAATATAGGTTTTAATTCTTTTAATTGGGTATGTTCACTTTATGAATATATCATAATGAGACGATATTACATCTTTTTCAAGGTAAAAATTGTTAATTTTGCTTACTATTGTTAAATAATTATTAAAACTTATAATTTTTTATCCTATTTTTTCAGGTTTTATTGTATCGCCATATTCATATCGTATCGTATCCGTATTCCATATCTATGTTTCCTAGCTCCTCACTATCTAGTGCCTACCTAACTTCACCCACATGAATAAGAGCCATTACATATGTTCCATTAACAATTGGCTACAATTATTGTAGGTGCTCTCTTAGTCTTGCTACCAACATCTTGCTCAAAAGAACATTCGGAAAAAAATATTTTTCGAAATTTGGAGGATTATATTTTGCTGCATCTAAACTCCAGCATCCTTTTTATCTCCCAACAGATAAATCCATGAGAAAGCTTTAAGATACCCTATATATGCAGTGCCCAGTTGCATATGAAAATAAGGTAATTTAATATTCAGGCACACCATTGACCTTTGTCCAAGAAAATAATACGTACCAGATAAAAAGGTCAAATTGAGAGCAACCAACCTTGAGCAGGATTAACTTAAACAATATAAAACATAATGACAAAACAGGAAAAGATAAAAATCACAAACCTTGCCGGTGCCTGGAGGGCCAAAAAGGAGGATACCTTTCCATGGTGATAGAAGACCAGTAAAGTACCTAGATGAAAAAGAAGAAAGATCATTTTGACTGGTTAAATGGGAACTTGAAATAGGTTACAAACTTAAGCCCTAATACTCCTTGATAATCAAAAGTACAAGTAAGAAATTCTACCCTTTTTGGACAAGTCAAAAAGACGTGAAAGAAATTTCATGAATACACTATCGTGATATAATGCCATGTATCACAGGAACATAAAGGAAAACAACCTACACTGCTAATCTAAAAACAATTTACATAATTAAAAGAGCTCGAACATCAGGATCAAGAATCTTTAAACCTACATTTTTTTTTGGGGGGGGGGGGGGGGACAATCTTTAAACATAAGAAACTCAACAAAAACACACATAGTGTGATTAAAAGCATCTCCACATTTGCAATACCAAGGATTAGACTAGATATAAAACTAAAATCAACATTTTGCAGATAAGTAATTGCTCTCATACTCAAATTTATGTTCTCGTGCTTGTTATCATGGGTCCATTACTAATGCAGTATATGGACATGGTATTGTGATTAGAAGTAGTGATGAGCATGCCTTTAGGCATCTCAAACACAGTTAGGCAAACTTTTCACATGATGGAACTTCACTATTTGAGATACTTTGGGGTATAAGCTGCACGTCAAATGGAGATACTGCTCTTGCTATCCATAAGGAGAGTAGACTATTGGGCACAAAACCACCTGCTATCCTAGTGGAATTTAAATTTGAAGTTCGACAAGGAGAGTGGTGAAGAGTTTGATGATCTAAAGTTGTATCAAAAGGCAGTTGGTGAACAATTATCCTTGATAATAACTAGGTTGGATATCAAGCATGCTTTTGGAGTGTAAGGCACTTTGTGCAAAATTCTAGATTAGAAAATTAAGACTTGTATGCCAAATGGTTTGATATTTAAGAAAAATATTGTAGTTAGGACCGACGTTCAATAGCTAAGCATTGTTCAATAATTTAGTAATCTGGCCACGTGAAAGAGTAAGAAACAAAATCTTATAGCTATATTAAGTGCAAAAGCGCAAAAAAAAGCTATGAGCAGATAGCACCTTGGTGCTTCAGTAGGGGAAGTAGTTTTTAAAAGGAAGGAGGCGGAATGATGAAAGGAAAGGGGTAAAGGCGGTCTTGCTTGGCGCAAAGGCCGCTGGTTCGGGTGTCATACAACAAGGGGAAGGATGTGGGTAAATTCTTTGCTACCTGAAATGGGTATATCTAATCAAAAACCACGAAAATGTTTTGGGACAAGCTATGCATATTGCCTCTAATTGCGTGTTCCTTCCAAGAACTAATTATATACTTTTTTAGAGATTTGCTACTATGGAAACATATATCCATCGTGTATGTGTGGATTGGAGATCAGTTAGGTGAAATGTTCACCAAAACTCTAGGTGCAGGGCAGTTTTCTAAGCTAAGTAACAAGTTGGGCAAGATAAATATCGACAATACATCCCATTGGAGAGTGTTGAGTTAAAAGATTTGAGGGTGTTTATATAATCATCAAATCACATAGAGAGAAACATGTTTCCCTAAAACTCATGTACATCCACACCCAGACCTGAATCACTATAATTCAAACAATAATAGTACAAGCTTAATTGCTCAGATTTTATACCAAAATCCCTTGTACATCCATCACTCTCCTCCAAAGTCAAACCCTTGACTAATAAATCCCACGTACTCGAAGAGCACATTGTGCTGTCTATTAGTGTCTCTAGTGAGAGTATATCCCTATGCATCCCCTCCTGACAAAAGTGTATCCCTATGCATCACCTCTTGTTGTCCTCCAAGACTCATCCTCAGTGCCTACTCAAAACATCAGGCGAGGTCCAATTGACATATCATCCCAAGCACCCCTGTTAGAATGCCTTCTACTAGCAACAATCAAATTTATTGTTTTCTACATAACAAAATGCTTATGTGAATGGCACAAATGTCAAATACATCAATTAGAGAACATGCCAAGCTATAGTTATTGGTTCATTCTTCCTTCGTTGACAAAACCTAAGTCAAATAGAATTATGACTACAACTTCAAGAGACCATTGCCATTCATCTTAATAGCCATCACTGATATTGCCAAGTCCCACTTAAAGTGTTCACCAAAAAACATCAAAAACTAGCTCTTGTACTAGTTTGGTGTGGCAGGTCCCTGATTAGAGTATCAAGGTGAAAAACAAAGTGACAAGAAAAAACAAAGCATATATAAAGACACTAAAGATTTATGTGGTAACATTGATGGAGTGTGATCAAGCTTATTATGAGAGAAATTGAGGATATATACACAAGCTTAGTATCTTGCCCAGATGTAAGCCCAAAACTCGAGCCCAAAACCCCCTTTACACCTTGTGTAGGAAATCATACTTATTCGGAAAGCCCATCGCGCTCTCTAATTATTGTCTATAGTAGCAACATATCCCTATGGGTGTTCCTGGTGTCCTCAAGCACTTATCCTCATTGCCTACCCAAGACACCCCACGATTCCCCTCTTACACATATACCCGAGTATCTCTATCACTAAACTTGTGTCGGGTTTTAATTGCCAAACAAAGAGAAGCCTACTTATATAGGCATCAACACTTGATGTCATTAACATAAATCCAATAGCAATGATAAAGTTAACCGACACACAAGACCTGAAATCTCCTTTCTCGATGTAGACAAGTTTTCTTTTCTTGTAGCATTTATTGCTTTCTTGAACAATAGTGCTACTTTGTACTTGAATCCGGTGCCACTTTCAATACCACCCAACAGAATGAGATCAATATCAGAATTGATGAAACTAAACCACGTCTGATTTTCCTTTTGATTTGGATAACCTCTATTGCTCGAGTCTTTCTCATTTGATTATCCTCTTGCAACGCAAATTGTCTAAGATTTGTTTCTCTACTCTAAGACACTTTTTTCTCTAACTCCTTTGAGATGAAGGTTATGTCCAACGGGCCTTTAGTCCCATGGTACTCTTTACCTTATAAAAGTTTTGTATTCTTGAGATCAAGGGTTCAAGTCTCCTTTCCCCCTCCAAAAAAAAAGGTTTTGTTAGCAAGTTTAAATCGATGTTCTTTAGACCTAACATAACTTTGTTGAACTCATCAAGTTGATTAATAACTTACATAAATTCTTACATCGGGAGGGAAACAATTCAAATGTTAAATCATGTGTACAAACTCTCCACTTTTGCTACAATCCTACGACCATAATTTCTTCCACAAATTCCCTCGAAACCCCATCACTAATTCACAAGGTGATAATACCATGTGTTGCTTCTAATAGGTTGTCTTTTTCATTATCTGACATTGTTGTAGTAAGGCATCTCACTCCTTCCGAGCTTTAAGCAACCCTTATTGAACCAACTAGGCACGTATCTTTACAAGCCACTTACTAAAGTAATTTCTTCCATCAGGCTATACTCCCTCAAAAATTGTAGTCATTGCAAATTCTCAAATCAAAATAACTAAGTTCAAGGGTAATTGGAAAGTCTATGACAATAAACAATAACAAGATCTAAGACCCATTTATTATGATGGGCCTCTAATTTGAGTATTAAGGTAGATACCATAGGGACAAGAAACAAATAAAACAAACACAAAACTGACAAAGAAATTACGTGGTTCGACAAAATTTTGTATACCTTAACGGAGCATTCTCAAATTTCCAATGAGAAAAATTGAGAATATCTAAGTTAACCACTAGATTTAATCCTAAAACCCAAGTCCATAACCCTTGTAGACCCCTCTCAATGCACACTCATAATATGTATCTCTCATTAAATTTATATCAAATCCTAACTACCAAATACAGAGAATTCATTGCTTATTTATAGGCATCAACTAACGCAACAATAAGAGGAGACAAAAAAATCATCATTTCTTTGTTTATCAAACACACATCTAGAAGTAAGAGAAACACTGAAATATGGTATTATTGAATGAATATGTTGTAAAAAATTAGGAGAGTTTGCGAATGGCCAAAATTCTACCATTTACATGAGCAAAAAATATCTAATTTTACGAAATATACTAAAAATAGAAAATTACAATCTAACTAATTAACAAGCACGTGTCCCCTGGAGTTTAGGAAAACTAACAGCACTAAAATCAGAATTTCTTAAGATTTGTCATTGATTTTCTTATTCTTTCCTAAAACATAAAAGAATTTGTCCCAAAAACAGAAAACCCCATGGCCCAAATCAGAGGAAACGAAACTAAATCCACTTAATTCCAAGTTCGATTCATTTTGCCTCAACTATTACTTTGTAGGCTTCCATTGCACTTTGAATGTGCTATGTTCTTCCCATTATAAGCAATATGCTCAACCTGTTCAACATCACCAACACTTGACGGCACTACAGTTAATTCACTTGACATGATAAAGTCAAGCCACACAAGATTTGAAGTCTCCTTTCTTGTTGCAAATAAATTTGCTTGTGTTGTGAGATTTATTGCTCTCTAAAAAATAATGCTACTTTTGGGTTGAATTCTGCGCCACTTTCTACACCCATCAACAAAATGAGGTCGACATTGAAATTGCTGAAATCGAGCTACACCTACCGACAAATAAATATCTACACTCCAACTTAAGGAAGTGTTGCAACTTAAGGAAGTGTTGCAACTTAAGGAAGTGTTGAGTTATAGGACCTAAGGGTATTGTAATTACAATTTTTTATAACTTCATATGTACACTTAGTTAGCCTACATATGGGCTGGATATCCTTTCTGTTCCACTCTCTCCTATCTCTATCACCCAAACCCTAACACACATATTTCACTAAGAATGGGGGCATTGTTATCACTTAAACAAGCTACATACAATAGCATAAGTTAGTGACTCATTGCTCTATAAACACATCTTTGCCAAATATATTTGCTATCCGAACCAAGTAAAAGATCCACAAGAAGATCCATCTTTAAATATAGACAATAGCATGCCATGAGATATTCAAAAACAAGACCTACTTGGGATATTTTATTGGCATGACAACTGCTTCTTTAAGTAGTCGTTTGGCATTCTCTAACCCTTTTATGCTTTCCCACTTCACATCTGGACTACCACGAATGATATCCCTTCACAAGAAAAAGGATTAAGTTTTACTACGTTAAAAGATTTTACCCTAAATAAAAACTTAGGGCCACAAGGAATTCAAAAAACAGTTATTGAGTAATCCTATGGAAAAAAGTCCTTTACTTTACCGATTACCTACTTAAACTCTCTGCCAAAGCACGCATTTCCACAGATTCAAAAGCAGGAAGCAGAGATCTCTGCCTGAAAGGAATACATCTGTTGTCAGCAGATTCTCGAAAAAGAAGCGATAATGCTTCAAAAGTTATCAAGTTTCAACAACTAAACAAATCAGATGTTCCCATTAGTCAACAAGTATGAAGTTTAAGTTCTTTGCCTAAACTCAGAAAAACTACTTTCTTATATGTTGCAAGGAAAAGATCCAAGAAACAGCTATAATATATTCATATATTTTCCAGTGTAAAAAAATCTTCTTTCACTGTTAAACTGTAGTTGATGGGATCATTTAAACAACCTTCTGATGAGTGCCATCTGAGCATTAAGAAAACAAATAAAAGCATTACTCAAGGAATTAAGAAACAACTTATGCAAATATTAAATAAATAAATCATACGGCCTTTCATCCATTGCAGTAGATGAAACCCCATTGTAGTGTGTCGAGCTTCCCTGGTCCAGAAATTAAGAGTATCAAATTTATAAATAGCCTGTAAACTACTGAACAACTATATAAATCACCAATTCATGTATCGAGAGTGGAGTACCTGACTCCGATACTGCTCGTAAATGGCCAGGTCCAATGTGTTGTTCACATGCCCATTTCCATTCGATGTCACTTTCAAAGAATCCCCATTATATTCGGCTTTTTTATCATTGAAATGACCATTTGCGGCCACATCTTCTGCCTTGGACTCCCTCTTCCTCCCAAACTTAACATCATAGAAGAGCTTAAAATCCTGATATCGACCCAATATTCTTCATAAATGCAATATCCTTTTTTCAATTGTATTTAATTCTAAACAGGAGACCAAGATTCACAGAACTAGATCGTTGTCAGAAAAGAAATAACTGAATAGATATCATGCACAGTACTGTGTGGTTGCCGGGAAAATAGAGGAAAACAAAGTCAGAACAACTCAGGGCAACACGTTTGATTCAAATTTTGTTTATTATTTATTGAAAAGCACAGATCAAGAACGCCAAATATTTGTGCTTAGCAAAGCAGAATTTGACTTTATTTTCTTCTCCCACTTTTTCTTAGCAATGAAACACTCTATACAAGAAAACTACACACACACAGAGAGATTGCAAGTAAAATCTCGTAGCTTTTAATTTCCCAGAGTCATACATTGATGCAAATTCTGCATTTCAGAATTCAGTTTTCTTTTATTTTCTTTTCAACATTTTATCGGCTACCAAACAGATTTTACTTGGTGAGTGTGTGATTTTGTATGTGTGTGTGTGTGTGTGAAAGAGAGAGAGAGAGATAGAGGTACAAGGAGAAGGAGAGTGGAATCAATATTAAAAATAGGTACCTGAAAAGACCAACGAGTGAGTGATGGTTCGTCCGCCATTTCTTATACTAATTCGGAGAGAAAAGATGATCGAAAGAGAGATCTCCAGATTTTTCTGTGTCCCTCCCGAACTCTCCCGCGAACCCGAACTCTCTGTATGTCTGGTTCGCTTGACATGTTACCTGTACAGCAGAGAGTGGGGATTTTAAACTGGGTTAATTACAAACAGCCCCCCTGTGCTTAGGGGTAATTGCAGATAGCATGCCTCAACTTCAAACCTTTCCACTAAACTTGAAAAAACAGAGTGCAAAAAAAATATATTAATTACAAGTATTATCAGGTTCATTTTAATAATGAAGATCTGATTTTCGGTTATGTTACAAGTAAGATCCAACGTGGTTTTATACAAATGTTATCCGAAGAGAGTCATTATAATTCAACCCGAGAACGTACAAATTATCAACTTTGCAACAAGGATTTCTTCATAATACACTTATATATAGGTGCATCTATAAACTAGTATCCATCCAAATAAACATAGAAGGGCTGGGCAAGTATGGAAAAAAAAAGCTAAATACATAAAAACAAACGATGTATAAAAAAAGTATTTAAAATTAGAAATGAAATAAGATAGGAATTAATGATACAATTACAAAATGGCACATGAGGTTGCGTATTCATTATTAATTTAATTTGATTATTATCACTATGAAATTTTGCCTAAAATAATTTTCTGGCTTCACATATGTATGTCCATGTTGTCGGGAAAAATATTAACACAACAACCACCATTGATTTGTTATTCACCCAATTTTGCACCAAAAGTTTCATTTCATTGTAAATGACCCGAAGCTATTTTTGGTGTCAACCTTTTATAGCTTTTAGCGACCAAACTTATAGTTGTGAGAGAAAATAGAGCACAAAATATAGTGTAAGGATTGTAATATTGAGTTCTATATGCTTTTGTGCGGGGAAAATTCCGCATAAGGAGTCATCACCTCGTACGGATAGAGATGACGGTGAGACAGTTTTGAGTAACATGTAAAATAAGATAAAACCTAAGTGAATCGATGGTTGGAGGTGGCCAAATGGACTCCAATGCTTAAGTTAGATTGCAAGTCGGAAAAAAGTATAGAATGAATAGACTATGATTCCCTCATCTACCAAGTGCCCAGCGGCCTTTATTTATGATGGTAGAAAGTTGTGTCTTAAAGGAACTCAAACTTTAGGTTGTGATAAGATGGAACACATCACCAACTCCTAGATATTCAAGATAAAGTTAAACCATAACTCTTACTCCTAGGTCCCTATCATTAGCTCATGTTTGTTTGGAGTAGTATAAGACTCTAGGTCATCAATTGAAGGTAAGGATGTACTTGCCAAGAGGTATTGTTGATCTTATCACTAGCTTTTTAATACTCGGAGTAGTGTTTGTCAAGAACTCTTGTTCCTCTATCGGACCATATTAGAGTAGGACTCTTTTTGTCGTATGAAGATGCAAGAGAATGTGAGATGCGTAGTAACTTACTTAAGAGTTAGGTGGCTGACCCATAGTAGCTTTAGATACCACATGTGGATGAGTGAGGACTTCCCCTAAGCAAGTATTGACTGACAGAAACTTGCACAAGCAAGTGTCGACCAGCAAACACTTACCCAAGCAAATGCCAATCGACAGCGGCTTGCCTAGGTGAGTGCTGACCAGCAGAAGGCTCATTAGGTGAGTACCAACTCTACCTGGCAATGGATGCCTTTATGCCTCACAATTGCCTCCATGCCTCAGTTAACGAATGGAGTTAATTGAAGTATATTTTCGAAGGACTTAGATTATTTTTGGGCCTTTATTACTTAAAGGATTAGGATTTTAAGTTTTTGCTCTCTCCTCTTTACTTCTCTTTGTGTTTGTTCACTTGATTCATAGGTTGGTGCTTGGTTGATAAAAGGAAAAGAGAAGCAGTCATTCTCTCTCCTATCCGCTTCTTGTACAGGGACTAACTTATTTTGCTCATAAACTAGTTGAGCGATAAGAGTTGCTCGAGAATCAAGCCAAGATTGATGAGTCATATCTAGTTTGGGAGGATGTTTCATGACCTGAAAAGTGACTTCCTGATTCCTGAGATCATGTAGAAGTTCCTTAGTGATGATACTTCGAGTCTTTCTAACACATGTGTTCCCCGTTATGACTAAAGGGAGAGGGTCACCACGAGTTGAGGTGCCTGATACTTAGAGGTAGCAAATCCTTAAGAAAGGCTAAGTAGCCTACTGAGCAATCGTCGAAGTTGTTGATCGTCCGTCAAAGGCTGAGTAACTTAGATGGTAATCTTAGAAGTTACATGGAGGCGAGGTAGCCTTGAAGGGAATTTAGAGATCATATGGAGACCAAGTAGCCTTGAGGGGCAACCACGAAGGTTGGCTTGAGGTACAACCACAGAAGTTTACTAGAGGCGAAGTAGCCTTAAGGGGCAACCACGGAGGTTGGCTTGAGATGCAACAACGGGGCACTACAAGAAAACTGTTTTACTACGATGACTTTTTGGGTGTGCAAGAAAAATTGTCGCAAAAAAAAAAAAGACATTCTATGGCAAATATTACGTTTTGTCACCAAAAAGTATTAAAAAAAATTGGCAACAATTATTTATATTTGTCGCCAAATGTGGTTGCAAAAAAATTCCCTCCATTGGCCATTTTTGGCGCCAATAGGAGTTTATTTTGGCGACGAATTTAGTCATCACAAATCAAATATTTTTTTATTTAATGATTGATTTAAGAGAGCTGCTATTTAGTGACAATATTAAGTTGTTGCTAAAATAAATTTTTATTTTGCAACCATTAATTTGTGATCGGTAATAAAATTTTAAATTTTAAATTTATTTTTTTTAAAATAAATAATTTAGCAACGAATATTTGTTGTCACAAAAAGTAAAATAAAAACAATTCTCCTGCCTCCCTATTCTCTCAATTTCTCTCCCATTTTTTCCCTTTTTTTTCTTCAACCCTATTTTTTTGTCTTCTTCCTTAGCTACATCTTTTGATCTCCCAACAACAAAGCTAGTGGTCCCAAAAGTGAAAAAGTTCTCTCTCTCTTTCTCTTTCTCTCGCTCTCTCTTTCTCTTTCTCTCGCTCTCTCTCTATCTCTTGCTCACTCACAGACACACACCCATATCATTATTATATATGTATAATCCCTAACCCCACTAACCTACCAATTCATGCACTATCACTAACACACACACACACACACATTCTCTCTCTCTCTCTCTCTAATAGTGGGTTTCATTTATCTATCATCAAGAAACCAAAGCCTATTATCCTTACCCTACAAAAAAAAAAAACCCAAAGCATATACCAGCGAATTCCACTCCTTTCTCCCATAAAACCATCCATTGTCAAATAGCCACACCTCCACAGTGCCTCAGCCACACTGCCACAATGCCTTAGCGACAACCCCATCCCCTCCCTCTTCTCTACTTCTCTCTCCCCCTTTTCTCTGTGTAGACTACCTATCTACAAAATCTAGCCAACCCCTAAACTCATTCCCTCCGCCATCTCTATTTTCGCCCACCCTATCCCTCAATTTTCCCTCTTCTCTATCTGCTACAAGTACACAAACCCCAAACTGACCCTTCCTCTATCTTTTCTACAAAACCCGCATTATTCATTCTCTCTCTCTCTCACACAACACACACACACATACGCGTACACACACCCATCTGCCCAGCTTAATAGGTTCAAGTTTTTTTCGAAATTTGAAATTTTTTGGTCTAGTTTATTGTTGAATATGGGTTATGGGCAGGGATTAATTATTTGTGACGTGGGTTTGGAAAAAAACTTTATATAATTTGGGTTTATTTTGATTGAGTTAGAGATTCATTTGTTGTGTATGGATTAAATTGAATTTCTTTGTTGGGTTATGCTTGACCTCTACAATTTGCTGAGAGAAGTTGGATTTTTATGTGCATTATTCTTGGTTTTCTAAATACAATTTTCAGTAGTTTCATTGAAACCACATAATTAGGTCAATTTTTAAGTTCAAATTACTATTTTAGAAATAGTTGTAGCTGTAAAAATTGTAATTGACATTACTAAAAGACTAGAGTTATTTGTACTTGCTTTTCGTAACTAATTTCATTTTTTTTATGATTTTGGTCTCTGGGTATGGATTAAGTTACATAATTTTGTAAATAATTTAGCTTTGTGTTTATCTTTTGAAGTAGACCATTATGATTCAGCTCACGCATACACACGCACACACTATCACAATCAATTTACACATACACACACACACACTGAGTCGGACAACATATGATAGATTTTTTCTTATGATATTCAGGTGATTATTTGTCTTTTTGCAAGTGAATCTTTGCCTCCTTTGCGACCTTCAGGTAACACTTTGTCCCTTAACAATTGTAGTATTAAATTTTAATTTATATTTATATTTCATAAATTTTTTAATCAGTAAAGCTCCTAATTGATTTTAATTTATGATAAGTTAAATGATTTCGTTTTCATGGAAGTTGAATGAATTTAATTTCAATTTCATAATTTTGATCCGAATGTGATAAATTCCAATTTCACGTTGTTTGAGATAGGTGTGATAAATTTATAAATTTTGTGCAATTTGATAAATTTTACAGTGAGAAAATTGAGTTGAACATACTGCATGTTTAAATTTTAGAAAGTTTAATATTGTTTAAATCGTATAGCATAATCGAGATATTTTTAGTGAAGCATATATGTTAATATCTATAATATATTTCTTTGTGCATATAATATTAGAACCATTTAAAAGTTTCATTGTATTTAGAGAATATTTTTTTGGTGATATGATTTTTTGAGTTGTCTAGTTTCAGATAGTTCAGGAATGGATATACCTTTATTTTAGTTAGTGTCTCTCCATCTAATTAGTTAAAAAAATACACTTTCGTATGTACATTAATTGAAATGGATAAGATTTGGATAACAGTTAGGAAAAGATCGAGTAAGCAATATATTAATGGGGTGAAGTTCATCATATTTGTAATGCCACGAACGGGACAAAATGAAAAAATACGGTATCCATGTAAGAATTTTATGAATCTCTAATGGCATACTAAATAGACTGTGGAAATTCATTTATGCTGAAAAGGGATTATGATTTCTTACATAGCATGGGTACACCATGGGAAACTTGTCCCTTCGAATGAACACAATGAGGATAATAACATCGGTGAAACTCTCCAAGATGACAGGACAAACTCTGAAGTTGGTGATCGTGATGAATTACTTGATATGTTAAAAGATGTGGGCGTGGGGACTTTCATGGATACTATTTGGGGGGGTCAAATTTTGGCGAAACTGGTGATTGTGGTTATAAAGATGTGGAGAAGTTTGAAAAATTAATGCAGGATGCTCAACGTTAGGTGTATCCGGGATGCACAAAATTTACTCTGCTTTCAGTGGTTGTAAAATTACTTAGTGTAAAGGTGTTGAACAAGTGAAGCAATAAGTCATTTAACATATTGTTGGAGATATGGAAGGTTCTTCTTCCAAAATGTAACAGACATCCAAAATCCTTTTATGATGCTAAAAAGTTCTTACGAGCTTTGAGATTGGAATATGTTCTCATTTATGCATGTAAGTATGATTGTGCATTATTTTGGAAAGAGAATGAAAATTGAGAAAATTGTCCTACATATGGAGAATCTAGATATAGGGTCAATAGCAGTAAGGGTAAGAAGATTCCTCATAAGATCCTGCGTTATTTTTCATTGAAACAAAGGTTGTAGAGGTTATACATATCAAGAAAGTTTGCAATATATATGATAAGACATAAGGATAAGTGTGTAAATGATGAGAATGGATCAAGGCATCTTGTTGAGGTTGTAGTATGGTAGGAATTTGATTTAAAATATCTTGCCTTCGCTCAAGATCCACATAATGTTAGATTAGGGTTAGCCACCGATGATTTTAACCCTTTTAAAAACATGAGCAACGCATAAAGCGTATGACCTGTCATACATATGTCTTATAATTTGTCTCCATGGAACTGTATGAAAGATCCATACTTCATGATGTCATTGCTTATTCCCGGTCCGCAATCTCCTAGGAAAGATATGATGTCTATATGTGGCCGTTAATCGATGAGTTGAAAGAACTATGAGAAGTTGGGGTAGTAACTTATGATGCATATAACAAAGAGACTTTTCGAATACATGCGGTGGTTATGTGGACCGTTAATGACTTTCCTGCTTATGGTTACATATCAGGGTAGAGTACAAAGGGTTATATGGCATGTCAAGTTTGTAACTCGGATACATCATCCCAACCAGTGAGAAGTAAAATATGCAACATGAGACATCGTCTTTACTTGCCTCAAGAGCATGCTTGGCGTCAGAGTAAGTTGTTTGATGGTGACTATAAGAAACGGTCGAAAATATTAGATCTATTTGGGGATGAGATTTTGAAACAACTACAATCATTAACAAATGTCAAGTTTAGGAAGATCAAAAAAACAGGAGAAGAAAACGCACATCTAAGGAACTTAATTGGACAAAGAAAAATATTTTCTTTGAGCTACCATATTGGGTAACACTAAACCTCAGACACAACATTTATGTCATGCATATAGAGAAAAATATACGTAACAATATTCTTGGAACATTGCTTAGTATAGATGGAAAGAATAAGGATACTGAAAAGGCTCCTTTTGATTTTGAGGATTTGAATATAGGGAAAGAATTGCACCTCCAAAAGCGAGGTGATTATACTATGAAACCCCTAGCATGGTACACATTGTCCCTGAAGGAGAGACATAATTTTTGTCAGTTCCTAAAATCAGTTAAGTATCTTGTTGGCTATGCAGCAAATATCTCAAGATCTGTAAGTACTAAAGATGGAAAAGTATCGGGTTTGAAAATTTATGATTATCATGTTTTCCTATAACAGCTTATTCCAATTACAATATGTGGGTATCTTGACAAAGAAATCTATACTGCTTCGTTTAAGTTAGGCAATTTTTTTCAGCAACTCTGTTCGAAAACATTGAGATTTAAAGACTTGAAGATATCCCATGATCGAATAGCTTTAATACTTTGCAAGTTGGAAAAGATTTTTTCTCCAACATTCTTTGATGTTATGGTCCATCTAGCTGTGCACTTGCCTCAGGAGGCAGTTCTTGTTAGACCAGTTCATTATTGCTGAATGTACCCAATTGAAAGGTAATAATCTTTCTGATATCAATACATGTATTGTTGACTTAAATTTGATTGTACTTGTATTGTATAAAAGTACCTTGGCACTTTGAAGAAGTATGTTGGCAATCAAGCTCATTCAGAAGGTTCAATCAAGGAAGCTTATATTGTGAATGAGTGTTTGA
>CM042186.1:8107846-8124799 GCA_023539305.1 Ilex asprella | reverse complement strand
AAGTAAAGAGCACAAAAACCTATTGCGAGAGCAAAATGAACAAGACATTCATAGAATGCATCAACAAGAATTTTTCAAGTGATTCGAAAAACGAGTAAGTAGTTCGAGCTCTTGTGACATCTATATATTGTGGCACACATTTTTTTTTTCAGTTTGGTTTTTTACATGGGATGTTTTGGTATAAAAATTTATACAAATGTTTTGGTATGAGTTCTTGTATGAATGTTTTTAAATGTGTTTTGAATGAATGCTTTGGAAATTATTTTTTGTTTTGTTTTATGGATTATTTATTTTATAATGATTTTCAATGATTGAAGCACTGCAGTAAATTTATTTTGATTTGTTACAAAGACAATAGTAATCATAAAATGACACTCTTTCGAAATGATTTTGTTTGGTGATGAGTGAAATTTAATCGCTAAAAATCACTTATTTTGGTGACAAATAAAATTTGTTTAAAGGTGAGAGTATTAATTTGTTATTCGACATTGAAAATATGTTAATCGCAAAAAATATACCTTGATTTTCAGTGACAAATATTATGTCATCTCCAAAGAGAAAAAAATATGACCATAATATAATTTTTTTTAGCGACAAAGTTTTTTTGTGACAAGTAGATAAATTTTTAAGCAACTTACGTTTTTTTGTCACTGATAATCTACTTTAGCGATGATATTTTAGTTGGCAGTAAAAAATATTTAGTGGCGAGCCTACTGCGACAAATTGGCGACCAAGTTTTCTTGTCGTAGAAAACTTTTAGTGTCGAATTATTTCACTTTTAACAACGAAGTAGACTTGAGGTGCAACCTTGGAGGTCACATGAAAACGAAGTAGCCTGAAGGGAAACTATGGAGGTTATATGGAGGCCAAGTAGCCTTGAGGGACAACCACAGAGGTTGGCTTGAGATGTAACCACAGGGGTTGAGTTGGCTTGAGGTGCAACAATAGAGGTTGGCTCGAGGTGCAACCACGATGGTTCACTTAAGGAACAACCACGAGGGTTGGTTGGAGGTGCAACTATATATATTGGCTGGAGGTGCAACCACGAAGGTTGGCTGGAAGTGCAACCACATATGTTGACTTGAGGTGCAACTATGGAGGTCGGCTCGAGGTGCAACTACGAAAGTTGGCTGAATTTACAACCATGAGGGTTGGTTTTAGATGCAATCACGACAGTTGGTTGGAGGTGTAACCACAGGGGTTGACTTGATGTGCAACCACGGAGATTGACTTGAGGTGCAACCATAGAAGTTTACTTAAGGTGACCAAAGGGTCTTTTAAAATGGGAGGGAGTAAAGGTACTATGTATCTCGTTTTGGGGTTGTAGCTTCTTTCGCTTGACATGACTCAAAGCTTATGGGTTACCGAAAAACTTAGTCGTTTTCTCATAGAAGGCACCAATTGTGTGGAAAAAATTCCATACAAGGAGTCGCCACCTCGTATAGATGGAGACGACGGTGAAAATGTTTTCAGTAACCTGCAAGACAAGAGAAAAACCTAGGTGAATCAATGGTCGAAGACAACGAAAGGGACTCTGACACTTAAGTCAGATAAAAAGTCGAAGAAAAATATAGAATGAATAAACTATAATTCCCTCATCTACCCCCGTGCCCAGAGGCCTTTATTTATAATGGTAGGAAGTTGTGTCCCAAAGGAATCCAAACTCTAAGTTATGATAGGATGAATTTCATCACCAATTCCTACATATTCAGGGCAGAGTTAGCTCCTATTTGTTTGGAGTAGTATAGGACTCTAGGTCCTAGGTTGAAGGTAAGGGTGTACTTGCCAAGAAGTATTATTGATTTTATCACTAGCTCCTTAATACTCGGAATAGTGATTGCTTACAACTCTTGTTCCTCGATCGGACCATATTAGAATATGACAATTTTTGTCGTATGGAGATGCAAGAGAACGCGGGAGCACATAATAACTTAGTTGGGAGTTAGGTGGCTGACCCATAGTGGCTTCGGACACCAAGTGTGGGCAAGCGAAGACTTCCCCTAGGCAAGCGCGGACTGGCAGAGATTTGCCCAAGCAAGTGTCGACCAGTAGGCACCTGCCCAAGCAAATGTCGACCGGCTGCGGGTTGCCCAGTTGAGTGCTGATGAAGGCTCGCAAAATGGGTGACAACGGGCAATGGATGCCTTTACGCCTCACAAGTACTGAAATTTATAACTACACATTAGTTACAATTTCATTCAACATTAAATTATGACTCAAAATTATAGTTTTTACTTCAATGGGATTGAACTACAACTCAAAAAGATTCAGATAGATCTTAAGATCTACGATCATTCCTAGAACATTAGGATCGATCCCAAATAAATTTATTTTAGGGTGAATCATATTGTGACCTAAAAGATTTTAAGTTTCTCATTTTGTACCCTCAAAGATTTAAGTTTTTATTTTATACCCTCAATGTATCAAAAGTGTTGCAATGTGGTCATTCTATTAATATCAATATGTTGACTTTTGATGGAAAAAATAACGAAAACTAATAAAAGAATCACATTACAATATTTTTAATACATTGAGGGTATAATATAAAAAAATTAATCTTTGAAGTTACAAAATAAAAAATTTATTTTTTTAGGGTATAAAGTACAAAAAAAACTTTATTGTACCGAAACACTTTGAGTCTCAATCTCATTATTTGTTTGAATTTAATCTCAATAAGATTTCAAAAACTTAAATTCTTTAGAATTCACTTGGTTTTTAATTGTAGTGTCTAGTAACCACATGCGAAATAGCATTCAAAACAAGTGAATGCAATTAAATAGTATCTTAAATCTTCTCTTGAGTCATAAGAAATCATTAAGCTTATTTACCTCCTTTTTTTTTATCATTACCAAACCAAGAAAATTATTAGACTTAAATTATTAATTAAATTTGTGGATCTAATCTATCACAGTTGATGGTGTAGGTTAAACTTAGATGAACAGATGGTGTGAATGACGACGTAAATTATAGGCGTATCTATGCTGATGCTCGTGTGTGATGCCTGCTGTTGAATGTAGAGAGTTCTGCGGGATATACATAGTGGAATGATAGTGGTTCACCGGCATAAGAGCTCGGTTAGTCCACTGTTCTCATGGAGACTGTTGCTCCTATAATCTTATTGATGTCTTCTGAAAGTTACATGCGATATGATCTCTCTCCCTCTTTTTTCCCTCCCCTTCTCCTGCCCTTAGGGTTATGTCTGTTATATCTCTCTCCCCTAGTTGGGGATCCATCCTACTTATATAGCCTCATGCTTACCTCTAATCCGGGTTAATTTCCTATAATCATAAGATTCTTTTCCCTTTCTCTCCCGATGGATCCATCACGTAAGAGCTGGTACTGTGGAATCTATCTCGAAATCATTGTCTTCCCTCCATAGAATCCTCCTTAGCTTTAGGAGAAGATCTTGGTTGGTTGAGAGTTTAGTGTCTTGAATTCAGCTTGGTTATTGCTTCGGTGGTATTTACAGTCATCAAGTTGTTCCCTCACCAATTCAGCTATCTTTCATGCTGGTCAAGAGCTCTGAATATGCCTTTTGAGCTCTACTGCTTTCGACAGACCTCCCGACCTGACCTCATTGACTGAACTCACACTTGAAACTTTATTTGAGGTATCATCAGTTGCCCCTTAACTCTTGGTTTAAGCGAGCTTGGACAAGGGCTGCGTTGTTTTAAGATCGAGCATGACTGGCACATGACTAAGCTTGACCCATACGTGGGGGTTAATTTTGACAGTTTCATTAGTAATCATGTTTTCTCGATTCTCGTGCACGTTTCAGCCCACGTCATTCAGGCTTTAAATGCTTAAACGGCTACAAAAACCGGCTTCCTACTGTTTGTCTTTTTTCTTGTTCTTCGGTTCTTCTCCCCTTAGGATTTCAGATTCCCTGATTTGAAGCTTTCTGTTTCACTCTAAACTGAGTTCTCTGTATTTGATTCGAGGATTTGTAGTGCCCCCTTTCCTCAGTTAGGCTCTTGGACTGTTGTTCGCTGCTCTCTCCTTGCTAGGTACGTTTTCTTGCATCTTTTCTCGTTCTGGATCTCTCTAGTTTAAGGTGGTTGTTGCATATCTGGGCTTATCGTTTCTTTTAGTTCTAGAATCAAGAACGCTGCTTGTCTCCTCTTCCCTTCTTTGTGACTTGGGGTTCCATCGTTCGCATTATTGGTATAGAAAGCTACTGTGCTGACCCTAGAGTTATTAGGGAGTGTTTAATCCGTGTTCTCTCTCTCTATCGTTCTTTTGACCTCTCTTTTTCTTGCCTAGTCATGTCTGCTTCCTCTGGTGCTACTCCTTCGTATGTTTCCCTTTAAGGAGATAAGTCCACCGAGGATGATGTCGACTTAGGGGAGGTGGGGGAGGAAATTGACAACTTCCCCGGCGTCGATTCCGCCGATCCCGAGGTAAATGTTGATGTGCCCCCCTTCAACCTTCTCTCATGTGCCCCCAAAGCCTAGTAAAGGCAAAGCTAATGTCGGTGGTGTAGGAGTCTTAGACAGTGTTGTCGGTGCAGGAGCTGCTCTTAGGACTACGAGACGTGTGGGCCCTAGCGACCTTAGTGCTATCAAGTTGAGGGCCTTTGGTGCCCGTTTCAGGTTTGCCCCTGGGATTCAGTTCTGGGACCCAGACATGGATACTCTGTATATTTCCCAGGTACATAAGATGGTCTGCTTTTTAATTGCTACCTTCGAGAATGGTCTTCGCTTTCCCATACACCCCTTCATAAAAGGGGTCCTCCAACATTTCAATGTTTGCCTCGCCCAGCTCTCTCCTAACTTTTGGGGTGTTCTGGTGGGCCTCCTAGTTCTCTTCAAGAAAAACAAGCTTGGAGTCCCCACAATTCCCTTACTTATGGAACTCTTCAATGTTAAACTTACTGCTTCAGAAGGATTTTTGTATATTTCCAAGCAAACCAAGGCCCAAGTAGTTATATCCGATCTCCCGAGTTCTCACAAGGGCTGGAAAAATACTTCTTTTATATGGGTGGTTAGGGGTGGGAGTATGACTCTGCCGATAAGACAGATACACTCCCCATTCCTAGGGATTGGTCTGTTCTCGATAATTTGGGTGAGTTTCTGGCTTAAGCTTGTTGAGATCAGACTTGCTGAGTTGTTATTTTGAATTCACCTTACTTATATTGTGCTTCAGGCTCTCGACCTGGGCTCAGTGCTGAGGATGAACTGGTCCTGCTGGAATTGAAGAAGTGTAAACCAAGAAGATATTCTGACCTCATCCAGCAAAGTGTCCTCATTAGGGAGGGGTTCAGTTTACCGGGATCGTCAACTGAATTTTCTACTCCCCTTTCTGCTGAAGCCCCCATTCCTCTGCCTGTCGAAACTCCTTTCCCTCTTTCCGTTTCTGTGGCTGACGAGGTGGCAGGTCGTATTTCTATCCTTTCTCGATTGACTTTTCTTCTTTCCCTGTACTGACCTATGTTCCTTGTACTTTTCAGGTTCTTCCTCAATGAAGCTCACTCCCAAGGAACTCCAAGCTAAGCTCGAGCAAGCAAAGAAAGGTGAAAATAACAGCAAACGCAAAACTGAGGTTGGTTCTGAAAACAGCCCTACTACCCGAGCTAAGGCCTAGAAGTCAGGGGTACTTTCCTCCCTTACTTTGACTACCAACACCCCTGCTCCATTATCGAGCATTCCTCGGGTCTTGGCATCCTCTCCTCCTCCAAAGGTTCAGACCGCCTCTAAACAAGCTCATGATCTGGGCACTGCTTCTCCTTCTTCGCCTGAAGCTGAGGGAGCTGTGGGGTTGATTCGCCATCTTCATTTTAAGCATATTTCCTACAGCACCTCCAAAAAGACCTTAAAGTTGTCCCTGGGGGAGATCTGAAACTGAGAAAGGGGAACAACTCAAGGTAGAAGAGAACGAAGACTTTTTCTTTGAGGACGTTGATCTAGCCGCTGGGGCCGTTTCCTCTATTCTTCTTGATTTTGATGTCGCGAGGGCCTCTTCTTTGCCTCTCGAGGAGTCCCTCAGCTCCGTTCTTCAAGGAGCAGCTACTGTAAGTGTTTACATTGTCATTTTTTTTTATCCCGTACTAATCCTTCTTTGCTTTCTTCTTTTCTCCAGCTGGCCATCCATGTAGAGAGCTTGATGGGAAGGGTCCGATCTTCGGAGAGCTCTACCAGGGCTCTGAAGGCATACAAGATTAAGGTGGCAGATCTGGCCCTTGATGATGATGATCTACGGGCTCAAGTGCAGAGCCTTTAGGAGCAAGTGGGGAGGCAAGCTTCTACCTCAAAGAATATGTAGATTGCAAGAGATAAAGCTGAGGAAGGAGAGAAGAAGGCCAGGGATGAGCTGCATATGGCCAGGGAGGAAGAGAAAAAAACCAGGGATGAGCTCAAAACGACCAAAGAATAGCTCAAGCTTAAACCGAGGCCTGGGCTAAGGCCAGCCAGGAAGTTTTCGCATCTCAGAGCTCATTTGAGAGCTTGAAGAAGGAGTATCTTGCCGTCACTGAAGTGAATATTACACTTTGTGGCGAGCTTGAGGAACAGAAAACCACTATCAAGGAGAAAGATGATCTTGTTGCTGAGCTTAGAGATGATGTTGCCACCAAGTGGGTTACTTGGTGGCTTGCTTTTCAGCGCAAAGCTAAGAAGACCTATTCGGATTTCAACTTCGACTTGGCTATCCCAACTGAGGAGGAATTTGAGGAATCTGATTTTGATAACGAGGAGAACACCTTGGCTCTTCCACCTAAAAGCTTAAACCAAGAAGCACTGCTTCCTTCTCTACTGACCTCGTGGCCGAGACCCTTACTCAAGAACAGTCAACAGATATAGTGAAGGTTCTTGGAGTCAGCATAAAAATTTTATTCTTCCAGCTCCTGGGTCCTTACCTGTTGATCGACAGAACCCTGCTTCTACTGCTGAGATTCCATCTGTTGAATCTCAGAATCCCTCTTCTGAGACTTAGCATTTTTTCTTTTTCTTTTTGTAACTCTGAGCCCGTATTCAATGTACTCCTGACTTCATGATTTGAAATATAACTTTTAACTTTAACTTGAAATGTTAATGTGACTTGGTACTTGCCCAGCCCCCTTGCTTTGAGGAGTACTTTAGTTCGTCTTAAAGCAAAATTGCTGAATTTCGCATTTTTAGTAGAATGCGAAAGGTTGCCTCTTTACTGTATTTATTCAACTACTTTCCAAAATCGTAACTGCCATCATTAATTAGGGAACCGCCGACTTTGCTTTTCCTGTAGTTCTTTGAATCTTGCAGTTGTACTCTTAAGCTTCTACACCTTCTTAGGCTTCATTCTCTTTGTTATTATTCTTAAACATTCTTATCTCTTAGTTTCCCTTTAGCTTCTTCTTAGGATTACCCTTGTGTTTGTTTCTTGCCTGAAAATTCTCATGGCTGCTCCTCCTTCTTCTTTCTTTCAAGACTGCTCCTCCTTCGGGATACACTAGAAATTCCAGTCTCGCTTCTTGGTTCCCTCTTTACTGACTTCTTATGATCTAGATGAGATCAAAAGACGATTCTTTCCAGAGCTGGACTTGTCTCTCAAGGTTCCAACCCCAGACGAATCCCCTAACTATCTCCCACGAGGGGAAGTTTACATCTTTGAAGGCGCCCTGGAGATGGGCCTCCGCCTTCCTATCTACGCCTCTATTGGATGTATCTTGTCTTTCCACGGTTTGTCTCCCTCTCGCTTATCCCCCAAAGGATGGGCTGTACTGATAAGTTTCTTCATGTTTTGGCACCTCTAGGGTAACGACGAGTTCCCTACGACTGCCAAATTTCTATATTTTCACGTTCTTGAAGATGACGAAGTCCCCTGTTTTAGTTGCTTCCGGTTAAGGCACTTCTCGGAGCACCGAATGGTGTTAGATATTCCTACTCCCTTCGTGGGGTGGCACCGTCACTTTTTCTTTGCTTCTGGTGACTCCTAGAGATCTACTGAGGACCGCCGTCAGGAGAATAGGGTCCCTCGTTCCTGGAAGAGCTTTTCACACATAGGTTAGGGTGCTGAGAGCTTTCTTGGTCATTTCTTAGCTTGATACTATGTTCTGTCTTTTTCTTGTTTATGCAACTGCACCTGCTCCAGATCTGCCAGAGATTATGAAAATTGAGCTGATGCTACAATCTACCCCTAGTCTTTTTTAGAGCTGGTGATGTCAGATAATCTTTTCTTGTTCGGTGTTGTGGCAGCCTCACTCAATTACCACTTCTGCCTCAGCTGTCCAGATTTTACGCCTTCTTAATTAGAGGAGGATGAGGATGCTAGGCCGTCCTCAAAAAGGCGTAAGACGCATGAATCCTCCTCGTCTTCCGACTCCTCTCTCGGTGTCGTTCTGCTTTCTTCTTCTGGAGCCAAACTTCTTAACTTACTCTTGGAGACAGAGAAAGAGAGGGATATGCTGAGGGAGGAAAATGTTCGACTGAGGGAGGAGGTGGCCCTTCTCAGGAAATTATTGGGGAGAACTAGCATCTTTCCCTCTAAAAATCTTTGTGGCCTTTTTGTAACTTCTTTTTTAGGGACGTTTTATACTCTTCCTTTGATGTAATGTGAACATTTTGCTTTCTATTGATCTCCAGCTATGCTTTGCGTACTTCATAGTTCATTACTTGCTCTAACTGTTCAAATCTTTATATACGTGTTGGCAAGCTCATCTGAGCTGTAGAGCTTATCTGTGATTTTTTAACTGAAGAGTTTGTCATGAGCGGTAGAGCTCATCTTTGATTTATGAACTAAGGAGTTCATCGTGAGCTATAGAGCTCATCTTTATATACGAACAAAAAAGTTCATCGTGAGCTACAGAGCTCTTTTTCATCTATAAACGAAAGAATTCATTGCGAGCTATTGATCTCTTCGTTGGTGTATGAACTAAAGAGTTCATCGCGAGCTATAGAGCTCTTCTTTGATTTATGAACTGAGGAGTTCACCGTAAGCTATAGAGCTCTTCTTTATCTATAAACTGAAAAGTTCATTGTGAGCTATTGAGCTCTTCATTATCCACAAACTGAAAAGTTCATCGCGAGCTTTTGAACTCTTTATTATCTATGAACTGAAAAAATTCATCGAGAGCTATTGAGCTCTTCTTTATCCATAAATTGAAAAGTCACTTTGAGCTATTGAACTCTTCATTATCTATAAACTGAAAAGTTCACCATGAGCTATTGAGCTCTTTATTATCTATAAACTAAAAAGTTCACCGAGAACTATTGAGCTCTTCTTTATCCATAAACTGAAAAGTTCATCGTGAGTTATTGAGCTCTTCTTTAGGTGGGGAGAAAATTAAGAACTTTTAGTCTTTATTGTGGATAGCTCCATTACAAGGAAAACTTACTGAAAAAATTTCTTGAGATGTTCTGTATTCCAAGACTGAGGTAGGATTTTTCCTTCCTCCATTTGTAACTCGTAGTTTTCAGGTCTGATTCTCCTAGAGATGACGTAGGGGCCCTCCCAGTTAGGCCCTAATTTCCCATGCGAGGGTTCCTTCTTACCCAGCAGCAACTTTCTTAGCACCAGGTCTCCTACCTTGAAACTCCTATTTCTGACTTTTCTGTCATAGTATCTCACGATTTTCCTCTGGTAACTCCGAATGAGCTACAGAGCTCCTTCTCTCTTTTCATCTAGGAGGTCAAGATTTAGGAGAAGGGATTCGTCTTTGTGATCATCATCTGAAAACTCAATTCTGGGGGATGGGAGTCCTATCTCAACAAGTGACACTGCTTCGATTCCGAAAGCCAATGCAAACGGGGTTTCACGAGTTGCTGTCTTGGAGGTTGTCTTGTATGCCCACAACACTTCTGGAACGTACTCCACCAATTTTTCTTTTAGCGACTCTAGCTTGGTTTTCAAGGCCACTTTAATTGTCCTGATTTTCACCTCTGCTTATCCATTGGACTGCGGATGTGCTGGGCCTGAGAAATAATTTTTTATTCCCAAATCTGCACAGAACTTCTTGAACTTGGGATTATCAAATTGCTTCCCGTTCTCAGTAACTATTACTCTGGGGATCCCAAACCTGTAAATTATTAACTTCTACGTAAAGTTTTGAACCTTTTGTTCTGTGATCGTTGTCAAGAGTTCCATCTCTGCCCATTTGGGAAGTAATCTACCCCAATGATGGCGAACTTGCACTGTCCAATGCCCACAGGCAGGGGTCCAAGTATGTCTAAATCCCATTGCCGGAAGGGCCAAGGCTCACCACTGATGTCAAGAGTTCTGGTGGACAATGGGGAATATTGGCGTGTATCTGGCAAGTTTTACATCTTTTTACCATGTCTGTGGCATCTTTGAGCATAGTAGGCCAATAGTAACCCTGCCTGAGTGCCTTTCCTGCCAAAGCCCGAGCTCCGATGTGATTATCGCAGACCCCTTCATGGATTTCCCTGAGTATGTAATCGGCATCCTCGTTTTCCATGCATTTAAGAAGAGGTATTGAGAAATCTCGTTTGTACAGATTTCCTTGCAAGATTGAGAATCTAGCTGATTTGGCTCTCAGCTTTTGCGGTTTCCTTGTGATCTTCTGGTAAGGTTTTATCTCGTAGATATCCTATGATGGGGTCCATCCAGCTCGTCCAAGCCAGAACTGGAAGCACTTCCTCTTTCTCTGTGCTTAATAATGGTTCTACTAGATGCTCAACTGGTATTAGTCTATCCAAACTCTCCTGCGAAGCAGTTGCAAGCCTCGCCAAAATATCTGCTCATGAATTTTCAGATCTGAGAACGTGCTTAATTTTAACTTGCACAAACTTCTTGATCAATTCTTGTACCTTCCTGAGGTAAATGGTCATTTTCTCATCCTTGGCCTCATAGAACTCTTCAATGTGTTTTACTATAAGCTGGGAATCAATACAGAGCTCCAACTGTTCTACCTTCATCGAGTGTGCGAGGTTGAGTTCTGCAATGACAACTTCATATTCTGCCTCGTTGTTCGAAGCCTTGAACCCAAATTTGAGAGTGTATTCGACGTATATCCCATCTAGCGAGGTCAGAATTAAGCCTGCAACACTTCTTTGAACGTTGGCGGCCCCGTCTACTAAGAGCTTCCACGTAGGGATGTCAGGCACCAACTGTGTTGCCTCTGTAGGCACTGCCATTATGAATTCTGCTATAAAATTAGCCAAGAGTTTTCCTTTGACTGCAGTTCTGGGTTTGTATCTGATATCAAACTCACTGAGTTCTATAGCACATTTAATCAATCTTCCAGAGGACTCCGGCTTATAGAGCACCTATTTTATTGGTTGATCTGTTGGAACCTCGATAGTATGAGCTTGGAAATATGACCTTAAGTCTCCTGGCAGCCGTTACCAACGCTAGGACAAGCTTTTCCATCTTCGGGTACCTCTCTTCTGTTCCCCTTAGAGCTCTACTGTAGTAATATACTAGTTGTTGAGCTCTGTCTCTTTCCCTTACTAGAGCTACACTAGTCGAAAAGTCTGAGACAGTGAGATAGAGTATGAGTACTTCTTCTTCCAAAGGACTTACTAGAAATGGAGGTGTACTTAGATATCCCTTTAGGGCCTTGAATGCTTATTCACAATGTGCGTTCCATTGAAATGCCTTCTTCAAGACCTGAAAGAATGGCTGACATATGTCGTTGGATCTGGACATGAAACGACTCAGTGCGGCTATCCTCCCAGTTAGTCGTTGTACCTCCCTGGAGTTGGATGGTGGCTGCATATCCAAAACCGCCTTCACTTTTTCTAGATTAGCCTCAATTCCCCTGCTGTTAACTATAAAGCCCAAAAATTTTCCCGCAGATACCCCAAAAGCACACTTGGCTGGGTTGAGTTTCAATTGGTAGTCTATAAGGACTTGGAAAGACTCTGCTAGGTGTTCGATGTGGAGCTCTGCCTTCAGCAATTTAACCAACAAGTCATCAATTTAGATCTCCATAATCGTTCCAATGTGCCTTTGGAACATTCTGTTCACCAGGCGCTGGTAAGTAGCTCCAGTATTCTTCAAGCCGAAGGGCATGACTTGATAGCAATAAGTTCCTTGTTTGGTCACAAAGGCAATTTTCTCTTGATCATTGGGTTCCATTCTTATCTGATTATACCCTGAGAAGGCATCCATGAAACTGAGAAGCTCATGCCCTGCGGTGGCATCCACAATTAGGTCTATCCAGGGTAATGGGAAACTGTCTTTAGGACAAGCACGGTTGAGGTCTATAAAATCTATGCATAAATACTATTTGTCATTGGTCTTCCTGACGAGGACCACATTGGCAAGCCATACTAGATAATCCACCTCCCTAATGGCTTTAGCAAGGAGGAGTTTGTTGACTTCCTCATTGACGGCCTTTTGGCGTTCTAGGGCGAAACTCCTCCTCTTCTGTTTGATGGGCTTGTAGGTAGGACTCACACTGAGTTTGTGTGTGATGACTGAAGGGTTAATGTCTTTCATGTCTTCTTGTTTCTAGGCGAAGACCTCCACATTTTTCATCAAGAAATGGATGAGGAGATCCTTAATTTCACTACTTAACTTGGATCCCACGTAGACGAGATGTTCGGGTTCATCATCGAGTTGTACGGGTTCCAGCTCTTCTAACGGCATTGGTCTAGTGTCCAGCTCGTCCCTCATGTCGAGTTCATCCAACTGGATGTTCTCCACCTCCTTCTTCTTTACGGACGCCATATAACATTCTCGAGCTATCCGTTGGTCTCCCCGGACTACTCTAATTCCATTTTCAGTTGGGAATTTTACTACAAGATGATAAGCCGAAGGGGATGGCCCTTATAGAATTAAGCGAAGGTCTCTCAAGTAACATGTTGTATGCTGAGGGTGCATCAACTGCTAAGAACTTGACGATTGTCGTAGCTTGGCAAGGTGGGTCACCCAGGGTGAGCATGAGTTGGATCGCTCCAAGGGGCAAAACTCTTTCCCCAAGAAATCCCAATAAGTGAGTGTTTATTGGCTCAAGTTTCTCCCTTCCTATATCCATCTTGTCGAATGCAGGCGCAAAGATGATGTCTGCCGAGCCTCCGTTATCAATCAGAACTCAATGGACAGTTCAGTTAGTCACTACAACCCTTACTACTAAAGGGTCATGATGTGGATGTTGGCAACCCTCTAAATGCGAATCGGAAAAAGTAATTGTTGTGTCCAAGCGTAGAGCCTTAGACACAGTGTGTACTTCTAGAGCTTCTCTGGCTCTGATCTTTCTCAAGTGGGCTTTTCTGGCTGTGCTTGACTCTCCTCCTCCGGAGAATCCTCCCGAAATCACTTTGATCTCCCCTAGAGGTTGCTGGTGTGGTGTTGGTGCTTGCTGCTAAGGTGGCAGGGGAGGAAGAACCCAGTTTTGATTGTCATGGGCCACTAAACGATGCAGCTGTCCTCTCTAGATTAGGAACTCAATCTCCTTCCTCAGCTGAATACAAATGTCAGTGTGGTGACCATGATCCTTATGGTAGTCACAGTACTTTGATGGGTCTCTCTTTGCTGGGTCTGCCCTCATACGAGATGGCCATCTCAAGAACTTCTCATTTTGTACCTCATACAAGACCTGCGATATCGAGGCAGTAAGAGGGGTAAGCTAATGTGGTGCATACCTTGGTTACAGCTCTGGCTGTAGAGGTCCCAAATGGTCTCTAACGTTTCCTCTTCTCTTTGGAGAACGATCTTTGTCCCTTCTTGGAGACCTACCTCTTTCTTTCGTAGGGCTTCAATCTCTTTTTCTTTCTTCCTTCTCTTTCTCCTTTCGCATTGATGAGTTCCCAACCTTAGAAAGAGGCGTCTCTTCACCATTTATATATTTCTATGCTTTGGCTAGAACCTCTGCCATGCTTGCTTGAAGATTTTTTGAGATGAAAAACATCAAATCTTTGGATTGTACTCCCAAGCCAGATATGAAGGCAGTGATGTCAAACTTCTCATCTGGGACATCTACCTTTAATGATTTCGCATTAAACCTTTGAACATAAGTCCTCAGGTTCTCTTGGGGTCCCTACTTCTCACTCAACAGGTGATAGCTCGGCTTTCTATAAATCCGAGCTCCTATAAAATGTGATACAAAAGCAACGGAGAGCTCTTTGAAGGACAAAATCGAGGCTGGTGGGAGCCTGTTAAACCACGCCAGAATAGAGTTCTTTAACGTGATGGCGAAGGCTCTGCAACGCAGAGGGTCTTGATACCCATGCAATTCCATTTGATTCTTGTAGGTGTTAAGATCGTCTACAGGGTCTTTTGTTCCATCGAAGGATTTTATCTGCGGCATTCTGAATTTTGGTGGGAGAGGAAAATGCAATACCCTAATGGTGAATGGGGATTCAGTCTGTTGCACCAGGGCATCCATTGTAACCAGTGACTTGCCTTTTATAGCCTCTTTCATGTGGTTGAGCTCCTGCTGGATGTCTTTGAAGCGCCATTCCCAGTGTTGTTCTCTCCTTTCCTGTTGGTAAGGAAAGAAGTCATCCCCTCCTCCTCCGTTGTTCTGACTTTGTACTTCTTTATTGTGGCCATTCTTAGGGGGGCGTGGAACTTGCCCTGTGGTCTGCCTGTTTTCTCCTCCTTCATAGACCTCCTTGAGGGGATGAAGATGTGTTTGTTCTCTGTGAGGGGGATTAGTCTGGCCTTCTTGGGCCGGTCGTGTCTCCAGTGGGCATTGAAAGAGCTTCAAGATCTCTGCATTTTCCCTTAGCAAACGTTGATTGACGAGGCAAAGGGCCTCCATCTCGTTGTTCATGGGGGATGCCCCATGGGAGGATTGGTCTCCTGTATGTTGTTTGGTTGTATGCCATGGGCGACTTCTTGTGGTTCCTACATCCGTGGAGGGTTTGTTTGGCTTCTACTTATATTTCGGGTTGATACCATCAGTCACTGAGATATTAGCTTTTTTGTAAGAGGAACAGTCGTTCCCATAGATGGTGCCAAACTAATGGTGTAGGTTAAACTTAGATGAACAGATGGTGTGAATGACGATGTAAATTATAGGCGTATCTGAGTTGATGCTCGTGTGTGATGCTTGCTATTGAATGTAAGGAGTTCTGGGGGATATACACAGTAGAATTATAGTGGTTCACTGGCGTAAGAGCTCGGCTAGTCCACTATTCTCATGGAGACTCTTGCTCCTGTAATCTTATTGATCTCTTATGAAAGTTACATGCAATATGATCTCTCTCCCTCTTTTTCCCCTACCTTTCTCCTGCCTTTAGGGTTATACCTGTTATATCTCTCTCCCCTAGTTGGGGATTCATCCTGCTTATATAACCTCATGCTTACCTCTAATCCGGGTTAATTTCCTATAATCATGGGATTCTTTTCCCTTTCTCTCCTGATGGATCCATCACGTAAGAGCTGGCACTGTGGAACTTATCCTGAAATCCTTGCCTTCCCTCCATATGATCCTCCTTAGTTTTAGGAGAAGATCTTGGTTGGTTGAGAGTTTAGTGTCTTGAATTCAGATTGACTATTGCTTCGGTGGTATTTACTGTCATCAAGTTGTCCCCTCACCAATTCAGCTATCTCTCCTGCTTATCGAGAGCACTGAATATGCCTTCTGAGCTCTACTGCTTTCGACAAACCTCCTGACCTGACCTCATTTACTGAACTCACACTTGGAGTTGTATTTGAGGTATCATTAATAGTCATTGAATTGGTGACGGATTTTCACTAAAATTGAGGGATGTTACCAATCCATTGAGGGTAATTAATTAAATCAATGAATTGGATTAATAAATTAACTAGAAGCAATATTGTTATTACCAAACACAGGATTTCAAAGTAAATATTTAATGCAATGGATTATCATGTCAGTATTGTCACGTGGTATCATTAACTAATAATAAAACACCAAATGGGTAAGTTAAACTCTACTTGGGTAATTATTAGCTTATATTGAAAAAGAGTGCGTAGTTACACGAATAGTTATAAATTTGTGTGAGGTTCATTCTCGTATTTGTCTATACATTATTGGATGATGATACCATGTAAAAATGCTGACGTGATATCACCATTGCAATAAATGTTTTCTCAACAAAAAGGGGCGGAGCCACATTAGGTCTGTGGGGCACTTGTCCCCCCTCAATTTTTTATCTTCTTCATTTATGTAAATTTTTTGTCATAATTTTATTCAATTTATTACATTTTTTTCCTCTTTTTTGTTTTTTGAAAATTGAATATTTAGTCTTATTTTTTATTCAGATTTTATTTACGCTAAATAAAAACTAGTTTGGTTGTTTCATATATTAATTTAGTCTTGAATTTTAATATATATTTTTAGTATTTGATTTTGAACTTAAATTTTTTTTATTTTTTATTTTTGTAGTGGCTGGTGATTTCTAGTTACATTTTGTCTCTCCCACCAGGCAATTCCTAGCTCCGCCCCTAATGGCAAATAGTACTCTAAGCGAAGTCATTTTAAATAAAATGTTTAGATTCCAGTATGGTCAGATTTTGTATCTTAAATTTAACAAAATCGATTATATATAAGTGCATTTATCGGAAAATCAAAAATAACAATCTCATTTAAGGGATTAGATTGCCTAGTAGTGAATCTTGTGTATTTATTCAAAACATCTAAGATGCTTGATTGAAGTCAGAAGTCGTGTTAAAGAGGTTTATATTGAGAAAGATTTGTAACACTATCAAAATAGGTTTTCTACAATACACCAACTATTAGGGTTACTGTATGATCCTACAACTCATAACTTCATTATAATAATACAGCTGGAATCAAGACTACGTGCAAGCAACCTCCCCTCCCCCCAATATATATATATCGATATTTGTATCTATGCATGTGTGTAAAAAATGACAATTGAAATTAGTGTGAGTTTACCAAGATGTAGAGCAAGATTAGTCTACTGTAATAGAGTTTCTTACTCTTCTGGTTTATATTACTTGGAAAAGAAGATGTTTATATTCACGAGATTGCAATTGCATATATATATATATATATTGGCAAGGCAAGGGCCTGCCTATCTATATACTAGGGTACTGTAGTATTTAAGCAATGATGGTATGGTCTTCTAGTTTGTTAGGATC
>CM042186.1:8078473-8091723 GCA_023539305.1 Ilex asprella | reverse complement strand
TTCTGGCAAAATAACTACCAAGGGCATTGCTTTTCCCACATGGTGGTTCAGTCAAGACCTCCTAGTGGTTTTTCCTTTGGGGAAGTACTTGATCAGAGTGTGTGTTTGGTGCAGTGCCCAATATCACTCCTTGCTTTTGTATATACTCCCATCTGTCTTGAAAGAGGTAGAAGAGCCCTATGAAAGACATATCTGACGTGAAAAGGATAGTTCAAAGGGTTATGCTTCTTGAGGTTCTCTTCTGGTAGGCTTTTAAGCTTGTGCAGAAGCTGAAAATTCCTGCCACAGAAATTGTTGTCCCAAGTATCCAATGGAAAAAGTACCATACTGTTCTACCTTTAGTTCCCCTGCAGGGCGGAAAAATAGACGGGGTACTTATAATACTCAAAAGTTAGTATCATAAAACAAAGATAAAATTACACTTCAATTCCCCTTAATTATGCCAATAGTCACACATTACCCCCCCCAATTATATATCATGTTTCTCACAATGCATCTCCCCATAGGATTATTTTTTCACATTGGTCCAAATTGCAATATTCCTTTATAAACTAAATGGAAAGTTGCGTTATTATGCCTCTAAACTACGTAATTTTCTCTCAAAATCGAATAAAAATGTTGTGCTTCATCCAAAACAAAACGGACAATTGGTTTTAGAATAATATAAAATTAATTCAAGTAATTAAAAGTATAATATAATAAATTTCGTAGCAGATGGATGAAATAAGATCCAAATCTTAAAATACTTTTAGTCTCTAAAATATGCAATTCAATTAACAACAACTAAATTGGGATTACACATTTTCAAATCATTGAACTAATTACCCAAATAATTTGTCTTTCAGTTGCAGTCCTATGCCCGATAATAATAAGACAGCTCATCAAGTGGCAGAGGCAAAATGCTGTGAGAATTCTATTCACTGCCAATCTAAAGAGCTACAGACATTACCTGTAAAAATCCTATTTAGGGAATTTAATATAGGAGACTCCTCATATTGCCTGTCTGAGGAGGATACTTGTATTCAATCTTATAACTCCATGCAGAGAACCCTTTCCGACTATCAAATTGTAGATATGAACCGGAACAAAAAAGAACCAGTTTCTAAGAAAATACAAGTTCCTCATTTCCCAGAGCACAAATCTTAAAAGTTCTACAAGACCAACATTCCAACATTCAACTTCATGAATCCAATTTATTGATAAAAGCAGGCAGACCAAAGCAACCGAAGACTGGGGAGTGCTGAAATTTTGAGAACACATTATTAAGATACAAAAGGCATTGTTCACTGAAACAATTGGAAAGCAGATCAGAGGCGCTTCTTTCCTGTTGCCACTTCCCAGGCTTGTAAAACGTGGTTTACTATTTCCTCAACGCCGACTCCATGCTTCACCTGCATGCATGTAATTTCCATTTATCAATCACAGGGCAAAAGTTTGACATTCTATGTAAAAAAACTATTGGACCAGGCAGTATGAAACTACCAAATAACATATATAGTAGTTGAAACTCATAGAGGGGGTTTTCGGTGAGCAATGTAACGGTCATTTCTCTCCTATTCAATTCAATAAATCAATTTGGTACATTTACCATTATAGTTGTTATTTTCCCCTTCATTGTATTACAGCCATTTAAGAACAAACAACGTAGGATCAAATTATTGAATGTGGCTGTCATAAATTTTCACTCCATCGGGATACCGGAGATTTTTATATGCATACTTAATAGTTACACATGCCTCAAAACTAATGGAGGAGCTACTTTGTCACCATACTAGTAAAATTTTAGGTGTACTATTTTGATGCAGAACGATAGACTTTGCTTCTGCACCTCATGATTCTGGATAATATACAGCCTTTCTGTCGTTCACATAATAAATTTCATTAAACCAGTAATAGAAACATCATTTCAAATAGGTATCTATACTATGCATGTATCACACTAATGCTACAACATATGGAGAAACGACATGTTCCACAAACCTGAGCAAAAACAAAAGGACCACCATCCCGCATCCGAAGTGCATCATGCTCCATGACTGTCAAATCAGCTCCAACAGCCAGTGCAAGGTCAGTCTTGTTTATTACCTAGAATTAAGTGCAATCTCAATAACATCAGACCTTTCAACAATTTCTTTTCAGAAAACATCAATGGATTAAATGGTGTTTAAAGCCCCAAACATGAGGTAACAAATGAATAAAACACATACAAGGAGGTCAGCTTGTGTGATCCCTGGGCCTCCTTTTCGAGGGATCTTATCACCACCGGATACATCTATAATATAAATTATATAGTCAGCCAGTTCCCTGCTGAAATTGGCAGCTAGATTGTCTGCATCCACATAAATTAAGTGTATTAAAATATGTTTCAATCGACACCTAGATCCATTATATGAGAAAATAAATAAAGTTCTGTCTCATCTAATGATTTCAAAGCTCAATTCTATCCATGGGTAGTTATAAATCACAAACAATTCGTGAATTGTTTTAGCACAACTTTCAAATCAACAAGAAATGCAAATTTATTACCACAACTTTTGATCACTATGAGCTTTCAATTTCCTTGTAATAATTTTTCATCTAATGCCCAAAGTCACATAAATCCAGGTGCATAGAACCTGATTAAATGAAACTTATATATTATTTTAAATTTCATGGTGATCACTAACATAATAATATTTAGAATAAAGCAAAGTACACTGTGGTGCCAAATTACCTCCCCCAGATTCACAGAGAAGTATATCAGCTTTGTACAAGTTTGAAAGCTCCTCAAGAGGCCCAAGATTGATGCTGATGTCTTCTCGAATAGCAGCATGTGGGCAGCCTCCCGTTTCCACAGCACGTATCCTTTCCTCAGGAAGTGCTCCATGCTTCACTAAGAACTCGCCGTCCTCTTTTGTGAATATATCATTAGTCACCTATAATGTCATCTATCTTAAGTTATTTTTCGCTAAGAATCTCCATACAAAAAATCTAGACATGAGAGATATTAGAGGTATATACTTGCACCAAGATGTACAAAAAAAAATCAAGGTCTAAGCTTAAGCATAAAGAAACTGTTGTCAGTAATAAAAAATAGGGCAAACTTCAATTTATCCCTTTGTGGTTAAATCATTTTGTAGATCACCTCCCTCATATTTAAAAATAGTCACATAACCCTCTTATAGTTTGTGGACTAAAACACAATGCTAATACCGTTGACGGAATGTTGAAATCACCTTTGAGCCATTCCTTCCTCTCTTTCTTCAACATCAAACCCTTCCTCTTCGGTGGCCCAAAAAATCTCAATTCACCAAATTTTGAATTTTCAATTTCCAAAGCTTCAAAATTAAAATGAAAAAAAAAAGATGAGAACGAAAATTATATTCAATGGGTTGCAATAACAACACATTATTGTTCGACGATTGTTGGTGGGTCGCCGATGGTGATGAACTATTGCTCAACAAAGATGACAATTGCAGGTGGTCACCATTGCAAAGTAAAGGAATGACACTGATTTGGACAGGTAGAAAACAAAGGTATGCTGAGGTTGACTCGGTTGTGGGAGCTGGTCGATCTACTTGGATTCGCCGCCGACAACACCTTTGACGTTCTCTATCTTACACTCTTTTTCCCCCCTCTCTCTCTCACCAATTAGTTGTTGTGTAATGGTAGTTCAACAACAATAGGTTCAAGAGGGTTTAATTGATTAAAGATACAGGGAGAAGGTGGAGTAACTTTAGGTGGGCTGATGTCTGTGACTATTTAGACCACATTCCCTCTATCGAGACCAACAATAACGTAGAGGAGTTTGTGTCGATGGTGAAGAGACAAGCTACTTAAGATTTGTGCTTCTTTGATCCACCGATCTGTTTTGTCTTCTGTAATGCATGTTGGAGTATTACAGACCTTCCATGGTGATATACAATAAATGTGGTGTTTATCATTGGTTCAAAGAAGAACATAATGGTGTTTTTATAATTTCAAATTTTTAAAAGGTTATTTTTGTCTTTGAAATTCTTTTTATACAAATCAACATTTGGATATTGCACATCGTACATACCTACAATTAAGTTAGACAAAATCTTTGGCAGTGCACTTTAGTCCATAAATCACATGAGGGTTATGTAGACATTTTAAATGTTAGGGAGGTTATGTGCATTCAAGGTATATCACAAGGGATAAAGTGAAGTTTTCCTAAAGGTAAGAACCATATTCATTAGAGAAACAGAGTGTCGGACCAGTACCTTTTAAAATGCAAGGGGAATTGTGTTGAGAGATATCTGGTATAGAAAATTCCTAAGTGGATAGTAAAATTCCAAGAAAAGTGAACCCGTAAGTTGAGTTGCAAGATCAATTAAAAATCCCACCAAGTCCGTTATATTTTGAGAAGTGAAAAAGGTCAAAAAGGAGCTCCTTGACCACCCACCATGATATTGTCAATTTGAGATTTTCCTTAGTATGGTACTTCAATTAGGACCTTAGGTAAATGCCTACTATTATTCATAAAGAGCATGTGATTATCTCATTGTAGCAGAGACCACCAACTTATTTCCCTCACTTTCCTTGTGCAGGCACCTAGGAAAGTGAAGCTGACATCCTTACCACATTAGATGACCCTATATTTGTTGTTATAAATTCAATGCCAAACAAAGAACTTCACTGATGTTCTATATCGGTCTAAATGGTCACCCCAATAAACATTTTAACATAGTGATACAACATGAATGGGAAAAAGCTTGAATATTTGTAAGACCCGTTGAATAACTATTGCCAATGCTATGTTGAGTTTTCCTAAGTGTTGAGTAAACCTCTAAGTTATCAAAGGCATTAATATTTGATGCAATAAAAGTACATTTGATTCTTAACACAGGACAAAATAGCATAGACGGACATTGCACCTTGGTGAGGCTTCCATGCCCCTAGTTATTTTCCAAAATTTACGTTTGAGTATCTAATAGGAAGTTCTAAAAAAATATGAAATTTAGAATTGCATAAAATGAAGAGTGTGTATCTTAGGCAATTACAAACAATATACCAACGAAAAACCATTTTTTAGGTATAGGTCAAAGGATTTCTTTCTAAATAAATGAACTTGCACCAGAATGCCACTCCATCACTAAATCCCTGTTAGTTGAGAAAATTGGGATCAAGATCCATTGTAAGGTTTATCTGGAATTGCTCTCAGAATATTCCTAACATGAGAGGATTTCCAAGTTCAGAGTTTCACAATTGATAAGGAGTAAAGAATTTCTATGTTAGATGATGATATCATCCTTGCATAAAAAATTCAAGGATATGATTCAAAAAAAGTTGTTTGTTTGCATGAAGTAGCATAGATCTTTGTGTTTCCCCAGAAATCAGGTTTTGTAACTTGAGTTTAAATTCAGCAATTTGGCACTTGCCAAGATGGGAAGCGGAAAACCTTTCACTTAGCCTAGTTCCTACATAGAGTCTATGGGAAAGCCTAATGACCAGTTTTGGATCTTTTCCCTACACCGGTCTACCAGAACGTGCATTCCAAACCAAGTAAAGCTTATTTGAAAAGGCTTCAAAGCAAAGAAAGAAGAAATGTCAAGAATCAACTCAGTAAAAAAATATAATTCTATGGGCCCTTACCTTCCCCGGAAGTCCCTACTCTAAGATAGATACAGAGTACAGTGCATAGTGCATACTTTTCAAAGTAATATTGCAAACAATTCTAGTATCCACTCAAGAAGTGTATGCAGGATTGCATCTTTCACAGTATTTGTTCACAGTGGTTTATCCACTGGCATAAAATGGCGATAACATGCTCTAACATGGAGAGTGGAGTTGCCTATGCCACCCATGTCCAAAGGAAAAAAAGAAAATAGTTTATTGGCAATTCAAAGGGCCACTTTCCTTCCTTGGAAAACTGATTATAAACACGAGCACATGCATGACCACTCAAATGGTAGAATGCAATTTATCTGTAGTGTTAGGCTGTTAATAGCTGTTTGTCGTAATCCAAAGATTGGTTGTAAGGCGACTATGGTTTTTAATACTCCAGTTACAAAGGTCTTCAACATATTAGGACAGGAATTAGACGTAAGGTGTTTCTATGTAGTAAAGTTGGCTAAACTTCTTTATGCTCCGATCAACATTTACACGAAAACTCAGAGAGTTAGTCGATTAAATAGAATTCCAAAAATATATATATCATTTCATATGTAAACATAAAAAAAGGACATTGCTTAGTCATTGTAAAATGTTCAGACTATTCAACTGCAAGGCTGTGGAGTTGAATTTGAAGACTTTGCTAAACTGTTCGGTTACATTATATTCCTACCTCAGGATATCCTTGAGAAAAGCATAAGTTTTTTCCTTACCTTTTTTCCTTTTCTTTATCTCTATCTATTTTCAAGTTGTCTTGCTGAAAACATCTGTCAGAGGGAGTCATTTTCCCAATCTCATCACAATCGTCCCTTTCTCTCTTCTTTGTATATGTTTTATTAATTCAAAGGGACTCTATCAAGATTGTAGACGGCGAGGTTAGTCCCAAGAAAAAAGACTTCCCCCTGAAGCAACTTGCTCCAGTAGGGTTAGCTCAAGCTATAACAAATAAGAAAAAATGAGATCTAACCAGCTGGCTGTTGCAGCTAAGATGACTGCTATCAACAAGCTGAGAGAGAAAGCGTTGCTCACGTTACTGTGCAAGTTTACAATTTGAAAATAACTCAAGAAATTGCTCAAAGTTCAGATATTATCAGAAATTATCCAGTGTTTGGCAGCATAGAAACAATGTCTACGATATGGGATAGACATAAATATCAGTTCAATTAGTACGCTCCCAATTACTAATTTAACACAATAACTCGATGTCCTCCAATTCATTAATGCAATTTAAAAGATCCTGGCATACAATACATGCAGTAACAAAGTCAAAAGATACTCTGTAGATCATACATACCGCAGCAAGACTGTACGTGTCTCGTAAGAATTTACACAAAGCCAACATTAACGCTGTTTTCCTGTATGGTAAGAAACAACATTTCATTATGAAGGCAGAAGTTGCAATCAAGTAATGTAAACTTATATAGTAAGATGAAAATAAAAAGGCGACAGAATATGTCAGCAGTAGTAATAGTAGTGCAGCGTGGTGGAATTAATATTGTTTGAGCACGAATTTCTCCATTTATCAAATAAAGCTAAGATTAATAGGCCAAAAACCACATATATATCAAAGAACCAAAAATAATAAATAGAACCCTATAACTAGCTGCACTAACTAAAAGTCATTCAAGATAACTAACAAACAAAGATATGATTTAGAATATCCAATAAAAGTAAAATTGAAAAAACCTAAAAGCACTCACACAACATATAAAGATATATCACATGATATAATTGCAATAACAAAATAAAGTAAAAATTGAGAGAAAATAGGAAATACCCAGTACCAACAGGGCCGCCAATACCAATTGTGAAAGCTCTTTCGTTGAAATTCCTGGTGATAAGTAGAGGTGCTCTTCTGCTAAAGTAGCCAGGTGAGTATATGGGTTCATGTGAATGTGGTGCCAGTCCATCATGACTATGGTACACTCTCCCATCTGGGCCCACCCACGCTGTTGAATCCCCTTTAGATTCACTGTTGCATTAGATGAGAAAACCTATGAGATTTAGTTCTAAAAAAAGAGAAATTTTTTTTGATTTAAATGAAAAGAACAAGGAATATCACTTATGGCCTTGGAGATGATGATGGTGGTGGTGGTGCTCGTGATCATGATCATGATGGTGCTCATGGACATGAGGATCTAGTGAAGCCATGGACTCTAGTCTGTAAGAAACATTTGACAAAGAAGTTGTCAAAGAAATTGTCCACTAAATTAACCTCGAAAACCTTCATAAAAACTTTATTGAAAATAGGGTAAGAAACATTTTAGTCCCCAAATATGCGCATAGTATTTATTTGGTCCTCAATCTTTCAACTATGTCAATTTGGTCCCTAAAATTCTTAATTTGTATTTATGTGGTTCAATCTCAAACATCCATCTAAAAATCGTTAAGTCCTCATGCCACGCACCAATCACATGTGAACAAAGAAACATAAAATTAGAAATCACGTGATTGGCGAATGACTAGAACCGTTACGATTTTTTAACGGACGTTTGGTATTAGATCGCGTGGATACAAATTATGAACCTTAGAGACCAAATAGACATCTAATATGTACATTGGAGACTCAAAATATATTTTACCCTTGAAAATATGATAAAGATTCGGCGAGTGAAAATACTATTTGAAATACCAAGATCTTCCTTGTTTTGTTGAATTTTGACCTAGTGTAAGAGAATCATTACTAAATTAAAATCTTTGATTGAGATCATTGCATAGTTTTACAAATGTCCAATGGTCATTGTGTTTTTTCCCAATAAAACTCAAAGTTGCAATTTACCACACAAATAGGGTACCACCTCTCATTGTGGTAAGTTTTTTTTTTTTGTCCAAACGGTATTCAAACTGATTTTGACCTAGTGGATGGTCTCACTTGAGATGAGGGAGGAGGGTAAGCTGCCATATACATAAAATTGTGGTAGTTAGGATGTGTGCATTATTTTTTGTGGATAATACAAAGGAAATATAAGTCTTTAAGAGTAATTGAGTCTCTGTACTAGATCTTTGATAATTAAAAGGTCTTAGACCAATTCTTTTTCACGGTTCTTAAGGATTAGCCACCTTTATCTCTTTAGGGATATGCTCTAACTCAGCTCAAGTCATACACATTAAGTTAGCCGATAAACTCATAAGAATAGTTAACGCAACCTAGAATACCCTGTAACCAAAAAAAATAAAAAATACAAAGGAAAGATAACAAAACTATTGGGATTCTTACAAGACACAAGAAAAAAATATCTCATGTGTTCACAACAATTTTTCTTTTTTCTTTATGCAAGTTGTAGATAGTTTTTATTTTCTTCTTGGATAAATTCTTTTTCAGAGTAAAAGTCGTATCATATTTAATGATTATGAGTTCAATACATCTTCTTTAGCATAAAGACATACATCCCTTGTTATCAGACAATCACTTCTTCAGAAACCTTACGTGGAGTTAATAATTTTCATTTTCCATCTTATGAAAAACTACTTTCTTCCCGCTTAGCCATATGCCCTATAGGGGTATTTTAATGATAAGTGGTCAATCCTACGAGAACAATTGTTATTCCTATAAGTAGTACGTACTCGTTGCCAACTCCTCTCTCCCATTGACCGCTGAAACCTAGCAAGTCGCCATTGTACCCCTTATCCGAGTCGAAGAGGTGTCTCACGAGATACATAGAAGGGTCTCGGGCCTTGAGATGGAACTTCTGTTGAGGCATCACCATCAACAAGGTGTAGCAAAAAAAATATGTCCTCCAAGCCTAAGTTGACTTGAAGACGCTCGTTTAGAGCCATCACTCCCATGATAATCTTGAAGGTGTTTAGGGAACATTGCCCCAGGAAAAGGCAAAATCGGGACAAAAAACAAAGAAAGATAGGGTGCAGAGGGAATCAGATACCACCCACCATGATGGCCTTCATATAAAAAGGCATGGCCGCTTCGGTGCCAGCTTCAGTGTTGTGGAGTCCAAGAATGAACTCACTCATAGCAACCCAACAAGGATGGAGTGGTAAGTCTTAAAGTTAGTGATCTGCTGGTGGTCTTTGACTGTATACTTTCTCGGCCTTGAGGAACCAGCCATGTCTCAGCATGGTTTTAACAGAAACAAGATTCAAAAGGGAGGCTTCCTAAGGATGGGGGGCCTAAGGGTTGCTATTAAGGGCGCAAGAAAGGAAAAAAGAAGGAGAATGAGGCCTGGGGGTCAAAAGCGGTGTTCCTAGGATAAAAAGGAGGAAGAACAGAGGGAAAATGGCCACAAAAGGAAAAGATAGGAAGAAAAAAGGACAAAGACTCACCAATGAGCACAATTCTGCTACAAAGGAGAGGTTGGTGGCTTTCTTCTTCGGTGGGTGTTGAGGATTTGATAGCTTTCAAGGTGAATCGTGGATTCTCCAACTGGACTTCGGCGAAGGTCTCATGTCTCAATAAGTTGGCAAAAGTGGAGAAGAGGGGCAGGGACTCTGTTTAAATAAGACCCAACACCATGATTACACGCGATGAACGAGAAGGGGCGCAATAAATGGGACACGTCCCCAAGGAAAGGAAAACAACTACACAAGGAGGCAGAAGTCAAGTTCTTTCATCTTCTAACGCCACGTCACCCATGACACACAAAGATCAAGGGCTGGAGGCAATTGATGGGACACTTCTGAGAGTCAACGAGTCGACGCTTGTCCTTGGCATAAGTAACCTTCGGATCTTAATAAGAATGACACATGTCCTCGGCACGAGAAACGTGGGAGTCCCATGGATTAACACGTCTCCTTGGCGTGAGGTCTCTCGGAGCCCCCTGCGAGTGACACGAGTCCTCGGTACCAAAGGCACCTCGAGCCCCTGCGAGTGACACGTGTCCTCAGTGTCAATGCACCTCAAAGTCAAAAGTCTTCATCACGTGACGCCTGTCCTCAACTCCCAAAGTTCCCCGAGGAGACCTTCACCTAATACGTGTCCTCGGCATCGGGTCCTCAACTCCGCCAAGGTGTTGGCGACCACCTAGGGACTTAGGCTAAGAAAAATGGTTGAGTTCTTAGAAAAGTCAAGAATAACATCACCACATCAGAAGTAGAGATGGTTATTAATCATCAAACCCTCTTTCCAAGGCAGTCAGAATGACAAGGTAGGCAATTTAGTGCCAATAGAGAGAGTCCACGAAGTACAAAACCCAGATGACATAACCTCCTGGAGGGGAGGGGCAAATAACGCAAATGTCCCAACATATGCGCAACCACAATAAAGGACATTAAATGATCCCTCAGAAGGACAAGACATATTTATTGCTTGAAAGGTCTCAAAGAAAAAGAGTATTAAGTGCTCGAGAGTCCGAGCATTCAATGCATAAATTTCTTGCATGCAAAATAGGAGGCACTCTGTTCGAAGACTGAGCACCACCTACTGCGGGCCAATGAGGGACTACCCCTCCAATGGACCCACCTGTCAACAATGATTACCTCCATGGAGGTATAAATAGCTCTCATAAACGTAAAACGAGGGTACACACATTCTCACCTAAGCAATAGAACAGTGTTTCTTACCCCCTCTCTCCGATACTGACTTGATCGTCGAAGGGATCACGCCAAAAAACACTCCGACTTGATCGTTGGAGTGTTTCTTACGCCTCTCTCGCATTCTTACCATTAGTTCCCTTGTAGAAAGGAAAAATAGAAAGGCGTATTTATAATAATCAAAAGTTAGTATAATAAAACGAAGATAAAGTTCCCCATAAGATTATTTTTTCACATTAGTCCAAATTGTAATAATCCTCTGTAAACTTAGTGGAAAGTTGTGTTATTTTTCCCCTAAACTATGTGATTTTGTCTCAAAATCGAATGAAAAACGTTATGCTTCATCCAAAACATAACAAACATTTGGTTTTAGAATAATATAATATTAATTCAATTAATTGAAAGGATAATGTAAGAAATTTTATAGTAGAGGGATGAAGTAAAATCGAAATCTTTAAATACTATTAGTCCCTAAAGTAAACATTTTTTATCAGTTTAATCTTGTATCAATTTTGTCAATTTGATTTCTAAAATATTCAATTCAATTAACAACAACTAAATTGGGGCTACACAAATTTTCAAATCATCGAACTAATTACCCAAATAATTTATTTCCTGCTCTTCCATCTCTAAAATTCACAGCCTAAAAACACTGAATCACCCAATTTTGGATTCAATCTCAAGCAATTTTCAAAATTTCCTAACTTATCTGATCAATATCAAACCCTTTTCTACAATTCCAACTTTCAAATTTCACGCCCTAAAAGCCCTAAAGTCAATTTCACGTAATCAAAAAAAAAATTAACAAGATTAGGAATCCAAATGTGAGAGAAGGTATCAGGTGCAACGATCTTCTTCTTTGCACAGTGGTCTTCAATGTGTTGTTCATGACCAGATTGAGGTTCTTTGGAGAGAAGCTTGAGTTGGGCCTTGAGTTCAAGAATGGAGAACGGACCTACGTCGGAGATTGCCCCGTGCTTTCTCGGCATGATCGACGATTCCATTAGCCCTCCTAGTGACTCCTCCACCACCACCCTCCTCTTCTTCCCTTGTCCCTCTTCCCTAATGCTACTGGAATCTGAAAAATCAACCCCAACCCTAACTGCTACTGAAATCAGATCACACACACAAAAATCAGACACAAATACATAGAAATCACACACCTCACAGAAATCAGACACACACAGAAACCCACCCACACATCAGAACACACTAAGACCCAAAAATCCCACACACGCAGAAGTAGCGATGGAGGCATAAATCATACCCTCAAGATCTGAGATCTCTTCGCCGCACAGACCAAGGAGAGAGAGAGATGTGATGAAGAGCTATAGAAGCAGCGATGGAGGCAGCTACAGCAAGGCAGCGATGGAGGCAGAAATCATACCCTCAAGATCTGAGATCTCTTCGTTGCACAGACCAAGGAGAGAGAGAAATGATGAAGAGCCATTGAAGCAGCGATGGAGGTAGCTAGAGCAAGGCAGCGATGGAGAGAGAGAAAGGAATGAGTTTTCATATTTCAACTAAAAAAGATGTATTTTGCTGCTAACAAGACTTAGAAGCCTGGATCTCGTTAATTGCCTCAACCTCGCTGAATCTCTCTACACGTAATTGTTTGAAGATAAGTGCTGAAACAAAATTTATAAGGGTTAAATTCATGCTTAAAATTATATATAATAATTTAAGTATAATTTTTTTTATCTCAAAAATATCTTTTTGTTAAAAAGAAGTTAAATTAATTTTTTATTTTAAAAATTATTATCCCTTAATTCAATGTCAATTAAAATATATTAATAAAATCTCCTTAATAAGATATAAATTCAAATTAAAATTTATATCTCTCTTTCTCTTTCTCTTTCTCTTTCTCTCTCTATATATATATACATATATATATTCGAGTAGTACTTTCTTCACCATATATATATATATATTTGTACCTAACTTATATATTCAAATTCATATTACTGCTTTTGTTGAGTATGTTACTGTTCATGTTACTATTATTTTGAGCATGTTACTCCTTATTATTTTTTATTTTTAATGTTACTATATATATATATAAGAGAAAATTTTAATGTTAGTCAAACTCTTAACCTATATATGGATATAGATAGATATGAGAGAGAAAAGATTTTAATGGTTAAGATATATAT
>CM042186.1:8050534-8073473 GCA_023539305.1 Ilex asprella | reverse complement strand
AGTTGTAGAAGACATTACAACCTATGTTGTTTCTTTCATTTTGTCTTCTAGTTGCAGTTCTATGCCCGATAATAATAAGACAGCTTATCAAGTGGCAGTGGTGAAATAATGTGAGAATTTGATTCACTGCCAACCTAAAGTGCTACAAAGATTACCTGTAAAAACCCTATTCAGGGTAGAAGACTCCTAATATTGTCTGTACGAGGAGGATAGTCGTATTCAGTCTTATCACTCCATGCAAAGAAACCTTTTTCGACTATCAAATTCTAGATACGAACCGGAACAAAAAGAACCAATTTCTAAGAAAATACAAGTTTCCTCCTTTCCAAAAGCCCAAATCTTAAAAGTTCTACAGGACCAAGATTCCAACATTCAACTTCATGAATCCATTTTATTGCTAAAAGCAGGCCGACAAAAGCAACTGCAGATTGGGGAGTGATGAAATTTTGAGAAAACATTAATAAGATACAAAAAGCATTGTTCACTAAAAAAAAGGGAAAACAGATCAGTGGCACTTCTTTCCTATTACCACTTCCCAAGCTTGTAAAACGTGGTTTACTATTTCCTCAACGCCGACTCCATCCTTCACCTACATGCATGTAATTTCCATCTATCAATCACAGGGCAAAAGTATGACATTCTATATAAAAAAACTATTGGACCAGGCTGTATGAAACTACCACTTGGTCAGCCAAATAACATATATATTAGTTGAAACCCATTGAGGGGGTTTTAGGTGAGCCATGTAATGGCCATTTATCTCCAATTCAATTCAATAAATCAAGTAGGTACATTTACCATTATAGTTGTTATTTTTCCCTTCATTGTGTTACAACCATTTAAGAACAAACAACGTAGGATCAAATTATTGAAAGTGGTTGTCAGAAATTTTCACTCCATCGGGATATTGGAGATTTTTGTACGCATGCTTAATAGTTACACATGCCTCAGAACTAGTGGAGGAGCTACTTTGTCACCATACTAGTAAAATTTTAGGTGTACTATTTTGTTGCAAAATGATAGACTTTGTTTTTTCACCTCATGATTCTGGATAATCTACAATTTTTCAGTCGTTCACATAAAAAATTTCATTAAACTAGCAATAGAAGCATCATTTGAAATAGGTATCTATACCATGCATGTATCACACTAATGCTACAGAATATGGAGATACAACATATTCCACAAATCTGAGCAAAAACAAAAAGGACCACCATCCCGCATCCGAAGTGCATAACGCTCCATGATTGCCAAATCAGCTCCAACAGCCAGTGAAAGGTCGGTCTTGTTTATTACCTAGAATTAAGGGCAATCTCAATAACATCAGACCCACCCACGATTCCGCTGTTGAATCCCCTTTAAATTCATTGTTGCATTAGAAACATCCAATGAGAAAACCTATGAGATTTAGTTCTAAAAAAGAAAAAAAAATATGATTCAAATGAAAAAAAATAAGGAATATCACTCATGGCCATGGGGATGATGGTGGTGGTGGTGGTGATCATGGTCATGATGGTGCTCATGGACATGAGGATCTTGCGAAGCCATGGACTCTAGTCTATGAGGTTTTTCACTGTGAATTGTGTGTGACTATGTGTCCAAAGAGGAAGGGCCACAAAGAACAGGGTGTTCTTTTTGTCCTTTTGGGGCAATTAGGATGACACCCTCTTGTGGTTCATAATATTTTCACTACACCCCTTTTTATTTCTAAGATTTCACTACAACCCTTAAGATGTATAACTTTTAACATTTACAGTACAAAAATTTAATTCTTTTTGTATTACAAAAATTTTCCAAAAAAATCTGCCCAACAAAAAATTGTCAAAGAAATTGTCCACCAAATTAACCTCAAAAATCTTCTCAAAAACTTTAATGAAAATATGATAAAAACATTTTTAGTCCCCAAATATGCGTGTGATATTTATTTAGTCCTCAATCTTTCAACTATGTTTATTTTGTCTCTGATATTCCTAATTTGTAACTATGTGGCTCGATCTCAAACGTCCGTCTAAAAATCGTTAAGTCCTCACACCACGCACCAATCATATGGGAACAAATAAACATAAAATTAGAAACCACGTGATTAGCGCGTGACTAGAACTATCACAATTTTTTAACGGATGTTTGGTATTAGATCACATGGATACAAATTAGGAAAACCTTAGGAACCAAATAGATATAATTAAAAAAAATTAAGACTAAATAGACACCAAATATGTACGTTGGAGACTAAAAATATATTTTACCCTTGAAAATATGATAAAGATACGGCGAGTCAAAATATTATTTGAAAATCCAAGATCACCCTCTTTTTTGGTGAATTTTGACCTAGTGCAAGACAATCATTTCTAAATGAAAATCTTTGATTGAGATCATTGTATAGTTTTACAAATGTCCACAAATAGGGTACCACCTCTCATCGTGGTAGGTTTTTTTTTTTTGGTCCAAAGGGTACTCAAACTGATTTTGACATAGTGGATGCTCCCACTTGAGATGAGAGAGGGTAAACTGTCATATACATAAAATTATGGTAGTTGGGATATGTGCATTATTCTTTGTGGATAATACAAAGGAAAGATAAGTCTTTGAGGGTAATTGAGTGTCTATACTTGATCTTTGATAAGTAAAAGGTCTTAGACCAAATTTTTTTCACAGTCGTTAAGGGTTAATCACTTTTGTCTCTTTAGGGACATGCTCTAACTCAACTCAAGTCATACACGGTAAACTAGCCGCTAAACTCTAAAAAATAGTCAACGCAACCTAGAATACCCTGTAACAAAAAAAAATACAAAGGGAAGATAATAAAACTCTTAGGATTCTTACAAGACTGAAGAAAAAAATCTCTCATGTTTTCACAACTGTTTTTCTTTTTTCTTTTTGCAAGTTGTAGATAGTTTTTTTTTTCCTTCTTGGATAAATTCATTTTTAGAGTAAAAGTCGTATCGTATTTAATGATTATGAGTTCAATATATTTTCTTTAGCAAAAAGACGTATATCCCTTGTTATCAGATAATCACTTCTTCAAAAACCTTGCATGGAGTTAATAATTTCATTTTTCATCTTATGACAAACTACTTTCTTGTTGCTTAGCCATATACTCTCTAAGGGTATTTAGGTGATAAGTGGTCGATCCTATGTGAACACTTGTTATTCCTAGAAGTAGTACATTTACAAATCCTTCAACAATGCTAAATATAAACATTACATCTAAGACCACACACAAGTCACTACATTGATTCATTTTCTTTACTCTTGAAATCATTTTTCATTTATGAAATGGAGTTGAGGAAACAATTTCTTGTGAAGACCCAATGCAAAAAAGACTGTTTTCAGAACCATTTTGTAGTTTCTTTCATTTCTTCACAAATACACAAATAACACCACGACCAATATCATAGAATTCCTCCACCACCTAAATATTTTCTAGGCATTTCTCTTTGTTTTCTAAATAACTCCACATTGAAAAATAGTAGTCTATCATAATTGGTATTTTATTAATGTCATATACAATTTCCTTACAAACTTATGAAATATTTTATACAAACACTTCCTAAATGCCTCCCTCTTGGGATTTAATAGCCCTTTTATGCATTATGTATGGCTAGAAGATCCACTTAGATTCATAGTGAGTGATTTGGCATTAAGTGAACCAAATATATATGATATATAGCAAATCCTACCCCACAAAATCGAAACTCTTTGTGAGGGGGAAAGAGTGGACATACCATTCTCATTTCACATTTTGATGCAGGCACTTCATTGTGTCACTCTATATAAAAGTGTATTACTCACTTGCATGGAGTGCGAGCGTCAAAAGGTGGAAAGAGAATCAGACATGGGGTCTAAAAAGAGCCGGGCTATACATATTTTCCTGCATAAGGAGCACGGGGAGAAGTTGCTTCTATGAATCAAACTTATGACACCCAATTCTCATGTTAGTTAAAACAATTTTCTCAAGGCAGTGCTTCTGGCAAAATAACTACCAAGGGCATTGTTTTTCCCACGTGGTGGTTCTGTCAAGACCATAGTGGTTTTTCCTTTGGTGAAGTACTTGATTAGAGTGTGTGTTTGGTGCAGTGCCTAATATCACTCCTTGCTTTTGTATATACTCCTGATGATGCACAAATCGGTCTTCGTGCGAGATCAATAGTCATGAGTGTGATTAATCAGTAGTAATGAGCAATCAATGGCAATCAAGTATGAAAAACAGTAAATAAGGGGTAAACACACGATTTATAGTGGTTCAGTCTCGGATGACCTACGTCCACTCTTGGTAATGGCAGCGGTGGCCGACATTCTTTATTAATTAATTTGGATGCTCCGGAGAGTTACAGTGTTTAAGAAGAGAGAAAGAGAGAGAGTAGTGTGTGTGTATGTGTAAGAGTGTGGGCGTAGAGGTCTTGGAGGCATCCCCTCAACATTAAGAGGTCTTTACATTATATAGCTAGGGTTATGGAGGTGAGGCGGTGGCATAATATAGAAGATCTCTACAACTTTGGTAAGTTCTATTTTAGTAGGACTCAATCTTCTCCGGTATATTCTTCCTCGTGTTCTTATTCAGTCGGAGGATGATCCTGAGTTAGATTGGGCTCACCCTTGCTCTTGATGTTGGACTTATGCTGGAGTTAAGTGGCTAAGGAGATGACCGCTTGGAGCCATATGGGCGGCCCCCCTTGGAGGAGCATGGGCGACGCCCACTTGGAGTACCTGGGCGACATCCACCTGGACCTGGACCTAGACTTGAAGTGGACCTGATTTAGTCAAATTCGGGCTCGTCATTTGCCCCCATGCCCCGGGCCTCTAACTTTTTGCAAGAGGAAGGGGTCGTGGGCATGTGCTTTGTCTTCATCGGGATGAGGTTGAATTTTCTTGTTTCCTCCGGTGTCTTTTCCTTCCCGGAGACTCATTAAATTTTTTGATATCAGACGAAGAATGTGTGTGTGTATATATATATATATATACATAAAGTAACTTATATATATATATATACATAAAGTAACATACACTTTTATATATATATGTGTACTTTTATATATATACACACATATATAAAGTTACTTGATATATTTCTAATCTTTTGACTTTTTCTCCTTTCTTCTTTTTTTTTTTTTAATCTTTTCTTTGTCTTCACTTGGCTGGGATCTCACCTGGGCGCCGCCTCATGCCCTAGCTCTTCTTCCTTTTCTTTATTTTTTCTTAGTCTTCACTTAGTCTGCATTGGGCGCCAACCGAATGGATATCCTTCCTTTTCTTTATTTTTTCTTTGTCTTCACTTAGTCTGCACTGGGCGCCGACCGATTGGATCTCCTTCCTTTTCTTTATTTTTTCTTTGTCTTCACTTAGTCTGCACTGGGCACCGACCGAATGGATCTCCTTCATTTTCTTTATTTTTTATTGTTGGTCTGCCGCTAGCTTCCTCTTCTCTTTCATTTTTTTTGGCCTTCTCTTGGCGCCTAATGCTCCCTCCTCCTCTCTTTCTCTCTTTTTTTTATGGCATCTTCATTATAAAGACTATTGTTTAGCTCATTACTCATTCTAGGGGGTTTCAACATATTTATTTTAGGAGGCCGTTCTTCCCCTATAAATAGGGTCTTCATCTATTCACACTTCCATTTCTTTTTTCTTTGGGTCAAGGCTCAACACACATAGATGAGGACTTGGGGTGGTCTGAGAAATGGAGGAGGCGAGGCAAGAGGAAGTGGCGTGGAGCTGGGTCTTGGAGAGGAGCAGCGATGAGGAACTGGTTTTACAAGAAGAGGCGGCGCCTTGGGCCAGGCAAGCGACGCCCATGGTGGTGGAGTGGCAACGGGCGGCGCCACAATGGGTTTGACAGGTAACTTTTTTGGTGCTACCACATTTGGCGAGGCAGGAAGCCGGGTTCCACGGGACGCTAAAGGTTTGGGTGACTCCCCATCAGGATTCGGACGCTTGGGTCCTCCTCTTTGTGGTGGTTTTGGTGTGGCTCCAGTGGCTGATGAGAGACCTTTTAGGACTATTAGCGGTGGATTAAGTATTTGTGGGAGGACTTCAGATAATTCTTTTGGTGTATCCAAAGGAACTCCTAGCTCATGTGGGCAGTGGGGTGGATCATCAAGAAATATAGAGGGTGCCCACCATGGGTTGGGTGGCACCTCGGACACTCTAGGAGGTTCCCATGATGCGCTGGGCAATGCCCCAGGCCCAGTTCGGCCTCCTCTTCGTGAGAGCAGGAAGAAGCTGATCAGCGATGGCGATGGTGATGGTACTGACTGTCAAGGTATGCTCCTAGTATTCTTTTTGCTCTCCTATTGGTACGGGTGCTTTCTTTTCCATTGACTTAGCTTCATTTCTTGCTGGGTTGTCATTCAGACAAGCGAGTGGTTGCCAGAGATCTTGAGGAAAGTCCGATCGGTGACGGAGACGACTGTTCTAAGGTAACCTCTATATTTAGTTCCTTTCAGTGTGATGAAGATATTACGGAGTTAATTTCCTCGTATCGCATCCCACCTTCGGTATTATGTCGTCATGCAAAGGTCGATAAGTCGGCTTGTTGTGATTCTCCGGATGAGCTAGTCCTTTACGAGGGATGTTAGAGGCGGGCTTGAGATTCTCGATTCTTGGGCCCATATGTCGGGTCCTGGAGCATCTATCATTAGTTCCTGGGAGGTTAGCTCCGAACGGTTGGAGGGTATTATTGGCTTTCTTTGCACTGTGGCGGTTGACGTATGCAGCTAGTGTTCCATCGTCGTTCGAGGAGTTCTTGGCCACTTACTCACTTCGCGAGAATCCCACTCCCCACAAGGGATGGTATCGATTTTCCCCAAGGGCAGGGAAGTTTATCACTGGGCTTACCTCTAATCTTCACAAGTGAAAAAAGAAGTTCTTCTTTGTCGGAGGCAAGTGGGCTTCCGAGTCGGATCGTGTCAGAGGCCTACCCGATGGGACGTTGTCCCCAAGACCAAACTGGGTAAGAATTTTATCTTCAAATTTTGTCTTTTATGTACCTTTTACGTATCTATTTTTGTGGTGCAAATGTTCTCTTACAACCCCGCCGACCCTCACCGATGTATAGAAGAGGTTACTCTAGGCAGTCCGTAATAATCCAACTAGGGATCATTCCGACATTATGTCGTCAGCAGGTTATCCTGCGGCTCCTTCAAGGCTGAAAAAGAAAGGTACTTGACTTCTCTTGTAGTTCTTTTTGAAAAGATTGTGTTGCAGGATTCCAGGCTTATAGGATTCATGGCTGACTCTTGGTTTAGCAGGTCCTCCAGTTGACAAGTCCATGGTAGAAGAGGTCTGTGTTTCCAGGATAGTTCCTTGTCCTCCTCCTTTCAAGAGGTCGAGGACTGATGCCCCCAGTTTGGGCGATCTTGAGGAGACAAGGTCAAGTGATGCTCCTCCCCCTACTTTAACTGTTGTTCCATCGCCCCCTAGGGGTGGCCCTAGTGCTGCGGAGGCCGCCGAGGTTCTAGTGTCGGGTTTCACTGGAACAGAGGGTCTGTCTAGGCATCTTTTCCAGGGTGATACTCCAGTATGCTACACAATGTGGAGTTGGCGAGAGAAAGATTCTGTGCCTTCATGACTGACATTGAGGCTCAAGAGATTGCTTCCCGACGTTCAGTTGGCGCGATTAACGCTACCATTAAGGTCTTTTGTCTTGGTATGTCTTATACTCCTGCTTTGAATTTGTCTTTCTTTGCTGCACTTTGATTTAACTCTTTGCCTTTGAATGTTAATAGGTCGCAGTTGCCTTGCCTTATATATTCAACAACACCTTGAAGGTAAGTGAGGTTGCCCATGGTCTGGCGATGGAAGAGCAGCTTCGGCTTAAGCAACAGGCGCGAGAGAACGCCGCAGAGCTAGCTCAACAGGCGCGAGAGGATGTCGAGAAGTAGTTAGGACTCGAGCGACAGACACGAGAGAGTGACGCTGAGCAGTTGAGGCTGTCACAGGGGAAGGCGGCCCGTCTTGAGGCTGATCTTCGGGTTGCTGTTGAGAGGGCTACCAGGGCGGAGGCTCAGAGGGATGTTGCTGAGAGAGCCAGGGCCAGTGCCTTCGTTGACGACTACGAGGAGTTCAGGAGGAAGGCTTCAACAACATTCCCTTATTGCGACCTTTCTGACCTCAAGCCTTATGAGGTCCCTAAGTCTGATGATGAGGGCAATTATGTGAGTGGAGGTAGTGAGAGTCAGTAGGGGTGTGACCCTTTGTATCTTTTGCTTGTCAGACTATGTCTAACTCTTTTGTAGAAGCTTCTATTCTTGAATGAAGACTACTTTTGTAAAGATCTCATGACTTTTAAGTGAAATACAACTTTTTGAGAAAATATTGAGAAATTTTATTTCATAATTCTATAATATTTGAAGGAAAAAAGATAAACATAGAAAATTGACTAACAAGGCAAATAACCTAAACAGTGATCACCCACTCATAACTTACTACCTCCGGCTACTAGTAATACTTCTTTAGATGTTCTACATTTCATGGGTGGCCTAGGACCTTCTCTTCAAAATTCTGGATTCTATATGTACCTGATTTTACTACTTCCGTGACCGTATAGGGTCCTTCCCAGTTGGGTCCCAATTTCTCTTCCCGGGAGTCTTTGGTAGACAGGATGACCTTCTTGAGGACTAGGTCCCCGGGTAAGAAGGCACGAGGCTTCACCCTCGAATTGTAGTACTTGGTCATGCGACGCTTGTACTCTGCATTCCTGAGCATGACTATCTCCCTCTCCTCCTCCACCAAGTCAAGGTTGATGTGGAGGCCTTCTTCATTATTGATAGGGTCATGGTTTTGGACCCTAAGGGAGTGTACCTCGATTTCAACGGGTATCACTGCCTTTGTTCCATAAGCTAAAGAGAATGGAGTCTCACCCGTAGGGCCTCTTGGTGTGGTCCGATATGCCCATAGTACCCTTGGGAGTTCGTCTACCCACTTCCCTTTTGCAGTCTCCAATCTGGTTTTCAAGTTATGAAGTATGGTCCTGACAGTGACCTCTGCTTGCCCGTTTGCCTGTGGATGGGCGGGGCTAGAGTGAGGTTGCTTAATTTGGAGGTCCGCACAGAAAGTGTTGAGTTTGTTGTCGAACTGCTTGGCGTTGTCGCTCACAATGGCATGAGGTACTCCGAAGCGGCAAACTAGACTCCTCTATATGAAGTCTTTTATCTTCTGGTCTGTGATTCTGGCTAAGGCTTCAGCTTCTGTCCATTTAGTGAAGTAGTCGATGGTGATTACTACAAACTTGCATTGGCCTCGACTCACAGGGAGGGGACCTAGAATGTCTATCCCCCATAGGGAGAAAGGCCATAGACTCTGAATGGTGGTGAGATCCTCGGGTGGCTGTCCGGGCACGGTCGCAAAGCACTAACACTTATCACATCTCCTAACAAAGTCTCGGGCGTCTCAAACCATGGTGGCCTAATTGTATCCTTGTCTGACTGCCTTATGAGTCAATATGCGCCCTCTTGAGTGGTTCCCACATATCCCCTTATGGATCTCCCTCATGGGTAGTCTACCTCCTCTGGGGTGAGACAGCGAAGTAGGGGAGAAAATGACTTTTCTTGTAGAGGGTGTTCTGTAGGATGACATACCTGGATGCTCTCATTCTCAATCTTCTGGCTTCCACTGGGCTATCTCGGAGAGTGTCCTCTTGTACGTAGGCTCGGACGGGAGTCATCCAGTTGGACTCTAATGATGCACAGTGAACCTTGTCCTCCTCTGGCTTGGAGGTGCTAGGCTCAAACTGGTGACCTGTCAACGTTGGGCCCATGAGCACGTTGGCAGAGGCAAACTTGGCGAGAGCGTCTGCCATGGCGTTCTCCTCTCGAGGTACATAGTAGATCTCAAAATGAACAAACTTTGTGAGGAGTGCTTGGACCACAGAGAGGTACTCTTGCATCATTTCTTCCTTGGCTTCAAAATCTCCTTTTACCTGGTTGACCACGAGCTGAGAGTCACTGTAGGCTGTTAAGTAGAGGACCTCCATCTCCAAAGCCAGTCTTAAGCCTGATACGAGGGCCTCGTACTCAGTCTGATTATTTGACGTGTCGAAGTGTAACGAGACTGCATACTTCAAGGGAGTGCCATGTGGGCTGATCAATACTAGCCCGACTCCACCACCCTCACTAGTGGAGGATCCATCTACGTAAAGTTCCCAAGATGGTATAGCGGGTGATGGAGGCGAAGTTTGGAGAGAGGGAAGAGTAGGGTGTGATGAAGGCTGAGGAAGTCGTCCCCAAGGTGAGGTGGGTGGCGCCCTGGGGCTAGTGGGTAGCGTCCAAGTCTGTGGCTCTGCCCCATTTTCCTTCTCATGGTCATCGGGTTTCCCTGCAATGTTTTGTTGGATTGTGTCAACATATACTGAACAGGAAGGCTCTGCTATCTCCCCTTGTGACTTTTGTAAGGATGTGGACTCTGCTATGAAATCTGCAAGGGCTTGCGTTTTGATGGCAGTCCTAGGCTGGTATTGCATATCAAATTCACTCAACTCTACATCCCACTTGAGCAGTCTACCGGAGACGTCAGGCTTCCCCAAAATTCTTTTGAGTGGCTGATCCGTGACCACCACAATGGTATGACTTTAAAAATAATGGCGCAGACGTCTAGCGGCTGTGACAAGGGCGAGGGCTAACTTCTCCAATTCTGAGTACCTCACATCTCCTCCTCTGTAAGCTCTACTTACATAGTAGACAGGTTTTTGGATGTCCCTATCCTCTCTGATGAGTACAGAACTTATAGTAGACGGAGAAGAGGAGAGGTAAATGTAGAGGGTTTCTCCTGGTACTGTGTGGGAAAGCAGTGGTGGTGTGGCAAGGTAAGTCTTGAGTTTTTAAAAGGCCTCCTCGGCGTCTGGACTCCATTGGAAATCTTGCGAAGGATCTTAAAAAAAGGCAGACATTTATCTGTAGATTTAGAGACAAACTTGTTAAGGGTAGCTACCCTCCCGTTGAGGCGCTGAACCTCCTTTGTTGAAGCTAGGGACTTCATGCCAAACGCGCACTTTTCAGGGTTCAACTTCATCTTGTAGGCTCTCAACACATCAAAGGTCTCCTGTAGGTGGGAGATGTGATCTGCAGCTGCTTCACTCTTTACTAACATATCGTCCATATAGGCTTCCATAGTCTTTTCAATTTGGGCTTTGAACATTCTGTTAACGATGTGCTGGTATGTGGCACCAGCGTTCTTGAGCCCGAAAGGCATCACCCTATAACAGTAAGTACCTCTCGGGGTAATGAATGAGGTTTTCTCCTGGTCCGGAGGGAACATGCCGATCTGGTTGTAACCGGAGTAGGCATCTAGGAAACTCAAGAGTTCACCCTTGAAGAGGTGATGACGATTTTGTGTTGGTGGTGAATATCAGATGACAATGACGGTGTTAGTATTTGGTATGCAGAATGATTTTTTTGGTGAAGTGTACACAACATTCGAATAGAGGTAGGTATAAGAAGAGGTAAGGGTAAGAAGGAAGGGGTATTACAGCTAGAGGGGAGAGGTGGACTACAGGAAGATTTTCTAACTTATATGTTAAAATTTTTACCAGACAAATATACACCTTTACCTAGGTCATGTGTTGATTACGAATGACTAATCTTTCATAATAAATTGATGAATTTTGGTGTAAGAACTAAATTGAAACTCTAAGGATTTGATTGTTGCAATTGAAACTTTAATGACTAAGTAGAAATTAAATGCATACTTTAAGGGTGTACATTATAATTTATGCTATTTGTATTATCCACTCTCATGGATCTTCATATTAGTTGAACTGTCAAACCTGTCAGAGACACTTCAAATTCAAACTGAAAACCTTTTCTCACTTCATCCCCTCTCTCTTTGTAGGTGTTAAAGAGGTTGATACATACGTCTGATGTCAGTGTGTTCAAAAATACTGAGTAGGATAAAAGGACTTGAGCCATCTTTTAATTGCTGGGACCAACATTTTTGGCCAAATCATTCCTCGGGTAGATAGAGTCAACGAAAATTCTTACACCAGCTGGAGTGTCTATCTCGGATAGGGTAGGTATGTGTACTATAAGAGCAAGTGATGAGGGTATTTGTAAGACCCCGTACCAAATTCAAAGACGAATAACATAATATTAAGAGTACGTCCAAAAGGATGATAGAAATTTTGAATCCTTGTTGAAAGGTTTGTCATGGAGTTCGAGTTTCGGGTTTATTGACTTTCAAGTTAAATTAGTTTCATAAATGTTTAAGCTTAAGAATGGTGGTTAGACAAGTTTATAACTATTTTTAGGTCAAAATAAGGTAATCATTAAATCCGGAAGGTCAAGAAACCTTGAGAGAAATAATATGAGATGTATTAGAAGTTTGGAAGTATTCCGGAGTTAAAACGTATTTTGGAAAGAATTTGAGTAGGAAGAAATTTGATGCTACTTTAGTATTTTATCCATAAATTTTTACTCTGATGTCTGATTAATCTAATATCTGGCAAGTAGAAACTACACTTCAAGGGCTACATAAGTATATTTCATGAATCGGTTACTAACTAGGTCAAAATCGAGCAAGAAGTCGGGGGCAAACTGTCACCCGAGTCCGGATGGGAAAAACACTCATCCGAATGCACGGGGCAGACATTGGACAACCTGTGTTGAGCCTTTTCTCCACTCTTGAAACTATAAATACCATAGAGATGTACTCTAGGGTTCCTATGCATATTTTTCAACCCTAGGAGGGCTTGAAGAAAAGGAGAAGAAGATGAACGAGTTAGATCTTGAAGGATTAACATGTGAGAATCATTTCAAAACACGTTGGTGTCAATTATTTGTGGATTAAGGTAGATATTTTTTCTCAGATTCATTCATTGATGATTATGGTTGTATAATATATCTTTTTCATCTCTACTATGATACAAATAATAGATCCATATTGTGTTATTGTTCGTTTGATCTTACAATTCGTTTCTTCAAACAAAATACATGGTTTGCGATAAAGATTGTTTGTCCTTCATACAAAACCCTAGTTCTTGATTTACGAATTGATTTAATCAATAAGGCTTGAATGGTTCTATATTCTTTTTTAATGTATGTTTTGATTCTTGAAGAAACCCATGATTTTATATTCAAATACATGCCTTACATTTACAAATCATATGTTTTGATTAAAACCCTAACACTTGTAGGGGGTTTGGTTTCTTACAAGAATCAATCACTATTTGTCTACGCAAGTTTGAGGCAGAGGGCTAATATACTAGTCCTACGAAAGGATACATTAGTGCTGATACGTCAATACATGCCCTTCTTAAAGTTTTGTGGTCCTGCAGGGATTGATTTGAGACGGGTTGTGTTTGTGGGTGGACGAGATAAGTTCAGTTTATAAGTTCATGCTAGTCTAGCTACGTATAGATATTAAATTATGAATTAAAGTTTTTGTGAGTCATTCTATTCCACTATAAACTTTACTGTTTTATACCATAAACTTGAGATCGTTATTAAATGTCACTATTTTATCTCAAAATCATATATGTTATTTTATAGTTGAGATTAACCTGTTTTATCATTTTGAAACCTTATTTGGGTTTGAGAATGTTTTTCTACTGAGCTTCATCACTCATCTTATCATAATATTTTTCAAATTTTGGACTTGAGGAAGATATAACCTTAGATGAGTTGGTTGACTTTGAGGTGACAGTAGATCAAGATGTGGATCTAGATGTGGAGACTTAAAGACTGTATTTCTAGTTTAAATTTCTAAAGTTAGAGACAATGTTACGAATATTTCTTATTTAGTTAGTTGAAAGACTATAGTTTTAATTTTGGATGTAAACCTAAGAATTTATTTATGTTTCTCTAGGAAATTGATCTAGTTAGTCATTGAATATGGAATAGTCTTTATTATTTAATAATTATCTTAGATGCTCTCATGGTTGAATACTGTTTACATACAGATGCCTTACAAGGTGAATTTTAGGACGTTATAGTATTTATAACATAGGTATTAGGGTAGTCTAGACACTACTTTTGTCTCTGTGCAAGAGTCAATGATGTACGCAATAACTACTTTTGTATGGAGGGGCGCACATTGCACGCCAAGTGTCCCAAGCATTAATTAAATAGATGTGACGTCTCCTCGGATATATCCTAGACTAAGTCCCCAAGGAAAGGGTTACAATCTCCAAGGTAAAGCGGATAACCGAGGTAGAAAGGTCATTACTAAGTTATCGTAAAAGGGTTATGTCTGCAGTACGCTTAGTGCACGCATACCATGACGTTCCCCTTTCCCTTTGAAACCCCTTCCATTCAATGTGCACAATCAAGGATCCTCACATAATTTCGGTATTTTATCCACCAATTTATATAGCTTATCATCCAATATGTTGATCTAGACCAATAACTCCTTGTACTTTAGGACTCCCTTCAAATCTTAGTTAAGTGCAACCAAGTTGGCAGTGAGGTATACACTAAGTATCTGCTCAAGCAAAGTAAACATTCGAGACCCTACCTGAGGCCGAGGTTAACAATCATGCTTGTTTGATCATGTTGTTCAATTCTCCTTTGAGGAGGGTTATACTTCCTTGTCTCAAAGCGGTGACCCTAATCTTAATCTTTTAAGCCTGCTGGTACACCATTGGTTGACTTTACCTCCGTGGGCATCCAATGAATTTCAGTTTATCTCCGAGGGTATCCCCTCGAGGCTGTGCTTGGAATATGCTTTATGGGACCCATCTTTATCCATTTATTTATGCAATGAGGGAGATAGGTTGTGTAGGTCGCCCCAAGGTTACCCTCAGACTTCTATGGTGTCACTCGTCCTTTTTAGATAAAGATTCATTATAACTGCTCCAATATAGGGGTGGGTGTGTCTTGCTTTCTCGTGATTTTGAGTACCCTCCACCATTACCATTGTCTTCCACGATCATTTGAGATGACTTTTGCCATTCGAAGATGAGCCTGTCCTACCACGTCAACTCATGATCCATCCGCTCATGATCCCTCCTTAACTTTGTCATGTGTTGCTTTGTGATTGATACCCATATCTATCTATATAATAATGCACAATCTATTTTGAATTCTTCACTTAGCTTACTACAATAGTGACTGAGATTGATTGAATTTACATCTCATTAATCTATAGTTCCAAATTTAGTCTCTAAATTTTTTCCCCTCAAACTCAAAATCTCCCTTTTGCATGCACACCAACAAAAAAAAAAAAAAATCCCCACATATCTTTCTCTTTTCCACAACTCTCTCACACGAATATCTTTCTACATAAAAAATTCAGCCCTTTTGCATCCCAACAAATCCACCAAATGGTGTAATTAAAGGAAAGAAAATATAATTTATTTTTTAAAATATTTATATTACACAATCAATTGCTCAATTTTTTTTTTGCAGTGTACAGTATTTTTAGTCACAAATTATTGTTAGGTAACTAATGCTTGAAAGTACGTATAATGGGAATGATGTTACGAGGGAGGTTGGTGATCGTCCAATGAAACTGTATTATAGTTTTTTTAAAAGTAGTACTTTGAATTCCCGCAATTTTCCTCTCTCTAGATTCCCTTATTGCTGTCTCGAATTCTCTCCGTCTGTGAGTAATTTAGAGATTTTCTGAGGATCAGGAGCTGAAACCCTAGCTGGTGATCGGATTGAACACGCCGACATCTTTGCCGTCCTCAATAAAGGGTGTGAATTACGACAGTGCCGAGTTTCGCAAACGATCAGTCCTCAATGTTTGCAAACTGTCTAGATTGGTGATTAATTTGCTATTTTTCCATCAATGTTTTGTTGCTGCATTGATCTGTGATGTGATTGAATTTCAAAAAAAATGTGAATTGTTGTGCACTATATAAGTAAGAATTTGGGCGGTTTGTTAAGGAATCTTTTGTTGGCACTGTTGTGTACTACGTGAACTGGTGGAATTGATCTTTCTTAGCACGTTTTTACCTTGTATTTTCATTGCAATGCGTTGTCAAATAAATACCTTAACATGTGATCGCTTCCCATTTCATATCACAAATTTCGTGAGTGGGTTGGTAGATTTTTGAGGCGTTTGAGAAATATACAAAGGTTGATTCGGGCGGTTGCAGCTCTATTGATGATGTTACCATCCTTCCTCTGTAAAGGAGAGACAACGTGGTTGCCTTCTTCTTGGGTGAAACACTGAAGAATTTATACTTGCTGTTTGGAGACAGCAGTCTTATTTTGTTGGATAAATTTGTTTTTAACACGGAAGCTCATGCTTTTCCTGTTAAAGACAGTACTATGAGGGAGTGATACTTTGACTGCAGCAGAAGCATTCATACTAGTTAAAGCATGTAGCCTGTAGGAACTCTAAATTTTATTTTATTTTAAAAAAAGGGGTGCAAGTCTAAATTTTATTTAGTGGGCACGATTTAAATACAACTGTAAGTTCACATGGTTCCATTGTTGCATTTCAAAGCAAAAGACGCATGCAGTGTGATATTAACAGATTGTAGAGGTAGTTCAATTGGTTGTTTTCTTCCTCCAATTTATCAGTGGTTTTATCTGCATCATTTTTGTCATACCAAAGAAGGGAAATTGTAATTGGAAGATTTATTTATATGACTCAGTATCCTTTTAGAGAGCCAATTTTATTGATTAATATTTGTTAGAATATGTCCCTCTATGGTTTCCTGAATCTACAAGTTTTATTCTGTCTGCAAGAAAGCATTTCATTATTCATTAGGTCACATTACAATCTCTGACTTCACCATCATCTCTAAGAAGAAATAAATGGTCCCCATCTTGAATGACACTTATGTCATCTATCTCTGCATTCTCTGAATTTACAACTTTTGTGACATTGTAGCCTCCAAATTTTTGACCTGCAGTTCCACAAGGCGTAGGATGTCGAATGAATAAGGCATCAAAGGAAATAAAACATGCTGTCACTGAGTCAGTATAGCTTCTTAATTATAAGGTCTGACCTTTGTTTGTATGTTGGATTTTCAGTTTCATTTTCTTTTCTACTTGAATCAAATCTAGAGCCAAACAAACTAATATCTGTATTTCAGGTTTATTTCAACTTATCTGAGATGTCAAGCAAAGCTTACCTGCAATGCTGAACAGCTCCTCAAGTGAACCAGGTAGGATTATTAGCTTCCCAAGCTGCTTTTGTGATGAGCTCTTCTTTTGAAACTTCATGTGAATGGTGACTCTCCTCTTCAGAAATCTTCCAACTCTTGTATCTGCTGGACAGCTAGAACTGTTTGGGCTGAAGAATGTCTGCCTTCTAAGATAAGAATCCGAACAATTAGTGGCCCCATTTTTTGTAGGTTTGAATTGTCCATGCCTATTGTTTTCTGTGGTTTCTGTTTCAGTAATCTCTATTTTGTGCTCACTTAATATCCCTCTATTTTCATAATTTAGTAAAAGGTCATTTATACTTTTGTTTCCTGTCGGTTCTTTTAGAATATTTGGTGTCCACCCTTTTGCATCTGGTTTGTTTGCATTTGCTCTCTCTTCCAGCAGATTTGTAGCCTTTTCAATTTCCCCCTTGAGAACTGCACGGTTAAGAGTTGTTTGGCCATCCTCTGTTGAATTTACATCCTTACAGCATCTATTGAAGTTACAAGCTTTCCCTCTTTCTGTGTTATCTCTTGCTTCTGAATCAAGTAAATCTATGGCTCTCACTTCCTGTATTAGTGGATCTCCAGAATGAGAACAGCTTTCTCCTTTTGGTCCTTCATCAAGCCATTGACTGAGGATCAAACTCAGATCTATGTGTTGTTCAAAGCCAAAGCATTCCAGATCTTTCAGTTTCTGTAAATGGAAAAACCGAAATCGGCCATTGTTGTCGTAGAATAGAGGAAGGGCAATAGTAGTATAACACTTTTCAAGAGTTGAGTCCAATTATATTATATACCCGAAAAAGATTGTTCAAAATAATGCGTGCATCTTCTGCATTTGCTTGAATCATGTTGATCATTGTTGTCCTGTTCAGGCGTAGTATTTGAGAGAGGTTAGTGGTCCGAACAGTGAATGGCTGTGGTCTGTGGCATAGAACCCCTACTTCCCCGAACATTTCCCCTTCAACAGCCTTTCCTAGGACCTGTTCATTATGTAAGAATGTGAAGATAGGTTTGTACAGTGTTCTTGTTTAACCAGTAATGGATGTAGTATTGTAGAAATGACGTACTTGATCGTGCCCATCGATATGTGCAATCAAATCCTGCCACCACAAATCATTCCCAAACCAGAAAGTTTAGAAGAAAGCATTTATAAGAATGCACATACAACAGGTGAGATTAATATGAAGGTTACTCACCACTGCTCCTGAGACCAGTATGTACACATCTGTTGGGGCCTCATTTTGTAGGATCACATCTTCCTTGGGTGGGAAATACTCAGCTTCCATTTCAGAAACCTTTTCTTAGAAAGGTATATTGCATTATTAAACTATAAAAGTAATGCACACCACTACTGTGAAAGGAAAATGCATTCTTTGCTTGCAAACAGAAAAAAAGGAAAAACAAGGGAGGAAAAAGAAGAATACCAATTGAAAAAGGAAGTCATGAGAAACCCCTTGGAAAAGATGGACAGTTTGAACAATGGGGAAGAAGAGATGGTACCCAATGTTGGAACGTATGGCTTTTGGCAGGCTGTTCAAGGTCTCTTGCTGCTTCAATCCATCTGTTTTAAATTTGAGACATATGTGTGACAACATTTGATCCTGTACATGTGAGGGCAGTTGATTCCGTTTTGCAAATTCTGAAGCAGTTCTGACTGTCTCCCTCTGTAGTACCCAACAGAAGGTTTCAAAAAAATAGGATTTGAGTGGACATCCTTCCAAGGTATGGAGAAGAAATAGAAGGATTTTATGGTACTGACAGGAAAATGCTGATGCTTGAAATGATTTCTTTAAGGAATTGCCTACATTACTAGTTTCAATGTTCAATTATATCCTTCTTTCCTTTTTGAACACATCTCTTTGGAATATGTGTACGTGCATGGCAATTTACTTGGATTGGCTGGTTTGGTATTAGAAAATATTGCATCTTCAATATTCGAATTTTTTTCCACTTTGAACATTCCTTCAGTTGCTGCTAGTGGTTTCTATGGAAAACAGTGATGTGAATGGCACATGAATTTTCATTTGGGGTAAATATGTCAATTGGATACGCCAATTTGGACTAAATACAACTCCAACCATATTGGCTATACTTATTCTGATTTCAATTAATCTTAACCCACACTCCCCCCCTACCACACACCCCTCTCTACCACTAAGTCACTAACCTCACAGCCACACACCATCACCACCGCCTACACCAACACCAACCCCCCTCCTCCCCAAGGGGCCACACGGCCTCACACCCACATCAATCCCATCGCCACACTGACCACACACTGAGCCCACCATTCTCTCTACCAAATTGATCCTATGTATATGTAATTTTTTTATACTACCAAAGGAAACTTTTTGATTTATATGTGTTGTGATTGGAGAGTGTGTGAAAATGGTGTTTCGGCATTTCAGATTTGGTGTTAAGTGTGTGACCGTGGATGGTGGGTAGAGAAGAGAAAATGATGGTTTGTTTTACATGTAGGTGGGTGTGTAATCGTAGGTGTTGCCTTGGGTAGGCGGGTTTTGGAGTTGATGGTGTGGCCTTGGTGTATTGGTGTTGGTGGCGTAGCTGGCAATGGTGGGTAGAGAAGAAACGAGAGGAGAAACATCATGCATTATTTTGGATAATCATCTAAAAATACCCTTTTGACCCACTCACGTGATGGTTCTGCTAGTGGCTACCATTATCAACTTGTACGGATGGCTGACTTAAGTTGCAAAGTGGAATAAAATAAAAAAACTAAGGGTGCAATGTGGTTAAACTTTGAGTTTGGCGGCAAAGTGAGATATTTAAAATTTTTTAGGGGAAGAGAACAAATGTGAAAATAGTTTTCGAAAACATTGGCTGGAATATATTGAACCATTTCGAAACACCTCAAAATATTCTGAAACACCTCAAACTAGGAATTTTAATATTCAATCACCGATACATCCCAATTCCCATGGAAACCAGTTTGTTTCAGTCACTTCAGTGGAATAACGGAACAAATTTTTTATCCTTGTTGTAGACTTGTAGTTGCACTACAAACTTTAGTAATAACTGTTGAATGTAGCTTGGGGTTTATTCTGGATCATTTTCAATCTAGTTTATATTTGAAAATTTCCCCATTTTGACATGTAAAGAACCTGATGGTAAAAGGCAGAAAACTATTAAGAGAGGGAACATACGAAATTCCTGGTGCGGCTTGTCCAGTGGACTACAAGATTTGTCATGTTCCCAATGAGGTAAGATGTCAATCCCAAGTTGAAAAGCAGGTAAAAGACAGCAAACAGCATCTCTATTGGGTTCTTAGCATGCAAGTCCCCGTAACCAGTTGTAGTCAATGTCACAATAGACCAATAAATTGAAGTAACATATCTGTCCCAGAGGCTTTGTTGTTTGAAATTAGGAAAGACTGCACCAATCCAGGTTCTACTTGGATCTGGGTATCTTTCTGCAATCAGATAATTGAAGCATCCAGCAGAGTGTACTGCAAACAGAGTTACCTGATTTCAAACAGAAGAAGGGAAGAAATGCATTATTTTTGTGGCTAATTTACCCTAGATAAGGCTTTCTGATTGGAATCTAATAAAGCGCTTATTCGCTTACAGAGATGAGCTTTGTGCACCGAGTCCAGAAATAGTTGAATCGGATGTCCTTCTCAAGTCTGAAGGAAAGCAGACAGGCTCAGTGGAATTGTTGTTTATTAAGCATTATTAGTCCTAATTTTAAGGAAACCAAAAATATGTCTGAATTTGGGGATGGACCTAGAAAACAGGGTGCTGACTCGCTTGAGGCGCCAAAGTCTGAGCATGTTGAGTAGTTTAAAGCCGATTCTGCTACTTTGATCTGTGAACAGGAGGCTGATAGATTGCAATGGTGCCGTTGAACAGACATCGAAAATAAACCAGCTTGATATGTACCTATAGCAGGATAAGATTATATAAAGGAAGTTCAGTGAGTACTCTGTTAAAAGAAAAAAGGGAACTTGTGATCAAAAGCTGTTTGGCTGAAGAGCATGGTGAAATGCTGATCGTGGACCTTATTGCAATTTTCTTGGGGTCATCAACCAGAAGATAAGTTTGGTTGTCAAGATATGCCACAAAAAAAGTGAGCATAATATCAATGGCAAAGAAGCCGTTGACAATGTTGTTGAAGATGAAAAGCACATCTTGCTTGTATGTCAGAAATGCAAACTCAAATGGGCAGAGCCAGGCCGAGTAAATCACCAGCACAACCAAGAAAATCTCCCATGCCCTGAAATGAAGAACAGAAAATGAGAAAAAACCGGTTTCTTTATCGAACAGCACCCTAGTGAGTGGTAGCATGGTTATAGAAGAAGCCACTGGTTTTTTTTTTTTAATTTTATCAAGCAGTACCTATAACGGGGAATGAATGGAGAAATTATGTATCTTCGAAGTTTTGTTTTATGGTTGATTGTGGCTCCTAGAGATGGGAGGAGATCGCTGGAGAAGAAGCCACTGTGGCTACCTGTATTCATATGGAACTAGTGAACACAGAACCGTTGGAAGAAGTTTTTTGAACAAGAATATGACATTCTGAAAGTTTGAAATTGGCTCAAGTGCAGAGTGGAATGCGTTGAACTTACTTCTGTGTGGTTTAAGTATCCTGGAAGAGTTTATATATACTGAAGCTCTTGGTTGGTGATATGGGTAATGACTCTTTCCCACTTTTTCATTAAGATGCTGCTTTTGATATATATGGAGTGTGTGTGGAAAGATTATGTGACTAGGGTGTCATTAAGGGTCGAAATCAAAGCTAGGGGAAAAAGGTGAAAGTGAAATTTCTTCTTGTGTTTGAACAAGGTACGGTACCAAATAAAAACAAGAGAAATGTAGATGGAAAGACTACATGAATTTTTACTTGAAGTGGCTGCCATTTACTCTGAAGTGAGTTCTGTGAGTGCGTGCGTGTGTGCATGTTTCTGAGAGAGAGAGAGTGGTTATGGTGCTGTTGTGGGTGGAATGGTGGGAGGTCCATCATTAAGAAATGTGGAGGTGTGAAAGATACACGGACAGTGTTTTGAAAGACAGATTTGAGGGAATTATTTTGGTGTTTTCATTTCGAATCTAAAAATGGACCAGACAACCGTACTCAGGATTGGAGAGGGGTTTGTGATATGAATGCCCCGTGGGACCCCCATGTCTTAGAGGAGTGACAAAGCACATGGTTTCCTTTGGCAATTTCAGCTCATTTTCTCTTAGTAAACAGCCCCAGGTTGTTTATTTGTGCAACAAAATCAGAACCATACGACAGGAATTGATTCTCGCCATATATCCCTCTCTCCCTCTCTCTTCAGATATGCACTGACCATTGTCATTGTGGATAGTCACCAGCCAGTTAGTTGTTTACTTACGTGTGATTGATGGTCTTGTTGATAGATTGAGGACTTTTTTAGTCCGATTTCAAGAATTCTAAGGAGATATTTGGTGTGTTTAGTTTAGGGATGGATGAATGGTGTGGATTGTAAATGGTTAACAGCAAATTATTGTTGTGCCCCAATTTGGATCACACTGAATTATGCAATACATACAAACACAAACACGGGCGCATGAAAATTCCAGCTAATGCTGTCTAATCATATTAATTAGTTGAAGGATATAAGTTGATGGAAAGGCTTCGCATTCATGCTACATGAAGGATGTCACGAGAGGACCCATATGTCTTAAAGGTCTTTATTACAGGGGTGAATTTCATCTTCTGGCAGATTTTTGCTACTAATTTGTTTCAGTTGGCAGGCCATATATATATATGTATAGAGAGAGAGAGAGAGAGAGAGGAGATGATTTCTTGACTTTTTGTCTAAATTACGATCTTTTTTGTTTTAATTTCTATTTGTTACATAGATTTGTAACCTTTTTTTCCAATCTATTTTATAACATAAAGTCTTGGGTTTGACAGATGGTAACT
>CM042186.1:8028888-8050434 GCA_023539305.1 Ilex asprella | reverse complement strand
ACTCTACTTGGTTTCACTTCTTTATTTATCCATTTCAATTACCGTTGTTATTTAAACTTGAGATCTGTATAAATGTCCCGATTTTATTTCAAAAGCTATATATGATATTTTTTAAATGAGACCGACCCGTTTTACATATTTTCTAAACCTTGTTTGAGTTTGGGAGGATTTTCCTACAGAGCTTAGTGCTCACCCCCTACAGTTAAACCTTTTTCAGATGTTGAGCCAGAGGATGTACTCGGTGCTAACGAGCCGTACCTTGGGGAGGCTTCACTAGAGGGATACTTGGATCCAGAGTGGGACTTCTAGAGATGTCGTTTACTTTTTGTTCTAGACTAGAATACTATTTTGGAAACACTGTATAGTCTAGATTTCTTTTGTAATTTCCGCTGCGCTATAACAGTAAATTTTCATTGGGAATGTAAAGGTCAAAGATGGCATATTCTTTTGGGTTATTGATGTAAATGTTATGGATTACTGTTAGGAAGTCTTTTTATTATTATTATTATTGATGGTTTATCTTAGTGCTCTCATGGTATGAATGGTGATTGAATGTAATGCCGTCCAGGGTGTATTTTGGGGTGTTACAGCTTTATCGAATGAAAACCTTACTTGGGATTTGGTTTCCTGACTCTAAATCAATCAAAGCAAAAAGATAGAAGGCAGAACTGTAAGACTAATAATATCTATCTATTACCTTTACTTACCACATGAATGATTCATCTAAAAGGAAAAGGGCTAACTACTATACAGACTAGACTAACTAAGGCCTGCCATCCAGAGAGATAGAAAGAGAAATGACTCACTCAAGAAAGCCATATACTTATTCAAATGCCTCCATCTATCCTCAGTTATTCACTATCGAAGAAATTCAAGGGCAAGTGCTATAATTGTGGCAAACCGGGGTGCTACAACTTTAGAATTGATCACTCAAGTGCAGATTATGCGAAGTAATATAATACTCGAAAGTCTGAGGTCGAATACTCATGGAATTGTGAAAATAAGAAACACCAAGAAAAATAAAAGAAAATTTAATTTGAAAAATTATTGTAGAGATTTTGAAATTAGAAAAGAATAATTAAAAATACTAAAGCATCGGAGATATACTTTTCAAATCCACACAGTAATTATTAATAATCCAGTTTTCAAACTTAATTGAGAATTAGCTGAGGAGTGATCTCAATCGAAATATTTAGCAGTGATAATATGAAAACACCAAAAGTTATAATTAATGAATTATTTGAATAAATATAAGAATTTATTTATATATCACAAGCATTCATCGTGCCCCGAGTCTACGATAAATTAAGCTTTCCAATAGGTAGACCTTATTTTATTGAAAATAATAAATCAACTATCTTATGAGAAATTTGAATTAATTAATTCAAGCATAGAATAACTAATTATTTGACTGGTAGGACATCTCAAGCATTCAATACACGCGGCACAACAAATTAAGAAATTATAGACAACAAAATTTTTACTAAAAGACAATAATTAAATTAAAAGAATAAATCATGCATTAAAAAGAACATTGAATCAATAATAAATATCATGCTTAATTAAAAGTATCCTCCATAATTTTAGTGGGGTTTTGAGCAAGCCATAAAATTAGAACCAAAACTAAAAAAAAAATATGGGAAGAAAATAATAATCATCCTCTCAATAGATGAGAATATTTATTTGTACTAAAATAAATCCTAGGTATAGGAAGAATAAGGTTAAATTTGGAAGAATTCCTTTCCAAAAAGAAGTCTTTAAGGTAAAATCTCGTGCATGAAATCTTGGGGTCGATGATACAAAATATGTCCAGATTTTGAGCTTGAATTTTACATAATTAATGGCTGATTTACGCAATTTTCTTGAATATACTTTTGCAGCTCTTGAAATCTTCTTTCCAACCCCACAAAAATTAGGTCAATCGAATATTGGAATCAAAAGTAATGACAAAAATACAGAAAAAGTGTCAAAAATTCTTATCTTCTATGATACTTTCTTAATTCAAATTTAAATGAGTTTTCTTTTAATTTGGACTTTTACAAGCAAAAATTGTTATTTTATTTTCAAATTTTTCTATCTTAATCTTGACTCTTCAATTCTTATCAGTTGTGATTATTCCTTTGATGATTGTTTCACTTGTCTTATCCATTATTAATTTAAATCAACCAATTTATCTGCAAAATAAACCAAACAACTAAAAAAATTATCAAACTAGAAAATCAAGAAATATAATAATTTTAATCCCAAAATAATATGCAATTAATCAATCATTAGACATAATAAAATAGGATTTTTTAGATTTGAGTCTATTCCATGGCAAAGTATTTTAGCTTAATGGTTACTATTAGAATTAGGTTGGGATAGTGTAATATTTAACTTCCAATCAATGTAGGACTATTTTGGTACTCTTGTTAAAAAAAACTAGAGCATCGAAGATAAATTTTGTTTTAAAAAAATAATTAAAAATACTAAAACATCGAAGATACCCTTTTAAATCCACACGATAATTATTAATAATTCAGTTTTCAAACTCAAATGAGAATTAGCTAAAGTGTGATCTCAATCAGAATACTTAGCAGTGATAATATGAAAACATAAAAAATTATAATAAATGAATTATCTCAATAAATATAAGAATTTACTTGTAGAGCACAAACATTCATCGTGCCCTGATTCTATCATAAACCAAACTTTTTAATATGTATACCGTATTATATTGAAAATATTAAATCAACTATCTTAATTAATTCAAACATGGAATAATCAGTTATTTGACTCGTAGAAAATCTCAAGCATTCAACATACGTGACACAACATATCAAGAAATCATATAGAGTAAAAACTTTATTAAAAGACAAAAATTAAATTAAAAGAATAAATCATGCATTAAATAGAACATTGAATCAATAATAAATACCGTATTTCATTGAAAGTATTTCTCATAACTTTAGTTGGTTTTTAACAAGCCATAGAATTAGAACAAAAACTAGAAAAGAAAATATGGAAAGAGAATAATAATCATCCTCTCAATAGTTGAGAACCTTTATTTATACTAAAATAAATTCAAGGTATAGGTAAAAGATATAAGGTAGGATTAAGATGAATTCCTTTCCAAAAAAAAGTCTTTTAAGGTTAAATCTCGTGCATAAAATCTTAGAAGCGCGAGTACAAAATCTGTCCAAATTTTGAAGTTGAATTTTGCATAATTAGTTGTCGATTTACGAAATGTTTTTGAATATATTTTTGTAGCTCTTGAAGTTTTCTTTCCAATACCACAAAAATAAGGTTAATCGGGCATTAAGTCAAAAGTTATGACCAAAATACTGAAAAAATGTCAAATCATTATCCTCTAGAATACTTTCCCGGCAGAATTCGCAGCAACTGCCATAGAGTATGCCCATTTTATCTCAAATAGAGAACATGTTCAGGCCTCTTTTCAAGAGATCTAGAATGCATCGAGAAAAAATTATAAAGTTGTGAACTCATTGGTTTTTTTGAGGTGAATTAAAAAATATGGAGTAGTTTTAGAAAGGGATTATCTGTATGTTGGGTCTCTTTCTAGGTGGAATTATATTGGTGGTACCAGAAGAATTAGGATAGATAAATTGGATTGCATGCAACTCAAGAATCAGTATATGTTATATGAGATGCTCAAGCATGCCTCAATGTGTATTGGTATTAATGTAGGATAAAAGTTTGCTAGGTACACTAAGGGCATTTTGTAAGGCACAAGACAAAATATGACCTTAAATATAAGCTTGTTGAATTCTCAAAGGGAGGTCATGACATATTATTAATAGGATATCACACAAATAAATATGAACAAGACTATTGGATTATCCATAACTCATATGGACTTGATTGGAGCTTCTGGGGATTGCACACCTTAAGTGAAAGAATTCCAAATGGCTCTATGAAGTAGAACAACCTTTTGTTTCAGTGCCCAACATTATAAAAGATGATTCACCGTGCCCTGATTCTAAGATAAATCAAACTTTCCAATAGGTGTACCTTATTGTATTGAAAATAAGAAATCAACTATCTTAATTAATTCAAACATGGAATAATCAGTTATTAGACTCGTAAGAACTCTCAAGCATTCAATGTATGTGACACAACATATAAAGAAATTATACAGACTAAAAACTTTACTAAAAGACAAGAATTAATCATACATTAAAAAGAACATCGAATCAATAATAAATATCGTACTCCATTGAAAGTATCTCCCGTAACTTTAGTTGCGTTTTTAGCAAGTCATAGAATTAGAACAAAAACTAGAGAAAAAAATATGCGAAGAGAATAATAATCATCATCTCAATAGATGAGAATCTTTATTTATACTAAAATAAATCCTAGGTATAGGTAGAAGATATAAGGTTGGATTGAGAAAAATTCCTTTCCAAAAAGAAGTGTTTTAAGGTTAAATCTCGTGCATAAATTCTTGGAGGCGCGGCTACAAAATTTGTCTATATTTTGAACTTGAATTTTGCATAATTAGTGGTTAATTTACAAAATTTACATGAATATACTTTTGTAGCCGTTGAAGTCTTCTTTCCAATACCACAAAAATCAGGTTAATCGGATATCGAAGTCAAAAGTTGTGACCAAAATACTAAAAAAAGTGTCAAATCATTATCCTCTAAATTACTTTGTCATATTTTGCTGAATTCACAGCGACTGCCATAGAGTATGCCCATTTTATCTCAAAAAGGAAACTTTAGGTCTGTTTTCAAGATATCTAGAATGTATCGAGAAAGAATTATAAAGTGGTGCACTCGTTCGTTTTTTTGAGGTAGATTACAAAATATGGAGTAGCTTTAAAAAAAATTATTTGTATGTGGGGTCACCTTCTAGGTGAAATTACATTGGTGGTACAAGAAGAATTATGATAGATAAATTGGAATACATGCAACTCAAGAATGAGTATATGTTATATGAGATGCTCAAGCCTGGCACAATGTGTATTGACATTAATGTTGGATATAAGTTTGCAAAGTACACTGAGGGCATTTGTGATGGAGAAAAAGATTTTTATTACGAGAAGTTTGTAAGACAGATGAAAAAATATGACCCTGAATTTAAGCTTGACGAGTTCTCAATGGGAGGTCATGACATATTATTAATAGGATATGGCACAAATATATATAGACAAAATTATTGGATTATTCATAACTCATATGGACTTGATTGGGGCTTTTGAAGATTTGCACACCTTGAGAGAGGGAATTCCAAATGGCTCTGTCAAGTAGAACAACTTTTTGTTTCAGTGGCCAACATTACAAAAGATGATTCACCGTGTCTTTATTTTAGGATAAATCAAACTTTCAAATCGGTATAGCTTATTGTATTGAAAATAATAAATCAATTATCTTAATTAATTCAAACATGGAATAATCAGTCATTTGACTCGTATGAACTCTCAAGCATTCAATGTATGTGACATAACATATAAAAAAATTATACAGACTAAAAATTTTACTAAAAGAAAAGAATTGAATTAAAAGAATAAATCATGCATTAAAAAGAACATCGAATCAATAATATATACAATACTTCATTGAAAGTATCTCCCATAACTTTAGTTGCGTTTTTGGCAAGCCATAGAATTAGAACAAAAACTAGAGAAAAAATATGCGAAGAGAATAATAATCATCATCTCAATAGATGAGAATCTTTATTTATACTAAAATAAATCCTAGGTACAGGTAGAAGATATAAGGTTGGATTGAGAAAAATTTCTTTCCAAAAAGAAGTCTTTTAAGGTTAAATCTCGTGCATAAATTTTTGGAGGCACGGGTACAAATCTGTCTACATTTTGAACTTGAATTTTGCATAATTAGTGGCTGATTTACAAAATTTTCATGAATATACTTTTGCAGCTCTTGAAGTCTTCTTTCCAATACCACAAAAATCAGGTTAATCGGATATCGAAGTTAAAAATTGTGACCAAAATACTGAAAAAAATGTCAAATCATTATCCTCTAGAATATTTTGTCACAATGACTGCTATAGAGTATGCCCATTTTATCTAAAAAATGGAACATGTTCAGGTCTCTTTTCAAGAGATCTAAAATTGTATTGAGATAGAATTATAAAGTTGTGAACTCGTTGATTTTTTTGAGGTGAATTTAAAAATATGGAGTACTTTTAGAAAAAAAATTATTTGTATGTGGGTTCTCGTTCTAGGTGAAATGACATTGGTGGTACAAGAAGAATTAGGATAGATAAATTGGATTGCATGCAACTCAAGAATGATTGTATGTTATATAAGATGCTCAAGCATGACCCAATGTGTATTGACGATAATGTTGGATATAAGTTTGCTAAATACACTGAGGGTATTTATGACGGAAAAGAAGATTTTTATTACGAGGAGTTTGTAAGACTGAGGACCAAATATGACCTTGAATATAAGCTTGATGAGTCCTCAATGAGAGGTCATGACATATTATTAATAGGATATAACACAAATAATTATGCACAAGACTATTGGATTATCCATAACTCATATGGACTTGATTGCGACTTCTGGGGATTTGCACACCTTAAGAGAGGGAATTCCAAATGGCTCTGTCAAGTATAACAACTTTTTGTTTCAGTGCTCAACCTTACAAAAGATGATTCACGGTGCCCTGATTCTAGGATAAATCAAACTTTCCAATCGGTATACTTTATTGTATTGAAAATAATTAATCAACTATCTTAATTAATTCAAACATGGAATAATTAGTCATTTGACTCGTAGGAACTCTCAAGCATTCAATGTATGTGACACAACATATAAGGAAATTATATATACTAAAAATTTTACTAAAAGACTAGAATTAAGTTAAAAAAATAAATCATGCATTAAAAAGAGCATCGAATCAAAAATAAATACGAAACTTCATTGAAAGTATCTTCCATAACTTTAGTTGCGTTTTTAGCAAGTCATAGAATTAGAACAAAATTAGAGAAAAAATATGCGAAGAAAATAATAATCATCATCTTAACAGATGAGAACCTTTATTTATACTAAAATAAATCTTAGGTATAGGTAGAAGATATAAGGTTGGATTGAGAAAAATTAATTTCCAAAATTAAGTCTTTTAAGGTTAAATCTGGTGCATAAAATCTTGGAGGTGCGGGTACAAAATCTATCAATATTTTGAACTTGAATTTTGCATAATTAGTGGTTGAATTACAAAATTTTCATGAATATACTTTTGCAGCCCTTGAAGTTTTCTTTCCAATACCACAAAAATCAGGTTAATCGGATATCGAAGTCTAAAGTTGTGACCAAAATACTGAAAAAGTGTCAAATCATTATTTTCTAGAATACTTTGTCATATTTTGCTGAATTCGCAATGACTGCTATAGAGTATGTCCATTTTATCTAAAAAATGGAACATGTTCAGGTCTCTTTTCAAGAGATCTAGAATATATCGAGAAAGAATTATAAAGTTGTGAATTCGTTGGCTTGTTTGAGGTAGATTAAAAAATATGGAGTAGCTTTAAAAAAAAATTATTTGTATGTGGGGTCACCTTCTAGGTGGAATTATATTGATGGTACAAGAAGAATTATGATAGATAAATTGGATTGCATGCAACTCAAGAATGACTATATGTTATATGAGATGCTCAAGAATGGCACAATGTGTATTGACATTAATGTTGGATATAAGTTTGCTAGGTACATTGAGGGCATTTATGACGGAGAAGAAGATTATCATTATGAGAAGTTTGTGAGGCAGATGACAAAATATGACCCTGAATATAAGTTTGATGAGTTTTTAATGGAATGTCATGGCATATTATTAATAGGATATGAAACAAATAAATATGAAAAAGCTATTGGATTATCCATAACTCATATGGACTTGATTGGGGCTTCTGGAGATTTGCACACCTTAAGAAAGGGAAACCCATTGGGGTTGTTGGGTTGATTATTTCATGGAATTATCCTCTGTTGATGATTACTTGGAAAGTTGTTCCTGCCATGGTTGTTGGGTGTACTATAATTCTCAAGCCATCCGAATTTTTAGACAAGTTTTTGAAATGGTTCAAAAATTTTTAGATTTTGAACCTCTTAAGATGAAGGTTGCAAGCTTGGCCCTATAGTTAGTGGCGGACAGGGAATATGGAGTCTAGATAGAGAGAGGTGGTGTGGGAGAGCTCTAGCCAGTGTAGTTGTGATGTATCCATTCCATTTTTTTCAATTGTTTTGGTATAAAGTGTGTTTCAGCCTGTGAAAGGCTTTGCAAAAATGAGTTTGAATGATAATAAGAATTTTTGGATTTGAGTCTATTTCATGGCAAAGTGTTTTAGCTTTATTGTTACTCTTAGAATTAGGTTGGGATAGTATAATATCTAACTTCTAGTCACTGTAAGACTATTTTGGTACTCTTGTTAAAAAATATATATATAAATTGTCACAACACAAAATTAGAAAAATAATAAATTTGGTTTTAATACAATAATTAAAAATTTTAAAGCATCGAATATACCCTTTTAAATTCACACGGTAATTATTAATAATTTAGTTTTCAAACTCAATTGAAAATTAGTTGAAGTGTGATTTCAATCAGAATATTTAGCATTAATAATATAAAAACATCAAAAGTTATAATTAATGAATTATTTGAATAAATATAAGAATTTATTAGTAGAGCACAAGAATTCACCGTGCCCTGAATCTACGATGAATCAAATTTTTTAATAGGTATATCGTATTGTATTGAAAATATTAAATCAACTATCTTAATTAATTCAAGCATGAAATAATTAATTATTTGACTCGTAGGAAATCTCAAACATTCAATGTATGTGGCACAACATATCAAGAAATTATACAGAACAAAAACTTTACAAAAAGACAAGAAATAAATTAAAAGAATAAATTATGCATTAAAAAAATATTGAATCAATAATAAATACCATGTTTCATTGAAAGTATCTCCTATAACTTTAGTTGAGTTTTTATCAAGTCTTAGAATTAGAACAAAAACTAGGAAAGAAAATATGATACGAGAATAATAATCATCCTCTCAGTAAATAAGAACCTTTATTTATGCTAAAATAAATCCTAGGTATATGTAGAAGATATAAGGTTGGATTGAGAAGAATTGCTTTCCAATTTTTTTTAAGGTTAAATCTCGTGCATAAAATCTTGGAGGCCTAAGCACAAAATCTATTCAGATTTCGAACGTTTTTTTGCATTATTAGTGGCCGCTTTATGAAATTTTCTTGAATATACTTTTGTAGCTCTTGAAGTCTTTTTTTCAACACTGCAAAAATTAGGTTAATCGGATATTAGAGTCAAAAGTTATAACCAAAATACTGGTAAAAGTGTCAAATCATTATTCTTTAGAATACTTTCCTAATCCAACTTTAAATGAGTTTTCTTCTAATTTTGACTCTTATAAGGATTAAATTGTTTTCTTATTTTCAAAATTTTCTGTCTCAATCTTGAGTCTTTAATCCTTATCAATTGTGATTCTTCTTCTAGTAATTGTTTCATTTGCCTTATCCATTATTACTTTAAATCAACCAATTTTTTTACAAAATTAACCAAACAATTAAAAAAAGTATCAAACTAAAAAATAAGGAATATGACACATTTAATCACAAAATAATATGCAATTCACCAATCATTACACATAATAAAATTACACTTTTGATGGTTAGTCACAGGGCATATCTCAAAAGATTGTCTTAGGCCACAAAATTTAAAGAAGCCTAATGCACAAGCAAATATGACTAAATTAGACAAGCTTTTAATGGAAGTCTCTGACATGAACCTTTATATAGTGGTTTTTGAATATAAGTTGGTGGGTAACCCCAAAGAATGGTGGGTTGATACTGGCGCCACCCAACCAATTTGTTCAAATAAGTGAATGTTTTCTACTTACAAAAATATAGAGCATGATGAACAACTCTACATGAAAAACTCCTCTACTTGAAAGGTTGTAGGGTGTGGATAAGTGATACTCAAAATGACATCCGACAAGGAACTCAAATTGAACGAAGTGTTTCATGTTCCATATATTCATAAGAATCTAGTATCCGGTTCCTTGCTTAGCAAGAAAGACTTTTAGTTAGTCTCTATATTTGATAAATTTGTACTCACTAACAATGAGATGTTTGTAAAGAAGTAATACACGAGTGATGTACTTTTTAAGCTCAATGTAATGACTGTTGTACCCACATTTTCTAATAATAAGAATGAGATGAATTCTTCTTATTTGCTTGAGTCTTCTAATATGTGACATGTTAGACTAGGATATGTTAATTATGATGCAATTAGAAGATTAGTTAATTTGAATGATTTGCCTAAGATATCTATTGATCCAAATCATAATGTGAGACTTGTGTGAAATCAAAGTTGGCAAGAATATCTTTCAAGTCAATTGAAAGAAGTACCGAACCTCTTGAATTAATTCATAATGATGTTTGTGACTTAAAATTTGTACAAACATGAGGTGGTAAAAATTTTTTTATTACTCTTATTGATGATTGCACAAAATACTATCATGTTTACTTAATTAGAAGTAAAAATAAGATTATTAATATGTTCAAGCATTATAAGAATGAAGTTAAGAATAAATTAGTAGAAAGATAACGGCACTAAGAAGTAATAGGGATGGTGAATATGAATCTCATTTCGATGAGTTTTGTGCAACACATGAAATCATTCACCAAACGACTGTCCCCTATTCACCTTAATCAAATGGCATAAGTGAACGCAAAAATCAAACATTGAAAGAAATGATGAATACTATGTTATCAAGTTCGGGAGAACCCCAAAACTTGTGGGGGAAAACCTTATTATCTGCTAAATATATTCTTAACATGGTACCTTATAAGAAAACTAATCAAACACCATATGAATTATGGAAAGGTCGAAAACCTTACTATAAATTCTTAAAAAGTGTGGGGGTGTCTAACAAAGTGGTTGTTCCTAAACCTCAAAAGGTTAAGTTATGACCAAAAATCATTGATTGTGTATTTATTGGTATGCCCATAAAAATAAGGCATATCAATTTCTTGTTCACAAATTTGAAATTCTTGATGTATATATTAATACAATTATAGAATCAAGTAATGGGTCATTCTTTGAAAATAAATTTTCATTCAATATGTCACATAAATCAACTTCATTAAAGAGACCAATTGAGGCTACGACTAATAATGGTCAAAACGAGGAGTTCATTGAAGATAAACCTAGATGTAGTAAAAGGACAAAGATTTCAAAGTCATTTGATCCTGATTTTCTAACTTATCTATTAAAAAAAGATCCTAAAAGTTTCACAAAAGTTATGTCCTCCCCCAAAGGTCCTTATTGGAAGGAAGCTGTCGATTCTGAAATCAAATATATTATGAGAAATTATACATGAGAGTTGGTGGATTTCCACCAAGTAACAAACCTTTAGGCTATAAATAAGAAGATGAAAGTTGATGGATCAATTGACAAGTACAAAGTTAAACTTGTAGCCAAAAGATATAAACAAAGGAAAGAATTGAATTATTTTGACACTTATTCACCAGTTACTAGAATTACTTTTGTACGGATGTTAATTACTATAGTTGCATTGAATGGTCTTGCAATACATCTAATAGATGTAATGACAACATTCTTAAATGGTGAATTAGATGAAGAAATATACATGGAATAACATGAAGGGTTCATTGCTAATAGACAAGAAAAGAAAGTATGCAAGCTTGTTAAATTTCTGTATGGTTTAAAACAATCACCGAGACAGTAATATGAAAATTTTTACAAAACAATGCTACCAAATGGGTTCAAAATAAATGAGTGTGATAAATGTGTGTATGTCAAGGGCACTCATAGTGGATACATTATTGTATGTCTTTATGTTGGCAACATGCTAATTATAGACAGCAATAACGATGTCATTAAAGCCACCAAACTATGTTGACAAACAGGTCTGAAATGAAAGACCTAGGTGTTGCTGACGTTATATTAGGAATTAAAATTTTTAGAACGTTAGATGGACTCATGTTATTTCAATCTCATTATATTAAAAAGTACGTAATAAGTTCAAGAAATATGAGCTAAAACATATGAGAACACCTTTCAATGTTAATATTCATCTTTCTAAGAATAAGGATAATATCATATCACAGTTAGAATATACACATATAATTGGTAGTTTAATATATATAGTGAATTGTACCTATCTGAATATAGCATATTTAATGAGTAAGCCAAGTCGAAATACAAGTAATCCCCGAAAAGACTACTGAAAAACAATTATTAGAGTTTTGAAATATTTAAAACATACTCAAAACTATAGTTTGCACTACACGAAATTATTCAGTAGTACTTGAGGGATATATCGATGTTAATTGGATATATGATACTAAAGATTCAAAATCTATGAGTGGATGTCTTTTTCTTAGGTAGTGCAGTCGTGTCGTGAAAATCTTCAAAACAAACTTATATTGCTAGATCTACAATGGAATTTGAGTTCATTGTCTTAGATAAAGCTGAAGAAGAAACATAATAAATTTGTAACTTCTTAGAGGATATTTCAAATTGACCAAAGTCTGTGTCTGCAATATGCATTCACTTTGATAGCCAATCTACTATTGGAAGGGCATAAAATTGTATGCATAATGGTAAGTCTAGACACAAATGTCATAGACACAATACCGTTAGACAATTACTTTCTAATGGTATTATATCCATTGACTATGTGAAGTCAAAGAATAATATTATGTATCCGCTTACAAAAGGTTTGACTAGAGAGCAAGTGAAAAATTAATCAAGGGGAATGAGCTTAAAGCCTATTACTTAACCAAGAGTCACCATAATGACAACCCAACTTAGCTTACTGGAGATCCCAAAATCTAAGTTTAAAGGGACAACGAATTATGTGTAACTCAAAACGCACTGAGGAGATTTTCAAAACTCCTTCCCATTCCTATGATGAAATAGTACACATCTGTTGCGAGAACTAGGATAAATTATGTTTTTAATGATATTCTGTGACTTGAAAATGTTCAAGTGGGGTATAAAATGATACTCTTAATCATAAATCACCTATGTGAGTAAAGAAGATGTCGTCTATATGAGAATCGTAGGCTGATTACTCTAAAATTACTCATGAAATCAAGTGGTGTTCAAGGCCAAAATGAACACAAATGTGAAACCAACTGTGTTCGAAGAGAAACTGTGTGAATTCTATTATCTTGATTTATACAAATGACTAACAGTTTAAAGAATCATGTCTATTGGATAGCCAAGTAAATCCGATAGTTTGTCATTATGAAAGTTCAAGGCCACTAGCTACTTATCTAGATGTAGTAACATTTCATCTGTACTTGAACCAGTGTCTACATTATCATACATTGAATTTTCAGTCATTTGAGGATTGTTGGAAAAAAATGGTTTTATACAAATTATTTGAGCAAATTAAGGCTAAAATAAAAGTGGGAGTCACACCTTGAAATTGGTGGGACCAAGATTTAAACGCGTTCTCTTCCGTGAGGAGATTAACGTAGTATATTTATTGTTTCAAAACCATTAAGATTTGAATGAGAAATTCTGTCTCAAAATGACATATTTGAAGTGATAAAATAAACTAACATTTGTATAATAAAATAAGGCTTGTCCTACATTGAAAGAAGACCATCATTTTTGTGAATTAATATACTCCTAGTTAGCTTCATGGATAAGTCCCTAAGGGTTACCACACTTTTGTGAGCGGAGCGAGCGCCTACACTACCTTGGTTATCACTAACTCATGTCGCCCGCCTTACCTTACCTTGCCTCGCCATGACCCTGACCCGACCAGGTGGGGCTTGGGCTTACTCTTAGGCCAAAAAGCTATAATCTTTTTTGGACAAAATTTATTTGGAGCGATACGGGTCATGGGTCAAACAAATTGAATCCAACCACAGATTGAAATTAAAATCCAACCTCAATTTAAATCTAAACCATATTTTAAAATTTATTCTCGTTATTTTTGAACTTAACGCAAAAAATGGTTTGGATTCATTCCAGAGAGACTGTTCATTCCAGGAGGCGCCTCTTACCTGTTTAGATTAAAAAAAGTGTTTCTCTGATCTCAACGGTGGCAACTATGCCTTTTCAGGCAATCTGAACAGACACCAAGGGTGTATAAATAGACTGTCCCTTTACCATTTCAATCCATCCCATTCTGGATTTTAGTTTCAAAAAATTTCTTTTTTCTCTCTCTCTGTGCATATTGCTGCATTGTTTATTTGATTCGGTTCAATTATAAACATAAGATTTGTTCATTAGAATTTTGAAGATTGAAATGCTGCTTTTTCAAAAACGAAAATCTGTTCTATCTTGAGAGACAGTTACTCATCAACCTTGAGCACCGAGGGAGAACAAATCTATCTTAAAGAGATTGTGTTTCATAAGATTCGGTTTATCTATTCTAATTTTCTTATTAACTGTTCGTGCTCATATGCGTCCCCTGTGAGTGTACTGGTTTTGATTTTTATATATTATGTTTAAATAAGAACATAAGTTAGACTTACAATTTAGTATAATCTAATTATATACATATTTTCTATAACAAAAATATCCATGTATATATAAGTCTTGTAAATATAGTTTAATTAAAGTACAAAAAAATCAAATTGGAGAGGGACCCTTCAAGTTGTGAACCAATGGTGATCACTGGAATGTTAATATAAACATATCCAGGCCTCTAGAATAGAGATTAGTCAATCTTTGTTAAGGCCGCCCGAGCGGCCAGCCGACGAAGATCATTGTCCAATTTTTTTTAGCTTTTCTCCAATTTCCGGCAAGTGCTTAGAGACCGCTCAAGGCATAGGTCAGTGAGTTTCCTGCTGTCTCTACTAGTTTTTAAGTTTAATGCGCAACAAAAAAACTTGTTCTATTGAGTATCAAGTGCTGTTCATAACAAGAATTCATTTCATGACTGATTTGATTTTTTTCAAAACAATCTTTGAGTTTTTCTGTGATAAAAAAAAAACATAAACTTATGAGTGGGCGCCTGTCCCACGCGTTGGGGTGTGGGTCTCAGTCTTTCTAAAAAAGTGATACAGAAATGTGTCACAGGGGGCTGGGATTATCCCACATCGAATAGTCTTGGAGTTGTATGTATGTGTATAAGGCTATCTGCCGCTTCCACTTTTAATTGGAGGTTTCAAAGTGATTCTGTGATAAAAAAAAAAGAAAACAATCTTTGAGTTTCAAATTTTTTTTTCTACAAAATGGTCACGAGTGATGTACGGAACACATCCTATGTCCAACTATTATTAACTTAAGTCAAATACTACTGTAACTAGGTCTCAAGAACATTTACTTTTACCTAATCTTCAAACTAATCGGAGAAGTCTTCATATGCGACCTTGTAACCAAGACTTTATCTTCTTTCTTTGTTTTCGATTTTCATTTTATAGCTTGATGATCATGAATTTGCTTGAGATTTAAATGTCACATTACAGAATTAATCAATTACAATGATCAATTTTTTAATAATAACCTAAATTTGAAACCCAAATTTACATATCTAATGAAAGGAGTTTATTAGATCAGTGGGTCCTATTTAAAAAAATTGATGGGATCCACTCAATCAATGACCCTCCTTCATTTGAAATACAAATTTAAATTAGATATTATTTTCTATATCTTTAACAATTTACTCTTCTCCCAAATAATTTGTGGCGAGTTCGAATAAAGAACACAAATTTAGCAGCTTATCACCCTTTTAGTTCATTTCCACACCACTATAAACAGAGTTCTTTTTGCATTAAGTAATTTCCTTTTTATGCAGAGTCCAAAAAACCGATTTCCACCAGATTGTATGAATAGGAATTATTTAAAATTAGAGTAATATTATTTGAATTTAATTTGTTGATTTAATTATTTTTTTGTTTTTAGGTTGACAATAGGCTTTACTAGTAATTGAGACCCGCTACTAATTTAATTGCTAAGATGCATTAGGTTGACAAATAAGATTAATAGATTATGGTCGAATAACATTTTTTTCTTAAATTTATGATAATAGTCTTGAAATGATACCAAAAAAAAGTATTTTTAATCACAAGTTGTGATTATGGCTCATAATCGTGCAGAGTTGGATCAAATTCGTTTCATATAGGACTTGAATCGAGTTTAGCTCGTGTTCTAAACGAGTTGGATTTGAAAAATATTTTAAGTTTGTTTAGAAAAACGAATTTAAAAATCTAAGCTCGATTTTATAAAATTCGGTTTATTTATATGTAAAATATTTTATTTACTGTAGCTTGGCTTCGGTTCATTTTATTTTGGGCTTAGTTCAAATTCGACTAATTTTTTAAATAAATCACTTTTGAATAATTTTTTAATTTATTTTTAAAAATAAATTCGACAAATTTAACCCGTAAAATTCGGTTCCACTAAAATCTTAATTGTGATTGAAATTAATAATTTCTACTCAACATAACGTTACCCTAATAGTCAAAAGCACTTTTCACTACTATCGATGTACGGCGGTGGACCGCGTCCCCCATCAGACAACCAGTTCTCTCAAAACACGGAATATTTGAGAGGTGGGAACGCTCGCAGTAACTTTTTCACTCATTCTTCAAATTAGTAGAATTAAAGAAACCCTATTTTTTTTCTACAACTTGATTAAAGTAATCTTTGTTCATTGATTGATTTAAAATAAAGAAAATACCACTTATTAAGTTTGATAAAAGGTCAAGAACAAAGAGCTCGAATCTTTGATAAAAAGACACTTCCTCTGTCTTTTCTCTCCCACTCCCTCAGACCTCACTGCAGTACTACTGTGTACTCTGTTTTTAGAGAGAGAGAGAGACACAGAGAGGGGGAGAGAGAGAATTTGGAGATGAAAATGGTTTCGAGCACAGGAAGAAGCAAATGGGTCTGTGTGTTTGTGCTGCTATTGGCTCATTCAGCTACTGTACTGGCAGATGATGGTATGTGTTCTTTGCTTCTCACTACTTACATTCTCTTTTTCTTCTCTCTTTTAAGCTCATTTAGCCTGTTTGGTAGATTTCTCTTCTCTTATGTGCATTTTTCTTTTGTGGGTGTTTGGTATTTTCGATTTTTCTTTTGTGGGTGTTTGGTATTTTCGAGATCTGATGAGTATTGCTGTCAATAAAGTGAAGTCTATTCAATTTGCTCTTCAATCTGGGTATATTCTGAGTCTTCCATTGATGAGAATCATGTTCTTCTCCTATTTCATATTGAAGGCTATTGGTTACAGAATTTAGAACTCTCTGAAACTTTAAATCATGCTCCAGAATTTAGTGTGGTCAATTCCTATGATTTTCTTGAGGAAACCTTTGTTGAAAAAGGAAAATTATACTAGGGTCTGTTTGGGTTCTCTTGTGAAATGGATTCAATTCCTGAAATCATAAGCTTTTGTTTGATATTTGATAAGTGTATAGCGGTTTTATATGTAATTACATTCTCTGTGCACTTTCGTGGAGAATGATTTTACACTCACCAAATGTTTAGCTTATACTCACCAAATTTTAGCCCATATGCTTTTGGGTTGGTCCAGTGGTTGGGCTTGGACATCTATTTTGGTAATTCTCAGGTTGAATCACTTCTTATATATTCTCTAAAAGTTGTCAAACAAAGTCCAAGAAGGCCGGCATCGGTTTGGTTCAATGGTCGAATAGGGTCGAATAGAATGTTTAGTCTAAATCCACACGTCTTTAACTCGTGTATCATAAACGTAGATATGTGTAGTATGCGGGTGATTACATGTATTCAAAACAATTACGAGCCAAATACAAAGCACTTGACATTGTAGCCCCACAATTGAATGCTATTCATTTAAGTACTCCTTGAAGACCCTTTGAAGCCCTCCTCAGACCTGTGTCAGCATTTCCTGCACTGTTCTTTAATTCTTTCACGAGGATTATTTTGGGTGGTCCCTGCCTTCAAAACATGTTGCTGTTAATGTTTTCGCAATTTTAGTTCTGAGTTTCTGTAATCTCACACCAATTCATCTCTTCATTGGGGCACATTTTTTTTAGCCTCCAGGTTTTTTTTTTCCCCAACGGTCATAGATGTGCAATTCAACTTAAAACTAATCTTCTCCTCGATCTAGTTAAAGATTTAAACCTCGACTCATTTTGGTTCACATCTCGGTCCAATGCGATGAAGTTTTAGGCAGATTTGTTTTTTTATTTCATCACATGGGATGCATCTAGTTCAATTATAATTTGGTTTGCTTTATACAATTCTTGGAACAACAATGTAGCACATATAATAAGCACATTCTTTGTCAGTTTGATCAACATGTTCCAACAGCAGAAATATTTTTGGAAAAATAAAAACATCTCTTGATATTGAAGTCTCATTCACATTCTCAACTTGGTTTTGTTGCATCGTTGTTGATGAGGGATAGCAAGACAAACTTGAATGAATGAGAAACAACTTGATTGGGTAGATCTCTGATTGTGTGGTCCTGTGCCAGAACTTGGCATGTGGATGTAGGTGGCTGAAGCACATTCCACCATCACCCAAGAGAGTTACAATCTTGGGACTTGACTATGGTGACTAAGTAATAATTTTGGTTTCATACATCTAATTTTTACCATTTTAATGGTTGTTTTTACAAATTTTATGAATTATTTTACAATTAAAAAATTTATTACTTTTGTAAGTGATTTATTATTTTTATGGATATTTCTTGCGTGTTTTTACCTCTTTTTATTGGTATAAAAAAATTTATTACACTTGTGGCTATTTTTATCATATTTATGGATGTTTTATTAGTGTTGTTATAATTATTTTTATTATTTTTTTGGGTATCACAACGATAATAAATTTTTTTTATAAATGTGATAAAAATTATCATAAAGGTGATAAATGAATGTATGGTATCGAATTTTTTTTTTAAAGGCACCATAGTCATGTGCATGTTGTTGAGATATGTTGTCGGTTGTACTCACTATGTGCATTGTACAATTAAAACATTCAAAAAAGTTATAAATGTAGATATGAAAGGGGTGTCAAACGTGTCGTATTCATGTGAAGATTTATCAAAAAAAATATATTTAATATATTTTGAATATTTAATATTAATTTAAATTATTTATTATACATATTTAATAGTGATATCATTTTTATAATTATTTGTGTCAGTATCAACGAATCAAAGTTAATACCCCTAATCATGTGATATCAATTTTTTTTTAGGTAATACTAATTCAGTAAGTGTGATGTATGATAGACAACTAGTACAGTTTATGTATAAAGTGCTTTTAGGTAGACGACACCGGTACCAACCTTTGTCGTTGCATAAGAGAAGACCGTCATGATCATAATCCGAAAGCAGAGAGAAAACAAGAAACTTTTCTCGGGTGGTGTGAGGATCGGCGCAGGCAGGTGAAGAAAAAGAAGGCGCCAAACCGAAAAAGGGTTGTTGGGCCCCAGGAACGCGCTTATCGCGGTATCTTGGGCTTTTAAGATTTCGATGGGACGACTCCCATGCCATGATCTGTGTTAACTTTCCACCATCCTCACCAGTCCACTACACTACAACACCCATTGGACGAGAAATATATTCTATCTATACCGGACAAAATATTATGAGTAATGTTACGTAGATTTAAAAATTAGATTTAATAATTATAATTATTGATTGAGTAATATTTTATATTTCAAATGTGCATTTTAAATTAATGGGAACTATTGAATGAGTGGGTCTCAATGAAAAAAGTTGATGAGACTCATTCATCCAATGATTTTCATTGATTTGGGATGCATATTTGAGATATAAATTTGAGATATATAGCATTACTCTTATTGATTTTATTGTAGGTCTCAGCATTTATTAGGATTCACTATCTATTCAATGGTTGTGATTATCAAATTTAGTTTTTAAGGCTATGTAACATTATTCAAATATTTTTACGTCTTTATTCTCATGTGATATTATAAATATATTAGCAATATCCGTGACTAAAATCACCGTACACTGAATAATTATACTATGCATGCATTAGAATGTGTGTTGGAGTGTGTGTATGCATTGAAATGTGTGTGGTGGAGTGTGTGTTGGGTTTTTAAAGTTTGAGGAGGGGGGAGGGAAAGTGTGTTGTGTGTGAAATTTAGGAGGAAAAAAATACTCCTTATAAATTCAAACATCTATATGATTTATTATATAGATAAGAATAATAAAATTTACTAAATTTTATAATTATTAACAATTTTCACGTCATTACATTAAATATTTACTTCCTATACTGTATTTTTTTTTTATTTTGTATGGATAAATTACGCTTAAATATCTTTTTATAACTTAACGGAGTATTTCTTTAAGGTATGGATAAATTTTATATATATTAATAATAATTTGTGTCTAAAGACAATATTTATATTGAGCTGTCTTGCAATATATATATTAGACGAGTATTTGATGGAATTATCAATGAAATTGGTGTTATAAATTTCTTTGTAGAAGGTATCAATTTTCTAGGGGCCGGGCGCACATTGATCATGTAATATTTACAATTTTAATATCAATTTAGTTTTTTAATAACTTAATTTAAAGTAAAAATGAAGAGAGAGAAAGACAGAGAGATAGGTGTGGATTGATAAAATTATTTGAAAATTGGAGAATGTATTGATTGAGTTATCTAGTATTGAGGTTGTGTAGAGAAGTTGATATTTTTTTACATCAAGGAAATTTTTGAAATGAATTTTGTACCATTGGATAAAAATAGATAAAGATTGAATTAATCTTGACCGTCGTATTTTTATAAGTTCAAAATTCAATTTTCTAGTTGTAATATTAGATATATGTGTCTGTGTGGATTTAGAAAAGAGAAATTATGAAGATTTGTTTGTATTTTAATGATAGAGGCAGTGGCATGATTGATGTTTTTATTATTTTTTATTTTGAGGTATAGAGGTGGTTGGGATGATAATAGGTTGATGAATAATGGTTTGAAGCTATTCTTGCTTTTGTTTCTCAAATAGTCCATTAAATCAGATTTGATCCAAATTTGAATTCGATTATGTGTCCAATTATTTGAGTAGGAGTTAGTATTTTTTGTTCCGTAATCTGAATTTGTTATATTATTATTTTTTATTCGGGTTTGGTAATATCGTTATCCTATCGAATTATGATTTGCTTCGAATTTTATTTATATGTACTAATATATAATGCAATCGAGTGTTTGTTTGATGAATTTAATTCTTTTTCTGATATAATTTGTTGGTTTGTTGGAATCATATTTTTGATTTTCAATGTATACGATATGAATTACAAAATTAAAATCCATGAGTCAAAATTTTAAATTAGATTTGGATTTAAATTGATTGAAATGAAATCCAATCTACTTCTTTAATAAAGGGAGTGAAGTAAAATCTCTTACAAAATATGTCTCCTAATATGACTAATCATAAATATATTATATATTAGTTGTAACTCGTGTCTGAAAGAACGGTAAATATAAAATTTGTTTTGAGGGAAAAAACATAATTGAAATAAAATTCAAATACACTAATATTTTATTATATAAATTAGTCATAACTCGTGTTTGGAGGTACAATAAAATATAAAATTCGAG
>CM042186.1:7976405-8023236 GCA_023539305.1 Ilex asprella | reverse complement strand
GGTGGTGGTAGTTATGAATCTTGTGATGGTCATGGGGGTGGTGGTTAGGGCAGTGGGGCGATGGTAGGAAGGTGCGACATCGGTGGTGATGATAGTAGGGTGCGATAGCGGTGGTGGTGGGGATGGTAGTGGTAGGGCGGTGGAAGTGGTGGTTGTGGTGGGACGATGGTTGTAGTGATAGTAATGATGATGAGGTGGTGGTGATAGTGGTTATGGTGATGGTGTGGCAATGGAAGTGGTGATGGTGGTGGTAGCGGCGACAGTGGTGGTGGGGGTGGTAGAGGTAGTGGTGGGACAGTTCTAAACAATATTTTTTTTTGTAGTACTTATGAGAAATAATTCTAAGAAGTACTTCTAAAAAATCACTCCAAACACACCTTTAGTGCCTTATTTTTTTTATTAAATTTAGGGTGTTAATATTAGCCGTTAGGTTAACTTTAAAGTAAAATTTAAAGCGATCTCAACCGCAAATAGCAAAAGTCATTTTATTGATCTTTTGAGATTTGAATTGTATTTTACTTTATTATATAGATTTTTTGTGTTTATCATATGATTCCATTTCTACAAATAATTACTTGCATAATGCATGATGGGGGCTCGGAAATCACAACCCAAGTCCAGTTGAGGTTAGTATGTTTAAGGTGGTTGCTATAATGGGTGGCTAATCTATAAGGACTAAAAAACACAGTAGATAAGTGGTTCACCTCAGCCGAGAGACCGATGCTACATCCACCGTAACAGAGTCTCTTGCTCCTTCAAGGTTGTATATTGATTTTTCGGTGGTTACAATCAGATTGTAGGCTTTGGGCCCTTTTTTTTTTACAAGGGTTTATGTTTTGTTCGTTGTGTATTTCGGATTAGGCCATCCCGTGTCTTGGTCTCCCCTCCCTCCAGTAGAACATTGTTCCATTTATATGTGTCATCCTCCCTTGGGTCCTTGCTGGCTCCTTTTACCTTATCGGCGGTCCTATGGGGACCTTCTGTCCTTTCCCTAAGAATTCCTCTGTTGGCCGGCACTACTGTGCCCACGATCTTTGGATCGTTACGCGTCACCACCTTCTGTCTCGGGAGGGTGTAGCTATCGCAGCTTCCACACAAGCTGTCCTTTTGCTAGAGGTGGACTGCTGAGTATTTGGAGTTTTTTTTGGGCTTTTGCCCTTCTGCTTTTGATGCGGGCTAGCTAGGCACATTCACCTTGGGCCAATAGGCCCGACAGAGTGTTCTGGGTTTGTCGGGCCTCAGGGTCATGAAGGCCCATGTTCAGAATTCATCCCTTATCAATGCATAATTTTAAGTGTTTTACATTATCAATTTATATCATAAAAAATTAGAATTCTTATATTGCACCCTCAATATAAGGAGAAAATATTTTTTACAACGGTGATACCATGTCATTACCGCTATTTGGTGTCACAATCTAATTAGAAGACAACAAATAAGTAAAGCGGATCCTACTAATCCTATATGTTGTTGATTGGATGTGGTGATTACTAGGAGTTATGAAAATAGTGGGATTCGCTTTATCTATGTCTAGTCTTTTAATTGGACGGTGATATCACATGACAGTGATGATGTGGTGTGCATTGAATATCTATATAATAAAACATATAACAACTTAAATTTTTATCCCCTATATATTTTTCCCCTAAAAATATCACATTACTCATTTTTATTACATGTTTAATCATTTAATATTTAATTAATTTATAATTTAACATAATTTTTATTTTAAATATTATTTATATACGATAATATACACATATTAACAAATTTTAATATAATAGAATCGATTTTTGAAATGGTCGAATTTTATATTCTATCTTATCTTAGAGCATCTCCAATGCCCCTCGCCAGTGCATTCTTTTAGCCATTTTAGAGAGCAAAACTTCAAATTTGGTGCTCTAACGCCCTAGCTTTCCACTTCGCCAAAATCTAGGAAGTCATTTTGCTCGCTAGATCTGGAGAGGCCAGTTGCTCGCCAGTCTCTCTCCCTTCAGTTGCTCAGCCTGTCTTCCTTCCTCTATTTCTTTATTTATGCACTGTGAATCAGTCTTTCTTCCTCCTTTAAGTATGTCTTCCTTCCTCCAATATATATTTTCCCTTCCTTTCTGTGAACAACTTGACTTCTTGAAATTTTTTGAGATAAGTTTCTTTTAATTGTTCATAATATGTTTGATGAATTGCCTCAATGAAATATGCACTCGATTTATGTAGAATCCTGTATTAGTTTTTTTTATTGTTACTTCGATTTAGACTTCAAGAATTTTGTTACTTCCAGTGAGCTTTTTTAGGAGTGTGATTAGCGCCATTGTTGTTGTTTAGGTATAAGCGAAAGTTGGATTTAGTTAGGACTTGTTTGATTCATAATCAGGGCCACAAATCGCGTTTGTGTTTCATTAGTCACCACATGTAGCTGTGATACATGACTGAAGCGAGCAATTGGTTGAATCTAGAACCACCTGTTAGAGTTTGTGGGATTCACACTATTTGGTTTTATTGTTTTTATTTGAGTTTTTTTCTTGCGCTTTTTTTTGGGTGGGGAGTCAAAATGGGGTGTATCATCTTTGCAATTTGTTCAGTACATGAGGGTGAAAAAACTCACATTTTAGTTGAACTATTGAACCTTTTTGGAGAGACTGAAATTTTTGTCTCCCAATACTGATACATGGCTACAAAATGGAGGCTTATGTTTCCATATCCTGTCCTTGGCTTGGAAATATTTTGATGCAAATTAGTTGTTGTCGCCTATTATAGATATTTGTTTGCCTCATCTGATACTTTTAATTTTTTTTTTTTGATATATGAATGGTCTTAAAATGATACAAAAGTAGTGAGTTTGGATATTCAGAAGTGGAGTTTATGTGATCGCAATCGTTCTTGACTTAAATGATTCATTGAGTTGTTTTAATGTGCGATCAGCTTCATGTTCCATGACAAAAATGGATGTTGAAATGTGTTTCCTAATAACATTTTTGAGTTTCTACAATTCTTGCCATTGGTTTTAGAACTGGGAAAAGTAACTATTTGTGCTTTAAACTTTCTTGTACAGGGAAGAATAGAGAGGGGTGAGGATGTTAACATCAGTTAAGTTTAACTTTTTCCATTTCTTGTCATCGTTATTGTAGGAATTTCTTCCATGCTTTGTAGTTAATGTTTACTAAATGCCCAAGTCAGAGCTCCTAGTTAAGGTTGCTGCAAAGGACTGCTGAAGTGATTTTTTTCGAGGGTAAGGGTTGGCGCAAGAAGATATCTGGATAAATGTGCCCTAGTATGTTAATCTATAACCAAGAGGTGGTCCATACTTTGGTAGTACTTTAGAAATATAATCTTGGCTGTCCCTTGATTGAATGGTTTTCATGAAATGTCAGTTGTGGGAGCACATTGTTATTGAGAGTGGGGTTGGGGTAAACTTCAACATGCTGCATACATAATGTCGCTGACATGCTGTTTTGCTCCCTCCCTGTATGTTATTAATGTATAATGTAATTTTGCTCCCTGCTATTTTTTGGTTCACTACTGATGGTACTAACATGAATAATGCTTGACATGTCTTCATTTTTTCTGCTAGAAACTTGACATGAATAATGTATGTTTTGGGTTGAATTCTAGGCATTACATATAGAACCATTTGAACATGTATATTACTTCACCAATCTCTTAAACGACGGAACAAATATAGGTGAGTTTAACACTCAATCAGTAGACCAAATAGGTCATTCTTCACCAATATCACCTCAAATAGAATCCACTAAAAAAAAGGTTCGAGGCTGCAACTTTACAGTTGAGGAGGATTTAGTTTTAATCTTGGGTTGGCTTAATATTAGCATGGATGTTGTGCATGGAAATGAGTAAAAATCTAAAACGTATTGGCGAAGGATTTGGGAGTATTTCAACGAATACAAACCCCAGCCAGATTGTAATCGCAATCCGGTTTCTTTAATGAATAGTTGGTCGATAATTCAATTATCCACCAATAAATTGTGGTTGTTTTGACCAAATTGAAAGGTTCAATCAAAGTGGTCTGACTGAGAAAGACAAGGTATTAATGCATTTTAATTACAAGTGTGAAAATAGAGCATTTTTCTTTTATGACACATAATATTATTATACAATTTTCAGGTCCGTGATGCAAAAAAAGTGTACAAGAAACTTCATAAATGCTCTTTCCATTTGAACATTGTTGGAATGAGCTACAATATCAACCAAATGGATGGAGGATTCTCAATCTAAGAAGCAAAAAAAAAAGGTGGTGCAACTCCTAGCAGCTCTAATCCTTTAACACAAGAATCAGTAAACATAAGAGACGACAGTGGGGACTTGGAGAGGCCAGCTGGAAGGAAGGTTGCGAAAGAGTGAGCAAGAAAGTCCAAGATAAAACTCTCTGAAGGCGATAATTCGAGTTCAACCTATTTCGTGAAACTATTTGAAGAAATGAAGGAGGAGAAAAAGATGTTGGCGGAGAAGAAAGTCGAATTCATGGAATTTTTTTTGGCTATTGAGCAAGAAAGACTAGCTCATGATAAAGAGAAGATACAACTCAAGCAAATGAAGGAGAAACATAAAATAATGTTGATGGACACGAGTGCAATGTCTCCGATTCAAACAGAATATTTTAAGCACCGCCAGATGAAAATCATGGGAAAGAAAATGTAGTTCTTTCTTATTCATAGACTAACAACTTTTGAGTAATAGTACAACAAACAAGTACTGTAATATTATGCATGCTTAAATATTCATAGACAATGAATGTTTAAATATTCGTAAAAAATTCGTAGCATACTACTGCCTAAAACATTCCAATGCATAATCCGCAAGTACTCGACTAGATCAGTTTGCAGTCTCGAAAGAGTGTCTTTGTCTCGAATGTGATGTTGAGTATGAATAAATTGAAACAGTTCTGAACTCCGTTCAGATATCAATATAGGAGTAGGAATTTCATCTGATGCATATTAACTAAAGTCCATTTCATTACTGTCCTTCTCATCCTCGACAATCATGTTATGCAATATTATACATGCTTTCATAATATCCTTAAGCTTTTCAAGTTTTCAGAAACGTGCAGGTCCACGAACTATAGTAAATCGTGCTTGGAGCACTCCAAAAGCTCTCTCAAAGTCCTTTTTGGCTGACTCTTGAGCTTGTGCAAAATTTATTTGCTTATTGTCTCTTGGAGATGGAATTGTTTTGACAAACGTGACCCACTTTGGATATATATCATCTACAAGATAATATCCCATAGTATAAGTGTTTTCTTTGATGGAGTAATTGACCGAAGGAGCCATACCTTCCTAAAGAAAAGTAAAAACAGAAGAGCGTTCTAGCACATTTATATCATTGTGAGATCCAGGTAATCCAAAAAAGACATGTCAAATCTATAGATCAAATGAAGCCACCGCCTCTAAAATAATTGTTGGTTCATGAACATGACCAAAGTACATACATTTCCATGTTGTTGGACAATTCTTCTATCTCCAATGCATGCAGTCAATGCTACCTAGCATCCCAAGAAACCCACGTCTCTCACCGATTGCTAATAATGTAGCAATGTCTGCGTTGTTTTGTGACCTGAGATACTCATCAGCATAAATTGCTACTATGACCGATACAAATTTTTGTAGACTTTCTATTGTGGTTGTTTTTGTTGATCCTCACATAATCATTAATAGCATCTGCTGCAACTCCATAGGTAAACATTCTTACAGCAGCAGTCATTTTTTGAAGAGGAGACAAGCCAATATTTCCAATAAAATTAATTTTTTGGACAAAATATGGATCATAAGTTTTTACCATGGATAGAATACGAACGAAAAAAGATCGATTCATTTGAAACCTCCTCCGAAATAAATTTTGGGGATAGGTAGACGATTCAGCAAAATAATCGTGATAAAGTCTTTCATGCCCTTCAACTTGATTGTGAAAATAACAGAATGACCTTCAATAGAACTACGACGTATTGCAGTGTTGTTCTTAATATTGAGTTTCTCTATTGTCATAGTTGCAACCGCTAAATCTCCAACTCATCATCGGAGTCAAAATTATTAAGAATCATTTTCAATTTACCATCACGAGCCATAGCAAAGAAATATGAATTCAATACTAGTAAAATAAATGTGAGATGTATGACAATGAGAAAAGGAAGTCTTATTTATACATTTACAAAAATATGACCGTTGTAAATATGACCGTTAAAAATATAACCGTTGTAAAATTTAAAATTTAAAAATTTGATGACATAACACAACCCGTCATCATGGTCCGTCATCATTATGACGCTTACGTGTTACACCACGTGGTATTTTTGAATTATATTATTGAAAGTTAATTGAAATAGTTAATTATTTTATTGAGTGTGGTTGAAGTGAATTTTAAAAAATAATTAATTAAAATAAAAAATTTAATATTTAAATATATTTTGAGTTTACTTAGTGTGATTAGAGATCGTCTTAGAGCATCTCCAAGAGGCTCGTTAAACACTTTCCTTTAGCTATTTTAGATAGTTTGCCCTTAAAATATAACTCCAACAAACTAGCTATTTGGCTATCTATTACCCGTTGCCCCTTTTTCACTCGATACTTCTAGCTAGCCTACATCTCCCTCGCGCGCGTCTGTCTGTCTCAAAACTCCATCGCCTCTCTCTCAGACCATCGCCTCTCTCGCCCCTTCTTCAGACCATTGCCTCTCACATCTTTTCTTCAGCACAAGCTCATCAGTTCTCTTTCTCTGCCATCGATTTGCTTCAGGTACATATGCTGCGATTATGGGTATAGTTTCCCTAATTTTCCCAGCAAGGAAACCCTTCTACGTATTTGAAAATCGATTTGTCCCCAAACATAAACCCAATGCTCAAAACATAGATCCCCTTTTCTCTCTCCTCTAATCTCGAGTATGTTCAAATAGCCAATTTTTTTACAGGTGGTTTTGTTTAATGAAGAACACTTTGTCTTACAATTTTTTCGTTTTGTATATAATTATTTTTTGGGATTTGTTTGCTGATGTTCAGTGTTAATTCCTGATCTGTCCGATTTGTTTGCGATTATTGCACTTCAAATTTGTTTTTCATTTTCTTGCTAGCATTTTGGTGTATTCTCTTTAACCCTAATGATTGGGTGGAAAGAAACACCAATGTATTCTCTTTCTGCTTGGACCATTAAATTTAGAGAAACCAAAATGTTTTTCATTTCTCTTAATGAAAAAGGAATGTAATTTCTACAGTTGAATATTTGTGTTTGCATGTACTCGTTTGATGCTACTTATTACAGTTTCTCATGTTGGAATCTGTATCTTTTATCTTCCTATTTTTATGGTTCCAAGGATTTTCTTCAATGATGCAAAATTATTTTAATATATGGATTGTTATTTTAATATATGGACTGTCCAAGGATGTACTCAATAGTGCAAAATGATTAAATCAAGGTCTCTATGCAAATACTATATGGATTGTTATTTTTAAAAGAAATGGTCTACTACGAGTTGGGACCAGCCTCTTGGAAAACATGAGATCTGAATTCTTGCATCAAAGCAAATTTGTGAAATATTACACGTGAATGTTTTCTTCCAATCAATCTAGAAGAAAGCAGAAATGAGAATTGGGTTTTGCTCCTTGTGGATTGATTTCCTGATTGTTTATGATTTCTTTTTTTAGTTTAAGTGATCCCAAATTTTGTCAAGTCCTAGTGTCACAAAGACCAAATTTTGCTGCTAGTAATTGGGTTTTATTGAATTCCATTGGGTTTGCTGGACCTATAAAATCAAGGATAGTTGATGGTTGATCTGTAGGAGTTAAACACTGCTTGTCTCATCTTATAGGCATTACACATGGATCCATTCCAACATGGTACATACTTCACCAATCTTATGCATGATGGAACAAATTTAGGTGATGAGGTTATCGGTCAATCTTCACCAATATCTCCTCAAGTAGAATCCACCACAAAAAAACAACGAGGTGATAATTTTACAGCAGAGGAAGACATTATGATAATCTCGGCGTGGCTTAATATTAGTTTGGATGCCGTGCAAGAAAATGAGCAAAAATCAAAGACATATTGGCAAAGGGTTTGCGAGTTCTTCCACGAATACAAACCTAAGGCATGCCCTAGTCGTAGTCAAAATTCTTTGATGAATCATTGGTTGGCAATTCAGCTAGCCACCAACAAATTTTGTGGGTGCTTTGCACAGATAGAAAGACTGAATCAAAGTGGTTTAACAGAGAAAGACAAGGTATGAGTGAATATTTTCATACAAAATAGTGAATTTTTAATGATATGATAATGAGTTTTGTTGTATAATTTTTCAGATTCGTGATGCCAAGAACTTGTACAAGGAACTCTATAAATCTTCTTTTTCGTTTGAACATTGTTGGAATGAGTTAAGGTATCAACCAAAATGGATGTAGAATTCTCAAGCAAAGAAGCAAAAAACAAAACATAATGCAACTCCTGGCAGCTCCGTGCCTTCTATGTAGACTCCGTAAATTTAGGAGATGATAGTGGGACCTATGGATCCTTAGACAGACCACCTGGAAAGAAAGCTGAGAAAGCGCGACTACGAAAAGCAAAGAGTAAGGAATGTGGAGGGGATGCAAGAAGTTCTGGACTCGTTAATTTGTTAGCAGAGATGAAGGAAGAGAAAAAGACAATAAGTGAGAAGAAATTTGAAATGTTTGAAAACAGTATCTTCAAGAACAACAACGTCTACTGCAAGAACGGGAACGTATACTACAAGAGGAAAAAAGAATACAAATGGAGCAAGTAAGAGAGGAGGAGCGAATAATGTCGATGGATACGAGTTGCACGCCTCCTTTGCAAGCTGAATATTTCTAGCGTCACCAAATGAAAATACTGGGAAAGAAGATGTAGTTCTTTTTTATTAATAGACAAACAACTTTAAGTAGTAGTAATCATCCTACAAGTACTGTAATAACATTTGATTAAGTAATGTCTACTAGTTCCCATGCATATTCCACTGATGCTCGACTAGATCAGCTTGGAGTTTGGAATGAGTTTCTTTGTCTCTAATGCAATGCTGAGTATTAATAAATTGGAGTAATTCTGAACTCCACTCAGGTATGACTGTGGCAGTGGGACTCTCATCCATTGTATCATACCTACAGTCCAACTCATTAGCATTCCTCTCATCCTCGACAATCATGTTATGTAATATTATGCATGGCTTCATAATATCCTTAAGCACTTTAGCTGTCCAGAAACGTGCTGGTCCAAGCACTATAGCAAATCGTGCTTGGAGCACTCCAAATGCTCGCTCAACATCTTTTCTTGCTGACTCTTGAGATTTTGCAAAATGTATTTGTTTATTGCCTCTTGGAGATGAAATTGTTTTGACAAATGTTACCCATTTTGGATATATACCATCAGCAAGGTAATACCCCATTGTATAATTGTTACCGTTGACTGAGAAATTAACTGGAGGAGCCCGCCCTTCTGAAAGGAGAGAAAAAACAAAAGAGCGTTCTAGTACATTGATATCATTATGAGATCCGGGAAACTCAAAAAAGGCATGCCAAATCTAGAGATCATATGAAGCCACTGCCTCCAAAATAATTGTTGGTTCATGGATGTGACCAAAATACATACCTTTCCATGCTGTTGGACAATTCTTCCATTTTCAATGTATACAATCAATGCTACCCAACATCCTAGGAAACCACGGTTGGTACCCATTGCTAATAATCTAGCAATGTCATCGTTGTTTGGTGACCTAAGATATTCATCAAAAAAAATTGCTAGTATCGCCCTTACAAATTTTTTCAAACTTTCTATTGCGGTGTTTTCGTCAATCCTCTCGTAATCATCAATAGGATCTGTTGCAACTCCATAAGCAAGCATCTTTATAGCGGCTGTCATCTTTTGAAGGGAAGACAAGCTAATAGTTCCAGCATCATTTTTTTTTGGACAAAATATGAATCATAATCTTCCACTATGAATAGAATACGAAGGAAAAGTGCTTGATTCATTCGAAACCTTCTTCGAAATAAATTTAGGGGATAGATAGGCGGTTCAGCAAAATAATCGCGATACAGTCTCTCTTGGCCTTGAACTCGATTGCGAAAAATAACTGAATGTCCTTGAATGGAACCACGACGTACAACAGAGCTTTCCTCACCATTGAGTTTGTTCATTTCAATAGCACAAATTGTTATCATCTCCAATTCATCGTCGGAGTCAGAATTGTTAAGAAGCGTGTTCATTGCATGATATCGAGCCATAACATAAACACAAAGAAGAGTGCAATGTCAATAAATAGATTTGAGGTATATGACAATGAGAGATGGAAGATCGTATTTACACATATCCAAAAATATGACCGTTGTAAATATGACCGTTGCAAATATGATCGTTATAAATATGACCGTTATAAATATGACTGTTGAAAAACTCAAATTTTAAAAATTTTAATTTCGTGACCATTGTAAATATGATCGTTATTAATAAAAATATTTTAAATTTTTTAATTTTGATGACGTGGTATAACATGTTAGCATGTGATGTCATCAATATCATGATGACATGACATACTACATGGTATTTTAGATTTTATTATTGAAAATTAATTAAAACTAGTTGAAGTTGTTAGCTAAAATAAATAGTGTTGTTGGAGTGAATTTGAAACAATGATTAGTTAAAGTAGATAATATAATATTTAAATATATTTTGAGTAGCTATTTTAGATAGTCTTGTTGGAGATGCTCTTAGGACCGAGTTATGGCTAGTTACTCATATGAGGCCTTGGAGAGGAGAAAAAGAACGGGAAGGTTCTTTACACATTTTCTCTTCATTTCTATAGCTTCTCTCTCTTCTTTCTCTCTCCTCTCTTCACATGGAAGCCGAAGGGGTCACCTTCCCATCGCACACAGTGACGTCTTTCTCGTAGGATCACTCAAAGCAATCGATTTTCACTTCCACGAACTCCAACCGTCCGATGAAACTCACACTTTGGAGATCACCACTACTCTCCCCAGTGATCTTCGCGACAAGATCATCAAGCAGGCAACTCTCTCTCTCTCTTTTATAGCCAGTATTTACATCATGCAAGTGAGTATGTAAGAGCAACTCCAAGGGAGCTATGTAAAGTAGCTAGCAAAAAAATATTTTTTTATTACATTATCTACTTTAGCTAACCACTTTTTCAAATTCACTCCAATCACGCTATCTATTTTAGCTAACCACTTCAACTAACTTTAACTAACTTTTAATAATAAAATTTAAAAAATAATAATTCAACTATATATTGTACAAATTTAATCAATTATAGGCTACAAGAGAGAACCACCTCCCAAAAATTACTACTCCCAAACCAAATTCTCTCGAATTAAATCACAAAATTCAAAACAAAATCACCTCAAATTATCAAGATTTTTTAGAGGTTTTGCTAAATTTTTTGGGGATTTTACTGAAATTTTGGGGGGAGTTTACTGGTTTTTTAGGGGGATTTTAATGGATTTTTAGGGAGTTTTGCTAAAATTTTAGAGGGGTTTATTGAATTTTTGGAGGGGTGTTATTGGAGGGTTTTACAGGTGATGAAGACGATGTCACCGCCTCTTCCAACACCACCTGCCACCACTATCTTCTACATAAGGACATATAGATCCAAGCAACACATCACAACACTGATTCATGAATTGAACAATTGGAGAAAAAGGTATGTGCTATGCTACGTGGCCACAAAAATAATGAACATTGAACTTGTAAACTATGGAACAATCTGTACTAGTGGAGTCTTTTGCGATGAAGCTTCAGTCGATGGTGTTGTGGAGAGGCGGTGGAGCCTTCTGCGATGAAGCTTCAGATGCGATGAAGCCTTCTGTGCTGTAGAGCTGCGGTGAGAGAGAGAGAGAGAGGGCCAGCTAGGGAGAAACTTCAGTCGGTGGAGTAGACTGTTGGTGCAAAAAGCAGACTACCGAGCAGATTGTGGGCTAGCTACATGGAGCGAGTGAAAATGGGATTATGTATTTTAGATAGGCTTTTAGCTAGTCCTTTGGAGCCCTGTTTTGGAGAGATGCTATCTAAAATAGCTAAGAAAAGCCTTTTACATAGCCCCTTAGAGTTGCTCTAAGTGTATATTTTGTATGTGAAACTGCTACATTACTTTTTTACTTGGCTTGACTTGTCTCAGTTTGATTTCACCATCGGTTTCACTTTTTTGGGTTTTTAACAAATTGTTCTGTTGTGATAGTCTTCGTTCGTATTTCGAGTAGGTTTATGAAGAAGGTCACTGTTTGGTTTTGAATCGAGTTTTGTGCATTTAATTTTCTAAATTGGGTTTTGAGCAACTGTTCTTGGTAGCAAGTGTTGTTTACAATTTGTGTAGGGGTTTGGAAATTAAGGTGAGTGTTTGAATGCCTATTGGGTTTGGAGAATTTAGTTTTCTACATAGGGTTTATGGGCAATGATGGAACATTTTCTGTGATCAAGGGGGGACGAGACACGTGTCCTCGACATATTGGGCGCAAAGTGTTCTTTGGACGACACTTGTCCTTGACACCTCGGAGCTTCCTGCAAGCAACACGTGTCCTCGGCGTTAAGGTACCTCGGAGTCCAAGAGACAAGGTATCTCGGATTCCCGAAGATAAGGTACCTCGGAGTCCGGGACATAAGGTACCTCAGAATTTGGGAGTTAAGGTACCTCAGAGTCCGGAAGACAATGTACCTCGGAGTCCGAGAGACAAGGTACCTTGGAGTCCAGGAGACAAGGTACCTCAGAATCCAAGAGATAAGGTACCTCAAAGTCCAGGAGATAAGGTACCTCGAAATCCGGGAGACAAGGTACCTTGAAATCCAGGAGACAAGGTAACTCAGAATCCGGGAGACAAGGTAACTCGGAATCCGGGAGACAAGGTAACTCGAAATTCGAGAGACAAGGTACCTCGGAGTCTGGGAGATAAGGTATCTCAGAATCCAGGAGAAAAGGTACCTTGGAGTCCAGGAGACAAGGTATCTCGGAGTCCACGACATGTTGTCCTCTACTCTGCCAAGGTGTTGGCAATCACCTTGGAATATGGGCTATGACAAATGATGGGGGTTCTTAGAAAAGTCAAGAACGACGGCTCCGCATCAGAGGTGGGGGCAGTCTTTTTATCAAACCCTTTTTCCAAGGCAGTCAGAATGACAGAATGAACAAAACGCTCCACCAAGGAAAGCTGGACATGTGGCATGAAGTACAAGATGAGGGGTAAATGGACAAGAACACCCCTGTTGACATACGGCTGCCTCAGACATGGCATTTAATGAACCATCAATAATGGGACATCTATTAAGACTTGAGAAGCCAAAGATAAGGGGCATTTAATGATCTGGGGCCCAAGCATTTAATGTCTCCTACATCGAAAAAAGAGCATTAAATACTCGGGAGCCCGAGGGAGCTCTAGCAATTAATGTTGCGACATTCCCCTATACTGATCATGGGGGAACACTGCCCCAACCCTGACAGCTACATATTACCTAGTTTATCAGCAATGATGTGTCTTTGAAGGTATAAATAGTCTTCGAAAATGTAATACAAAGGTATGCAAAAACTTCACACAAGAATACGGCTCAGTGTTTTCTTCTTCTCCTCTCACCAAGAACTGACTTGATCGTCGGAGGGGATATGCTAGAGAACACTCCGGCCCCCTTCTAACTTTTCTATTATGTGTTCCAGGAACCCTCGGTGACCCGTCAGAATCGATTGAACTCTTAGAGACAATTAATCACCATTTTTTAGGCTCCCTTTGGCCTTCTCAACTCGTTCCTTGTGATCGAAATACTGCCTTTCCTCAACGAACTCGAGTTCACCACGGAAGGAAACTGTTCCCCATTATATTGTACAAAAAATTGCCCGCACAATCTGGCGTCGTCTGTGGGAAACGACTGAGCTTTCCAAAGAACAGTGATCATGGTGAATGCTCGACAAAAGGAGAAGGGTCCTCAACACCGGAACCTCGATTTACCAGCTCCCTCCGTATCAAGAGCGAACAATCATGTCGAAAGTGTCAATAAAGAACTTTTCGGTCATTCAAGGGAGCGAACCTGCCAAACCAGAGTGGGTATCGGGTCAAGAAGATCCAATCCATTGACCCGTCAACTGGTTAAGGTAATCGAAGAAAAATTCAGAGATCGGTTACAGCAACTAGAAAAGGACAATGTGAACGTCCTGAACGGACTAAATGAGTTTACTTCCTCTGGTGGGGGATTTCGAGACCGGCATCAGTCCCAGAAACCTTCGGTCCGAAAGGTGGGATCTGAGGATCGGAGAAATCGACTAAGTGGTGGAACACGGAGCTCCAAGGCTTTGAAATGCCCGAGGACCAAAGGACTGCTCCCGGAGGTTCCAGCCAAGACGGCTAGAACTCTATCTTGGAGTGGCCTCCATCAGAGGCTGTCTAGGCGTGGAGGAGTCCAAGGAGGGGGCAACCCTCTCCGTCCGACACCATGGCTCGAATAAGCCCAGAGATCGACCCCGAGGAGGGGAGGTGTACCCCAAGAGGAGGGGGACCACAGGATACGGTTCCATCCGGCTAGAAGGGATAAAACCAGCCAAGAGGATGATACTAATGACAAAGCTATCCAATTGCCCTTTACTGTGAAGATCGCGGAGATGGAGGTCCCAAAGAAGTTCTTGGTGCCAAGGTTCAAGGTATTTGATGGACGCTCCGATCTGGAGGCCCACCTCAGGCAATATAAGTAGATGATGTCCCTGTACCACTCGGATCACCGATTGCTATGTCGGGTGTTCTCAATGAGCCTGGGGGACACTACAATGAAATGGTTTGAAACTATTCCACCCAACAACATAGGGTCTTGGAAGGAGCTGACCAGACAATTTTCTGCCCGATTCATCACAGGGAACAAGCTCCCCAAGGATGTTGGGTCACTACTGACCCTGAAACGGAAGGAAGGTGAAACACTTTGCCACTACGCCACTCGATACTAGGAAGAAGTGAACGAGGTGGAGGGATGCTCAGAGGTCATGGCTGCAACCTCTTTCAGACTTGGCCTCTCCAGGGACACCGATCTTTACAAGTCCTTAACAAAGAAGACGCCAACGGATATGGGCAGGTTGATGGCTCGAATCAATAAGTACTCCAGGATAGAAGATGAGACCCAATTGAGAAGAACCGTATAAAGTCAAATCAAAGGGAGGCCCCGAGTTTTCACCAAGTATGTTGTCCTGGACGAGGCATGGCCCCATAGTGCGAGTACAAGACTCCCTCCGAATTGATACAGGAGCAAGCCTCTTGGACAGGGCATAGCCCCGGAGCGCGAGGACAAGACTCCCTTCGAATTGAAACAAGAGCAAGCCTCTTAGACGGGGCATGGCCCCAGAGCGCGAGTACAAGACTCTCTTCGAATTGAAACAGGAGAAAGCCACCTAGATGGGGCATGACCCCAGAACGCGAGTACAAGACTCCCTCCGAATTGATACATGAGTATGCCTCCGAAATGAAAAATGACCCTGTAAAAGAGCACTCATTGGGTACGCTGCTTGGGACAGGGATACTTTGTCATGCATATGTCAAAGATAAAAGACCACAAGAAAGCAGCTGACATCTAATATGGGTGTGATAAGTGTTCTCACAAACCTTGAGGCCGACCCCTGGAGCACGCTTGCACAAGTACATGGGTGAGATTGTTTCGGCAGGACATCAGTGGGTCAGGGGAGGCCCCATCCCCTTGGATCGACCAATAAGGAAGATTATTGCCTCCAAAGAGACAAAGTGAGCATAGCCTCCTGGAAGGGGCAAGGCCCCGGAGGCCAAGTCTTCGAGAAAGACTTGTCTCTAAAAAGACAAAAAGACCAAAGCCTCCTGGATATGACATGGCCACAAGGACATTGCCCCCCGAAGGACACAAGGAGCCGAAGTCTACAAGAAGAGACTTAACCCCGAAGACGAAAAAAGAAAAAAATGAGCAAACACTTGGTAAAAGAAAGGCGTCCTGGCACTACAAAAAAGGAAGGCTTTGCGTCCCTCAAGTTGCAGAAACAGAAGCTAAATTACAAGTGAAAAAGCAGTTCTATGGAGGACCAGGGACGTCGCTCCCAATGTTTTTCTTCGATGTCAACAAAGATCTTATCGACACTAGCAGATAAGGAATTGATACTCCTAGGGGACGGGGAATTCAAGCCTTTTCATCTTCATATGCCACGTCTTCCAGTCAAATAAAGATCAAAGGCTGGGGGGACAGTTGATGGAACATTTTCTGTGATCAAGGGGGGATGAGACACGTGTCCTCGACATATTGGGCGCAAAGTGTTCTTTGGACGACACTTGTCCTTGACACCTCGGAGCTTCCTGCAAGCAACACGTGCCCTCGGCATCAAGGTACCTCGGAGTTCGAGAGACAAGGTATCTCGGAGTCCAGAAGATAAGGTACCTCGAAGTCCGGAACATAAGGTACCTCAAAATTCGGGAGTTAAGGTACCTCAGAGTCCGGGAGACAATGTACCTCGGATTCTGAGAGACAAGGTACCTCGGAATCCGGGAGACAAGGTACCTCGGAGTCCAGGAGATAAGGTATCTTGATATCCAGGAGATAAGGTACCTCGGAATCCGCGAGACAAGGTATCTCAGAATCCGGGAGACAAGGTAACTCGAAATCCGGGAGACAAGGTAACTCGAAATCCGGGAGACAAGGTATCTCGGAGTCCGGGAGACAAGGTATCTCGAAATCCGGGAGACAAGGTACCTTGGAGTCCAGGAGACAACCTCGGAGTCCGGGACATAAGGTACCTCAAAATTCGAGAGTTAAGGTACCTCAGAGTTTGGGAGACAATGTACCTCGGAGTCCGAGAGACAAGGTACCTCGGAATCCGAGAGACAAGGTATCTCGGAGTCCAGGAGATAAGGTACCTCGGAGTCCAGGAGATAAGGTACCTCCGAATTCGGGAGACAAGGTATCTCGGAATCCAGGAGACAAGGTAACTCGGAATCCGGGAGACAATGTCACTCGAAATCCGGGAGACAAGGTATCTCGTAATTCGGGAGACAAGGTAACTCGGAATCTGGGAGACAAGGTACCTCGGAGTCCGGGAGACAAGGTATCTCGAAATCTGGGAGACAAGGTACCTTGGAGTCCAGGGAGACAAGGTATCTCGGAGTCCACGATATGTTGTCCTCCACTCTGCCAAGGTGTTGGCAATCACCTTGGAATATGGGCTATGACAAATGATGGGGGTTCTTAGAAAAGTCAAGAACGACGGCTTCGCATCAGAGGTGGGGGCAGTCTTTTTATCAAACCCTCTTCTCAAGGCAGTCAGAATGACAGAATGAACAAGACACTCTACCAAGGAAAGCTAGACATGTGGCATGAAGTACAGGATGAGGGGTAAATGGACAAGAGCACCCCTGCTGACATACGGCTACCTCAGACATGGCATTTAATGAACCATCAGTGAAGGGACATCTATGAAGACTTGAGAAGCCAAAGATAAGGGGCATTTAATGATCTGGGGCCCAAGCATTTAATGCCTCCTACATCAAAAAAAGAGCATTAACTACTAGGGAGCCCGAGGGAGCTCTAGCAATTAATGTTGCGACATTCCCCTATACTGATCATGGGGGAACACTGCCCCAACCTTGACAGCTACATATTACCTAGTTTATCAGCAATGATGAGTCTTTGAAGGTATAAATAGTCTTTGAAAATGCAATGCAAATGTATGCAAAAACTTCACACAAGAATACGGCTCAGTATTTTTTTCTTCTCCTCTCACTAAGAACTGACTTGATCGTCGGAGGGGGTACGCCGGAAAACACTCCGGCCCCCTTCTAACTTTTTTATTCTGTGTTCCAGGAACCCTCAGTGACCCGTCGGAATCGATCGAACTCTCAGAGACAATGCATCACCACTCTTTAGGCTCCCTTTGGCCTTCTCAACTCGTTCCTTGTGATCGAAATACTGCCTTTCCTCAACGAACTCGGGTTCACCACGGAAGAAAACTGTTCCCATTATATTGTGCAAAAAATTGCCTGCACAGGCAATTATATATATATTTAAGACTTATAGTTTAGTATCTGAGAAGGGTTTTAGACAATACGGCATCATTGAATTTACAGTTTGTAAATGAAATGGAAGACCGGAGGAATATGTCTTTACTGTTTAGTGATCACGAGTATAACTTTCTGCCGTATAAATTTCTTGACAAAAAGGCATCGAGCGACAGTTACCAAGATGTTGACTTTCCAGAATTTTCTTCCTTGAAGAAACACAACAACTGATCAGCGCCATATCTGGAAGGACTCAATACTTACACCAAGAATGAATGATTGGTGAATCACCAAATATCAGAAGTTACATTGCAAAGAAATTAGACTGTATGCTAGTTTTTTTAATTGTTAAAATCATTGAAATTTAACGGATATAGTTTTCACAATAATTGCAATTTAATGGATATATTTGTATAGTAAAAATTTTAAATTTTAAATTCTAATTTCAATTTCATGTTGTATTTTCAATTCTAATTTTAATTTGAAGTTTTACTTTCAATTTTCATAAATTGTGGATCCATATACAAAAAAAAAAATTATATTCAATTTAAATGTAAGATAAAATAATCAATACAAAATAATTTAATGGTGTAATATGACAATAAAAAAAAATTTGGGGTACAAGGTGACAATATAAAAAAATTTAATGGTGTAATATGACAATACAATTAAATAACATGCTGTAACAGTACCAAAAAATTTAATGGTATAATATGACAATACAAAAAAATTTAATAGTGTATATGCTAATGCAAAAAAATTTTGGGGTGCAAAGTATCATTTGCTCTAAAATAAATAGGGGCAGTAACGATCCAGACAATCCCTTCCCTCAGGGGTGGTTTAAGATAATTTGAGGCCTAAAACGATACTTCTAAATGAAACCTTATATGTTTAGTATTAATATTTTCTATTTAAAATTAAATTTTCTCGCTTTTTGAGTTGCAAAATTATTAATTAATTTTTTATATTCACGATTTGTTATCATATATTTTTCAATTGATAATATCGCTAATCCAGTTAATCTCTCTTGTGACATAGTCAATCTTACGTAAGACTTTATCAATTTTACTATTATTTTTTTTAATTTTTTGTATCCACTTAGTTGTCTTCTAGGTGTCATATTATTAATATATTATAACTATATAACAATCAAACAAACACAATATATAATATAGTTAAAATATATAACAAAAAAATTTAAAATTATGAAACAATAGAACCTGACTTGAATGATCTCAAATGTTGGCATTTTGGTTCTAAGTCATGTCCCTTATGTTGCAATAAAAACTCGAGTTATGAATAAAACCTTGTTGCTTCCTATCAAAAAAAAAAAAAAATGCTTCACAAACCAGTATACTTGGTATGCAAGCATGATACTTGCCTTTTTCCCCCAGGCTGTTGCTGTTATTATTATTCCTACTATTATTTCTATTATCACTATTACCATCTATTATTTATTTGTGTTAAGAATAATTTAGTATTAGGGTAGGTAGTTTAGTCCATTTTCTCATTATTGTTTTGCCCTACTACAAAATGGCTTCTATTCTGGATCTTTTATCTTATGCTGTTAGCAGGGTAATGTTGCAATTCTCTCTGCTTCTCTTATCTATTTTCTTTTATGTTGTTGTATTGAAGTGCACAATTTGGAGTTATTATTAATTTTAAAATTTCTTCAGCTCCGAAGATGCAAGGGCATGAGCTGTGTAAAGGTCTGAAAGTTTTTGTTAGTAGCTGTGGAGTGACTTGTCAGGGAGTTAGTGACTGAAACATTGTAGAACTGTTGTTCTTTTTTGGTTGTTGGTGATGATGACAAGCAGCTTGTGTTAGCTTTGTAAATTAACTTGATCATGGAGCTCCTTTGCTAATTCAGTACATTATCATAGGCTTGCCCATCTATTCTGGCTGTTCCTTGATTGTGTTAGTTAGGGTTATCATTCTTTGAATATTTGTCTGGCATATGCTTCTCTCTTTCTTTCTAATAAAGTGACATGATGCTTATTGCAGTTCCTGTTGGAGTTATAGCTTCTTTTAACAAGGTGAAGAGGCTAACCAAGGATGCAGTATTAGTAGTGGCTGCACTCGGGGAATATTCTCTTCTGGTAAGCATTCATACTATTGAAAGCTTGAGTTTTATTTTGTGACCTCGTCTCCCTGCTTTTTAGCATTGCAACTTACATTTCCTGTCAAATATTGACACGGTTTTTATCCATCGCCATTTCTTTGCGTTTTCTGTACTCCTCCTAGTTGCTCTCAGGAAAAGCACAATTCTCTCATGTTTACAACTGCAGGTTGGAAGTTTAGATGGGAAGAAGGTGAAGCGGCTTCATCCTCTTCCATTCACTGAAGTCAGGGATCCAGAGGTATTTTTTTTCTGCGAATGAAATTTGATCTTTTGAACTTTCTAGTGTCATTCATTGAAAATGTTTTGCATCTAATTAGGGGAGCATAGTTATGCATTGTTTGGATAGAAAATCTACCAGTGGATCATTCTGTGGAGAACATTCAGCATATATTTGCTGAAGCTGGGAGGTATGTTATTCTCTCTGTTGCTCATTTATGTTCTCTTTGATTTTGCCCTCCTGTGTTGTCTAACCATCATACATCGGTTAAAACTCACAGAGTAGTTCCATCTCCATGGTAAATACCGAAGTGATGCAAGTTTTTTAGCCGAGGCCATGCTGATCCTGGGCTCCCATTTTCCTGTCTGAGCCCACTGCCCGAGATTGAGTATAAGGACCAAGCAGTAGATGCGGTGAGCTGGGTAAATTAGGTTTGGTTATTCCCATCTGTACTACTTTCATGGCATGCAACGTCCATAATTTGTTTATTATTAAGATGTTAGTATTGACATGTGAAATAGACATCTTACATGTCATGCATTGATAGATTAATTTATCCTTCCAGATCATTTCTAAAAAACCTGTCTATACAGTGTGGCAGTGTGCTATGATCATGGGGTTCTGGGGATGTTGATACCCTTTTGCAGACATAATTTCCCATATATATATGGTAAAAGATGAAAGAATTAAAGTTTGTTCGTCTTTTTTGCATTATATTATTTTTAGGTGCCTCTGCAATGAGGGTGCAGCGGATTAGTTTGCTTAAAGTTTTAGTTGTAAGGAAATTGCATGAAAGATTAAGTAATGATGCCCAATTAAATCACTTTTCTTTCCGTTCCTTTATTTTTTTAACTGGACCAAGCATTAAAAGTTTTCTGATTGCTTAGGTCCCGTTTGGTAACGTTTAAATTTTTTGTTTTTTATTTTTATTTTAATATTTAGAGAAACCGAGAAAAAAAAACTCGTTTAGTAATCGTTTATGTTTTTTGTTTCTGTCATCGTTTGATAAACGAGGGGCGATTTTTAAAAACAAAAAAAAGACGTTTTTGGTTTCCGTTTTTCGTTTTTGAAAAACGAAAAATGAAAACGTTACCAAACAGGGCCTTAGTGTTTGGTTCTATGGATTGAAGGGGAAGGGTTGATATTGCTGGGGAAAGGAAGCAAATTGAATACACCTTTATTTTTTTGCCAAACACACCCTCACATTGTTTATCCACTTTCACGTGTATAACTGAGACAATGTTATAACTTTTACGGGCATTTTGGGGGGGATCAGAAAAGTAAGGGGAAGCTTGCTGATTATTGGAAACCAGAGGGGATATGTTTGCATTTTACTCCAAAATAATTCCATGGCTTTTAAACAGTTTTGAGATTAAGAGAAGATGAGAGGATTCTTTTGTAAATATCGACTCTCTTCATATAAAATGCAGCTGCGCAACTGATACACCCCTCTCTGTCTGTCTCTCTCTCTCTCTCTCTAGGGTTTACACAGTTCATTGCTGCAAGCTTTCCACCTCTACCCCTCTCGCCATCTACAGTCTCATCAGTTGGAAGCAATGGTAAGCTTTTCAAACCCTAACAGTAAGCACAGCCCCATACATTTACTGATTGATATATATATGTGTGTGTGTGTGTGTGTGTGTGTGTTGTACTATGCGCTTATGGTTATGCATAATTCATCGTTAGATCTATATATAACTAGCTTTTCATAGATAGATCGATGGGTTCGATCTGACTTAGGTAATATGAAAGTGTTGAGATGGGTAATGTACCTAGGGGCAACTTGGATGCTTTAAGAGGTCCAGACACCCTTTTAATAAAAAAAAATGGATTTTTGTTAAGGATGTTCGTTTATTTGCTGAATTTTCTTTCGAATGTTTCGCGTTTAGTCATTGTCTTGTCTGTTTAAATTTGTGTTTGTTCATTGCTATTTCATGTGTGGGTTTACACTCTAATGCACAAGCTGCTCGAAGATTGACATGATAGGTGGATATGATTCTATTAGTACAATTGATAATTTAGTTGCTGTTCGTTCACTGGTTTCAAGGGGGATGAACTGAATTTGCTTAGCTTATGGGGTTTGGGAGTTCTCAGTCAGAAAGAATGGTTCAAATTATTTCAAAGATTAATATTCAGACTTTTTAACTGCTTGAACTGGTCTTATATTGACCATCTTAGTATCAACAATCCTTGCTAAATAAATGTACCTTGAGAAATGTAATGCTATATCACAGTATTGGTTACATGACAGTGATTACTGCACTTGAAGGAAAGATAAATTTCTCTTCTAAAAATATAAGGAAAATTGATATGTGGCTTGTTTTGTTTTGTTTGATTTGTGCATGGATGGTTTTGTAGTCAAAGAAAAGGACAAGGGAGCCAAAGGAAGAGAATGTGACCCTTGGGCCTGCTGTAAGGGATGGAGAGAATGTCGTTGGTGTTGCCCACATTTTTGCATCATTTAATGACACATTCATCGTAAGTGGAAAATGAGTTTTGTTTTCTTTCTCCACATAGGATTTGTTGAAACCCCATAATTTATGGTGTATCTGGTTGAAATGCAGCATGTGACTGATTTGTCTGGAAGAGAAACCTTGGTTCGCATCACTGGTGAGATTTATATTTACACAATATTATATGTACTAGTTCTAGAATTTTTTGTATTCCTTCAGAGCATTGTAGTATCTCTGCAGTGGTGTATCCCAATGAATTTTCAGTATGGAGTCCGTAGAGTATAGCCAGTTGTAAGAATAAAATTTTGGGCTACCCTGAACTGATTGATGAGCTCATGTTTGAACTGGCATTGTCCCTTAGTCCCCTAACAGTTCCAGTTTCTGAATATCCTTTGTTATTTATTTACACATGACGTACCTGTAACCTGCCTTTTCAGGTGGTATGAAAGTGAAAGCAGACAGGGACGAGTCATCCCCATACGCTGCCATGCTTGCTGCACAGGATGTTTCACAAAGATGCAAGGTTGTAATCATGATTTTCAATTTCATGCTCTAGCTTCCGTAGCAGTTATACTCATTAAAAAGTGATTTATTTGTTCTGGTTTCTGGTGCCTAGTACATCATATTTCTAATGTTTTTTCTTGTTCTTGGGTTAATAATCTTGTATGCCATTTTTTTACTTCCAAACTTCTATAAAGTAGGAGTCTTATTTCTCGCCCCCCCTCGCCCCCAACAACAAAAAAGTAAAATAAAATAAAATTCAGGGTTTTCTAGAGTTGCCTCTGTTACACTATGTTCTTCTCTAAATTTTAATACTGGATTTTCTTCCTGGACATTAGACTTAATATTTAGTGATATTGCTTTCTTGCTGGACTGCAACACAATATGACTGATATTTTCTTCTTGCAAACAGGAACTTGGCATCAGTGCTCTTCATATTAAGCTCCGTGCAACAGGTGGGAACAAGACAAAAACAAGACAAAAACTCCTGGCCCTGGTGCTCAATCAGCACTTCGTGCCCTTGCCCGTTCAGGAATGAAAATTGTTCGTATAGGTAACGCTTTTATTCTTTCACAAAGAATTCCTTCTTAATTTGTGGTGATACACTTTTGTGTGCATGCCTGCAGTTTGACAATGATATATAACAAAGAAATTGAGAAAATTGGATGGCAATGCACACTGTAGCAATGATTTGCTGGTCCATCTTGGGAAATAATAGAAACAATGTATAAGACAGATAACCATGTAAAGAAGCTTAATTCTAAGAGACACGGATATGGATATGACATGACATGGACACTAAGAAGCATGGATACGGTTCAGGGATACGAGTACTTTATGGATACAACTATACGACAAAATCCAAATAAATAGGATACAAATATGGTCAGAATATGTGTGTAGAAAATATATTTTATATTCGTTCTATTATGTAACAACTTGATAGGTATAATATTTAGTGATTTTTAAACAATAATAAACAATATTAGCAATTTTTTAAATAAAAAGGATACCTATTGTCTCATTATGGTGTATCTATAAAGTGAATAAGAACCAACGTTTACTTGGTTTGGTAGCTCAAGAATATTTTTTGCTAAGATTATAGTTGTAATCGACTCATTTATACTCTTTGGATATGAGATAGTAAATGATACTTGAAGAACACCCACATGCCTTGAAAGTCATATGACTTTTTATTGATAGTGAGTGGATTGATTTTTTGAATTCGGAATGAGGGAGTAAAGATTGAAACTAAAATTATACAAACATTTATGCATATAGAAGTATTTAACGATTGGTGCGTATTTGATACGTATCCTCGAGTATCATATCCGATGTGGATGCATTGGTTTTAACGAAGTATCCGTGCTTCATAGTATGGAGACGTTTAAAAAAAGTAGAATACATACACGTTAGAGATATGTTATGAGTAATTTTATTTCATAATAATTACATAATTCATCTTGATTATACATGTAGTCAAGTAATGCGAATTTTTGACTAAAAGATCATGGTAGTGAACCACAAAGTTATAATGACTACTCATCTTTTAAGTTCCTCCCCTTGAGCAAAACTTAAATGCATCTTTTACTTTTATTAGTGAGTTTTTTAAGTATAACCTCATCATGGCTAGTTTTAACAATCATTTATTCTTCCATAGTGTTAGATAGTCGTTTCTTAAGTTTTTAAGCTTTTTTAACTTCATGTCAACACGTTTATATTTTAGCAGTAGACATGATTAAAGATGTGCCAGACATGGCACCAAAAGAGGGATGGTCATGTGTCTTCAGTAAACCCTTGTTCCAACAATTTTAGGGTCAACTACATGAATTTCGTTTAGCTATTGTGCTCTATTTTGGGCCATATTTTTTGTTAAACCGTAAGTTATAATTTTTTACTATTTTATTTAAAGTCAATTTTAGTCTTTCTCGGCCCATTCACTTATCGTCAAAATAGCTATCACATCACTTTTTCTTGAGGTGTCATAGTAAGCTGTCTATAAATATGTCCAGAACACCTAATTCATTCTTTCTTAATTTATCTTTCATGGATATTTTCATTTCGACTTCTATCATTTATAATTTTGCCAAATATTCATCTAAGGGGTATCCGTTTATTGCACAATACATCGGATGCATTTCTTCATTTAGTCCATCTTGCTTTAATTCTTTAAGTAACATTGTCACCAATTGGAAACAAAAATTTTATATTTTAATGCTGGGCACGTGTAAAAGATATTATATATGTGACCGAGAGTGTTCAAGAAGTGTTGGTGTCAAATACGGATATCACCTTCTCAAGAGTGTTCGTGTTTTTTTTTTTGGCTTAATTAACTGATCTTTGGGACCCTAAGATTGTCTCACTTGAGCATATGATTTAAATGTCGATCAAAACTTGAGACTTGTTGTTTGGTTTATTATTTCTTCAACTATAATTCTTTTCCCTTGTTTTATTTGTTTTGTTTATTTTTGTGGTGGGGGTGGTTGGTGGGGTTTGTCCAGAGTGGTCAGATACTGATTTATACAATATTTGGTTGTCATTGAAGATTGTGATTAGCCCATCATACTTAATTTGAAACTGCATGTTTAGGATTGGGTTGCTTGCAGTGGAAAATAATTTGAAGCACCCGATCTTGAAACAAACGAACAAGAATCCCCTTTAGTTTGATTAGTTATTATTTGTTCATATTGTTCCATTTCTAATTTTAGGCTTTTAGCGAGTGGGAAATAGGCATCTTACTCTGTGTGAAACACAAGGGATTGAAATAGTGGATCGTATGAAATGAATTACCACATTGATTTCATATGTAGTTGAATTTGTTTCTATATTGCTAAGCCAGTTTTATTGTCCTGATGTTGTTTTTCTTTGTTTCTGAAATGCCATTCTTCTAGTATAGTTTTTTAATTGATATTGAATCACAAAGTATCAGCCAGTGTTGAATAATCAATGACATTACATTGTATTGGGGGACAGGGGTACAGCTATAAATTTTTTCCTGCCAAGAAAATTTTCATTTCATAGAAAGTATAAAAAGTGCAAAGACGGCGGATAAGAAATCCACCCAAAAAGCAAAAAGATACAAGGATAAAATAAAATAAATATTATAGCTTCATGCGGCTTTTCATTTATGTTGTAGAATTGACAAAGAAATGTCTCTAAACTCATCTGAAACCACCCAAAGAGTTGCTGTGAAATCATTTCTCTAGCTGAATATTACTTTTTCCAGTTTTAAACTTTGCCACTGAAGATAATATCTACCATTTTCTAAAATACTGCACCATAAACACTTTTATACCACAAACCCCACCTTAATATTGTTGAGTAGTACTCTAAAATGGGCTTATGTGGTGAGAGTGCTGGAGAAAGTTTTGAGGAAATGAATTTTAGGAATGCATTTCATTTTCATGATTTTGCTTGAGATGCTTGTATTTTAGCTTACTATGATCTTGCTTCGAGAACCTGTCAGGTATAATTATTGAGTTATCATCTTTCGATATGTTTCAGAGGATGTGACTCCAATTCCAACTGATAGTACTCGTAGAAAGGGTGGCAGAAGAGGGAGAAGGCTGTAAGCTTGCTCTTCAACCTTCTCTAATCCAACCAAACACTTTTTGTTGCGGCTTTAGTAGACTCCAAATGAGGATGGTAATGGCAATGCCTTCGATTGAACTGCACTAGATTTTTATTATTGAAACTTCTGTTTAGGTTTTTGACAATGGCTATGCCTATAATATTTCTTGAGTTTTTATACTCGCCCAAAGGCTTCAAACGACATTTATCTATGCACAGTACCTCTGAAGGCCCACAACAGTAGCTTGCACAACTGGGCCCTTTGGGATATGATGGTGCAAGTAAGGATCTTTTTTGTGTGCATATCTCGTTCGGGTTCTGGGTTTTAGAATTCAGATTTATTCCGGAAAGAATCCCAACTGAGATTATCATTTCCAATAATGTGGGAATCTAGTTAATGAGGGAAGGAGGGCTCTGTCTCACAATTACTACCTCCTGCTTGGTACTGGTTCATCATAGGGGGAGACGATAGGCATCTCATAGCATTTGATACGAATTTTTTTTGTGGTACCGTACTCAAGTTAGAAATAAAGGCCAAGGTCAGGTTACATCTTAATCTAGTAAGGTTCTATCAAAATAGGGTTAATTGGAATCAATCGAGACATTTTAGGATTGATTTTTTTAACCTTTTGTGATCTCAATTCTGTTTGGTGATAAATTGACTCAAAAAGTTGCAATTTTTAGTATGGTATCTTCTTTTATACCTTTGTCTTACCCTCTTGGATGCCTGTAAGCGTTATGGTTTTGTGGTATGAGTATGCCCCCCTGCACCCTGAATATGACCAACAACTGTATAATTTTATCTACACCTATCATTAGCAAACCACAACATGGATACCATGATGACCACAATGGTCATTTTAATTGTTGCCTCCATCAGAACTTACGACGAAACTGCCCCAGCTGCTATGGGGTTTTTTTTTTCCTCCATTTATCATTGAAGAGATTAGTCTTAAATGTGTATTCGCAATGTGTTGGTTTGTTTGGGTAACAATAACATAATCGAACAAGTCTCGAACACTACCTTGTCACTATGCGGTTATGATGGTAATTGACTGACGTCATGTTTGGATTGTGTTATTTTGGTTTCTTGTAGAGTATTAATCAATTTTTATGAAGCACGGATATGGATACGGCGATACGGTAAAATTAAAAAAAAAAGGATACGGATACGGTTAGGATATGTCTATAAAATATTTAATATTTTATCTTTGATTGGAATATTTTTTGTCTAAGTATAATATTTTAAACTTAAAAGGTTTAAGTATTATATACCTGCAAGATTTAAGAGGTCTAAGTGTAATTTATTAAAGGATATATTTATGCCAAGGGTGTAAGTGTTACGCGCGTACAAACTTCAGGGGGTATGCATGTAATATTTTAAAAGTCAGGGGGTCTGAGTGATTAAGTGACAAACCTCAGAGGCTCTGGGTGTAATTCTCCCTAAAAGAAATTAGGGTCCTATACTTCTATAATATATATATATAAGGGTCTAAACATATTTGTTCTTGTGCCTTTATATTTTTTAAAAAATTCAAGTAATACCCCGCCATATCCTAAGAGTATCCTAAGCGTATCTTATCTGTATCCGGCCGTATCCAAAAATCAAAAGTTTTTTTAATTTATTTTAGGATACTTCTCAGCCGTACCCGATACGTATCCGGCCGTATTGGAGGTGTATCGATATTCGATACGTATCTGATACCGATATTTTGACCCTTTCAAAGTATCCGTGTTTCATAGATCAATTTTAACTTGGCCTATTTATTGAAATTGTCGTAGATGACTTTGACACTGTCTACATAATTGTGAATCATATCTTTTTGGGTTGGTACCTAGACTACATAAAGCGGGAGTGGGAGCAGAAACGCAAAAGCGTCACCATTCAAAAAAATTAGAGAGCGGGAGTTCATTGAGAGTGTTATATTATATGCACAGAGACATATATTCACCTATAAAAGTTTAATATAAATGAAATATAAAAAATTAAAATTTTATGCATTAGTATGAGATAAACTATTTGATTTTTAAATATATGTTGATTATAAAGTTTTAAAATGATAATTATAGTTTATAAATATTTTTCTAGTTTGATATGTATGTATCTTTAGGTTTATGTCAGTATTTATCAAATATAGATTTGAGTAATAATAAGTAAGCATACAAGTAAGATTATAAATAAGTTGAATTCGCAAATTAAAATATTGAATTTGCGGATTTTATAAAATAAGAGTGCGAGATTCACGGAGAATTTGCTTTCAGAGTGCAAATTCATGCGCCAAGCGCGAGTGTTAAGGGTTTTGTAGGATTATAGGTCGGTACACTCATAATTTGTAATTAGAAATTCTAGAATGGCTTTTATCTCTCAATTAAATCTATCAATTCATAGTCCTAAGAAATTAAAATCCGAATCCATCTAGATCCTTGCAAAACTCAATTAGAAATCCTCCATCTTGACAATGATTCATTCAAATTTATATGTGTAATTAGGGCAGATCATATTTTTTCTTGTGCTTGCTTTCACGACTATTTAGATTTTAGGCGACATAGATAAAGAAGATTGTGGGTTTGTCAAACAGGATCGATTAATGGGGATTGACAAGTTCAACTAAACAAAATTTTCACGTCAATATGAAGTTCAATGAGTTTGACATTAACACGGTTTGTTTATTAATCATGTTTTTGTCTAGTAATAGATAATGAGTAATGTTATGTGTATAAAAAATATTCACCAAAATTTGCACCAAATCACTTGCAGTCGTTAGACCAGTAGGTCTCATTAGTTATCCAACAACTGCAGAAAATTTGGTGTACAAATAAAATTATCCATAGTTGATATTTACTCACTAGGTTTAAAGTTGTGCTTGCTGATTGTGTCGAGAATTATCACCTTGTCTTCGATGGCTTCTTCTAATGTGTCGAGAATTAAAGTTACCCTCTCCCTTTTCATAAGCTCCGTTTGGCACGCAATCTGTCTTTTTTTGGTGGAAATCGAGGTTAACCTCTTTTTCGTCGGCACGCAATCTGTCTTTTTTTTTTTTTTTTAAGTGTTAGCCTTGTCAGGCTTCTTTTGATCTTTTCTTTTCTTTTCAGAAGAGCAGCCCTGCACTTCTTTTTTGGCGTGGCATCTTTCGCATTCATATGACTCTGACTTTTGAAAAAGAGCTCTGCTATACTTTTAGGTGGAGCATTGGAAAGTAAGAGTAAAAACCTGGAGGGTTGAAGTTCTCCTATGATGACACCCATACCTTGTCGTCTACGTTGTCTATCTGGACTCTTCTCAAAAAGGATCAGCTCTGGTGACATCTATAGATCCAGTATTCGCCTTTCACAGTTTTCTTTCGGTGAATTGTAAGAACCGTTGAAAATATCCGGTCGTATCCCATAGATGGCATCAAACTATTGGTGCAAAAATCAGCCAAACATTTATACAAGCTGATGAACTTGTTACCTTGCTCCCTATCACCTTTATGAATAGTTTGAACATGTTTCTAGTAGGATTGACCGTAAACTTTATATGATTAAATAATAATCAATCAATTCTTAATTTTAAGATCTAGAACAATTATGATTTTCACATATTTATATTGTGGAATTAAAACATCATAATTTACATACTTGAAGCCATTGATGTAAATCCTTGGTTTCTTGAACAAGAATAACAGTATTTTGTATAGCCTGAAAAACACAGTTTCTCTCTCCTAACCTTTAACCTGAGATACACAAATCAATGAGGCATGTGCACATTTATAGGTAGAGAGAGGACCGGTTTCCTAGATCAACATGAACTCCACTTCCCATCAAAGTAGGATATCAGGAAACTACTACTTCTCTTTGACCAATCAGAAAACATCAGTTACCTGGTTAGTTTGGGATTGGGAACCTTATCATTATCTTGACCCAACCAATTCACCAATTAATTAGTGATCATTAAATATCACATGTGCCAAAAAATCATGTGGGCCACATTTAAGTCTTACATTGACTTCGCTCTTCAAGGCTCCAAATGAGATTTTCGCAAGCTGAAAGACCTGAAATGAAAGTCGAGGACCAGGGATCGAGCTCTAGGGGTCGACCATCCGATGTTTAAGTTAGTATTCACTAGAAAGGGTCTTAAGGTATATGCAAGGATTGATGTTATGTATCTTTGGTCTTCCCCTAGGCTCCATTTTTATAGTATTTCGAATGGATAGTTTGTCTGGAGTGGACTCTATGCTCCTCCGTTTGTTCTAGGAAGAAGTAGACTCCTTGTATTTGGACTCGTACTCGTGGGAGAGTTGTTTGAATCCCAGATAAATTTGGTATGGGGCGGAGACTCCTTTGAATTAAGGAGTGTCCACCTTGTAACTATTTTTTCCCTTTAGACGTGCAGCTGATCTTGTCTTGGGGGCCCTTTGACTTTCAAATTATAAATAACCCAATTCTGCTTACTTTTTTCACGTGTTAGCTAGGTGGGAAGAGCTGATTATTATGATTAGGTTTGTTTCCCACTTTTCCCAGTAACATTTCGAAGGCTGAAGCATTCCTAGAGCTCTCTCATGGTTGTAATTATTTTTTCCCTCATCAAATGTATAAAGTGCAACTACTCTAATTCAAATAAAAGGATAAGGGGCTCCCAACAACACTAGCAGTGTGACCTATAAAAGGGGGAGGAAGGAGATGTACGAGAACATAACCTCATGCCAGATTTTTCATTTTTTAAACCCTCATTTGATTTCAGAATTAGAGGGTCGATCCCCGGAACCCATCCGGTCTTCGATTTTATGGGTGAGTTTGCCAACTTTTTATCTCTTCGTGGTTTCAATTAATAACACTTTCCCTTTAATGTTTTGGAGATGTGTACTTCATCGCCATAAAGTTTGTGTCTAAGGTGTGATAACTGATAGGATAAACAATTTGAGTAATGCTACATATCTCAAATTTGTATCCCAAAAGTGCATCCCAAATTAATGGGAACCATTGGATGAGTGGATCCCAATGAAAAAAGTTGGTAGGACCCACTCATCCAATGGTTCCCATTGATTTGGGATGTATTTTTGGGATACAAATTTGGGATATGTAACATTACTCAAACAATTTAGTCTATAAGCTAGCAATTACCTTTATTATTTATTAATTTTTATGTAAATTATTCTTGTAAATTGGATAATCTACCTACATAGAAAGAGAAAAGCGAAAAAAAAGATTGGTTAATTTATTATATGTAAGGGTATATATATCATTTTGACATGTTATTTTATTAAAAAAAATTGTTTTTCTACCTTCAATCGTCGATTTCAATGGAGTTCCAACTGTGACATTTTAGTTCAAGAGCATCTGATGGTGAAATGGAGTTCTATCCTGAAAGCACTTCAGTCTTCACATTTATTGATTGTCCACTTTGAGGCTTCTAGGAAGAATAAAAACACCACTCAGAAAAAAAAGTGATCTACCCAAACGGTGAACCGATAATATTATCAAACATACAATTTTTTTTTCTTACCTAGTGTGCGGGAATAATTTCACACAAAGAGTAATCACCTTGTAAAGAATGAGAGGGTTATGAGAAAGCCTTGGGGAACCTACAAGATAAGAGAACATCTAGGTGAATCGATGTCCAGAAGCGGTAAAGGGACTTCGATACTTAAATCAGATCGCAAGTCAAAGAAAATTATGGAGTGAATATGCTAAGATTGAATGAATTACCAGGTATCCGGAGGCCTTTATTTATAGCAATAGGAAGATGTGTCCCAATAGAACCCGAACTCTAGGTTGATTGGCTCTGTCTCATCGCTAGATCTTAGAAGTTCGATGCAGAGTTAGATTAGGACTCTTGGTCCTAGGTCCTTATCACCAGCTCCTAAATACTCTGAGTAATATTAGACTAGGACTCTAGGTCCTAGATTGATCCTTCACCATGTAGAACTCAACTAGAGGAAGTGAGTACGCATGATGGATTGTAGGATCTTGAATGGAGGTATGGTAGTAGCTCTATTAGGAGCTTTGGGTATCCAGTGCGGACGAGTGAAGCCTTGTTCAAGCCTATTACTAACTGGAAAAGGCCAATTGAGCCACCTGCCAATTGGCAAGGGCCAACTTTTGCACGTGCTGAGTGGCATGAGCCACCTTATGCATATGTCGAGTGACATGAGCCACCTTCTCCATATGTCGACTGTCATGAGGGCGTTGGGGCACTTTAAGCCTCACAATTGCCCCCATACCTTAATTAACTAATTATTATTAATCGAGGTATGTGTTTGTAGATTAAGTATCTTTTGGGCCCAACTCATTTGCAACGGGCTTATTTTGCCTAGAAGACTAGGGTTTCAATTCGCTAAGTAGCTTAGGGCTTTGAATTTACTAAGTAGCTTAGGGTTTTGAATTTGCTTCCTTTTTCCTTTATTCTTCATTTAGTTGATTTGGAGATTGGCTGATAGAGGGAAAAGAGAAGCATCCATTGTTGCTTGTACATAGGACTAATTTACTTTGCTCATGAGCTAGTCGAGCGATAAGAGTTGCTTGAGAGTCAAGCCGAGTTTGATAGGGTCAAGGTAGATATACTTGAAAAGTAACTTAAGGATTTCAAAGTGGAGAATGCATTCCCGAAGAAGAAGGTTACTAAGGTAGAGACTTGAACTGACGAGCTTCAAGAGGAACTTACTATGGCTAAGAGGGGGAATGCTGAGATAGAGTAGATAGTTTAGAATGTTGTCTGCGATCATTACTTCGGGATCCTAGACAAAGCTGAGAAGAAATATGCGAGAGAAGAACAAGTCCTTTGGAGATGGTTGGGGAGGAGCTCTCAAGGCGGCTGTATTGATAGGTCATATGAAGTTCGGGAGGACGTTCCAGGATCTGAGAATGACTTCTTGATTTATGAGATTAAGAAGAAGTTCCTTGGTGGTGGTGGTTAAAGTCTTCTAAAACATGTGCCCCGATTCTGACCGAAGGGAGAAGATCTCCACTAGTTGATGTGTTTGATGCTCAGAGGTGGCAAATTCTTAAGAAAGACTAAGTAGTCTGTTAAGCAATTGTATAAGTTGTTAGTCATCTGTCGAAGGCTGAACTTAGAGGACAACCTTAGAGGTTACATGGAGGCGAGGTAGCCTTGAAGGGAAACCTTAGAGATCACATGGAAGGCTAAGTAGCCTAGAAAGACAACCGTAGAGGTTGGATAGAGGCGAAGGAGCCTTGAGATACAACCATGGAGGTTGGATGGAGGTGCAACCACAGAGGTTAGCTTGAGGTGCAACCAAGGAGGTTGACTTGAGGTGAAGGAGCGTTGAGGTGCAACCAAGGAGGCTAACTTGAGTTGCAACCACGGAGATTGTCTTGAGGGGCAACCAAGGAGGTTGGCTGGAGGTGCAACCACGAAGACTGCAATAATCAGAAATAGAGGAACACTTAGTTATGAAAAACAAACTTCTCTTTACTAATCAATGAGAACGAGAAACAAATATTTTTGAAGACTTATTTAAATAATAAAACGTTGTTGACTAAGCTAAAAGTAAAACTTAGTTATCTGGTTGATCATCTTATTGGATTTGTTGCTCTTCCTGTTCCTTGGTAGTTTTTTCATTGTCAATGTACCAAGAGAGGTGGCCTTGCTCGACAAACTCTTCTAGGTGGCACTTAAGTGCCAAGCAATTCTCCATTAGGTGACCTTTGTCCTTGTGATAAGAATAATAGAGGTTTTGGTCGTACTTTGATGGATCTCCTATCTCTTAGGTGGCCACTTAAAATACTCTTTATCTTTGATTTGATCTAGTACTTGATAGGTAGGCTCCTTGAAGATAGTGTTGGTTCCTTGGTAGGAGTCTCTTGTTTCCTTGGATGACCCATCTCTCCTTGATGGGTTGAAAGCGCTGTCTTCCTCCATCTAGTTTTTCTTTGGTAGCCAGTCAACTGGTCCCTTGCTGTCCTCCACCTTCACTTACCTCTTCATATGCTCATGCAAGTGTGACATATTCCAGGTAGCCATATGATGAGGTGTTTCCTCAATTCCCTTTCCTTGGGGAGTCCCAAACAAAAAGAGACAACATCGGTCTTCTCATCACACTCTTTTATGTCGATATAGATTTTCAAGTATCTCGTGACATACTCACAAAGAGCCTCTCCTCATTTTTGACGTAATGCCAAGAGTGTGTCAATTGTCATCAGCTCTTGACTATTGACTATGAATTGAGAGACGAACTCCCCAGCGAACTATTCCCAAGAGAAGACCGAGTTCATAGGCATCTCATGAAACCACTTAAGAGCTGATCTCCCTAAGCTAGAGGGAAACATCTTACACATCAATGTCTCGTTGTTGGTCCAAAGGGTCATCTTATTAGTAAAAGCCCCTAGGTGAAGCACGGGATCAGACTTTCCATTTTACAACTCGAAGGATGGAGGAAAAAACTTACTGGGGGTTTGACTTCTCATATGGACAGAACAAAAGGCATAGTGGTTATCTTAATTAAGGTATGCCTTGCCCTTTCTTTGGCCGAATATACGAGCTCATCTTGGCCAATGTCACGATGAAGATGGTCGTGACCTTCACGGGCTGACTCAAAGTTGGTATGCTTCTGTCTTTCGTAATTGTCATACCACTCGTCACATCTAGAGTGATGGGTTGAATTTCCTTGTTTTTCTCTACGTTCCTTGGTGCGGTGTTCCTTGTATGGTTTGCCTCCCTTCTCCTCGTAATGAGGGAGTACCTTCTGGGTGAAGGGTCCCTAGGAAAATGCTGAGAAGTAGGGCGTCTCAGTGAGTACCTTCCTTGACGGTGACCATGGGTCGAATAGTTCTTTACCAGAGATCTGTTCCTAAAATAGGTAGATTGAGCCTCATGAGAGCGATCGTTGTGGTGGTCACATTGACGAGGCGGGCATTGAACATGACTAGCAAGTTTTTACCCTCTTGGTGAAGGAGCCCTTGCTTGAGGGATTTTTGTCTAGAGTGCTCATGTCTATCCCGGAGTAGTACATCATCTAATAATTGGAGGTTGTAGTTAGTGTGATCTTCGAGGATTGGGGGTAGTAGAGTGTTGTGCGGTTGGTTTCCGGATCAAGGGCTCTCTTGCCGAACAAGGTTCAAGGCTTTTTGGTTGGTAGAAAACTTAGTTGTTTCCCACAGATGGTGCCAATTGTGTGAGAATAACTTCACACAAAGAGTAATCACCTCGTAAGGAATAGACGGTGATGAGAAAGCATTGGGGAACTTGCAAGACAAGAGAACACCTAGGTAAATCGATGTCCCGAGGTGGCCAAAGAAACTCCAATGCTTAAGTCAGATCGCAAGTCAAAAAAAGTATAAAGTAAATAGACTAAGATTGAATGAATTACTTGGTACCTAGAGGCCTTTATTTACAACAAGAGGAAGATGTCTCAATAGAACCTGAACTCTAAGTTGATTGGCTTAGCCTTGTCACCAGGTCCTAGAAGTTTGGAGTAGAGTTAGATTCAGACTCCTGGTCCTAGATCCTTATCACCAGCTTCTATATACTCGGAGTGATACTAGAGTAGGACTCTAGGTCCTAGATTGATCCTTCACCATGTAGAACTCGACTAGAGGAAGTGAGCACGCATGAGGAACCGTAAGAGCTTGAATGGATGTATAGTAGCTGCCCTAATAGGAGCTTTGGGTACCAAGTGCAAATGAGTGAAGACTTGTCCAATCCTCTTGCCAACTGGCAGTGGCCAGCGGAGCCACTTGTTGACTGACAGTGGCAGTCATGACAACTGTCGAATGGTAGTGGCCAGTTGGGCCACCTGTCGACTGGCCAACTTTTACTATTATGGATTGTATTATGAGCCCAAATTATAATAATAAAATTTTAATTGGACTTAATTTTTTGGAATTTTTTTTAGTGCATAAATTTTCATGGATTTAAATTTTGGAAAAAACGAAAAACTGGTTCCCTTATTAAGTCTTATTTGAGAGAAAACTACTTTTTAATTTTTTTTTTGATAAAAGTCCACTTTGAATGAAAAAGTCGGTAATACCCTCCAACCACAATTCTAATTGCTCAAAACATCGATTATGGAAACCACATTAATTCCACTGAAGAAGTCAACACGATCTCCCTGAGTCATGTCAATTAGTTTCCACTATACTCTAAACACCGACTTTGGTTTCATTTTTCAAACGGAAAATTATTGATTTCACCTATTTCAATTTATGAATCAAAACAAGATTTTCAGTTCCATTGTTTTTGGAATCATGATTTTCAAGATTTGATGTTGTTAAATTTTGTGATCTTTAAATAACAAATTTGAGTAACTCATCATATTTTTTTAATATGTTGTCACATTATTTTTGAGTAATATTTCACATTATTTTTTATGTGCTTACATTATTTTTGAATAACTTGTCACATTGTTTATTTTGTTGTTGCATTATTTTTGAGTACCGTGATACATTTTTCTAATATGTTGTTACATTATTTTTGTGTAACTTGACATTTTTTTTTAGTAATTTGTCATATTATTTTTCATTGCTTTGCTGTATTAATGTTTGCTCAAAACCAAATCTTCCTGAGAAATTTGAGAGCAAGACTAAACCAGCTCTCCTTAGTCCTAAATTGCAACCAGTTCTCTGTAAAATTTATGGTGAATAAGTCGAATCTCAAGAAACATTTACGACCAGTTCTCTATAAAATTCCAATTCAAAAAATTAACAATGGCTAAATAAAAAAGAATTCGACTGATGAAAAAAAGAGACGTTGAAAAAGAAAAGACGAAACCAACGCGTACAATTAAACAATTTTTGTCGGGCTAGAAGAGAAGACAAAATTCTGAAATGGTGAAGAAGAAGCAAAAATCTCACAAAAAAAATAATAATTGCTACATGATATGTAATACGAAAATCTCTTTCGTAGCAAACTGAAATATTGAAAAAGAAAAACTGTTTGTTCAAAAAGATAATGTCAAATAAATTGGTAGCAATTTTTTAAAATTTAAACAGTTGTATATATTATAATAACACTGTAAAGAATTTTTTTTAAATATTTCCATATCAGTTATGCATGAGTCAAGATAGAAATAATTAGATAATATTAAAAAAAAAAGAAAGCTGAAAAGTGTACTTAGTTATAAAATATTTTACAATTCAAAGGACTTACTTGCTTACATGTTAATATTAAAAACTTATATCCAAATAAGACCTAAAAGGTGTACCCACACCCAATTTTCCTTAATTTTTTTTGGGCAAGTAATATACCTAAAATTATAAGTCATTCTAAAAATTTGGGGCCTAAAGTCCAGATTTTATTTTTAACACTCTTGGGCTAGGCCTGCTTGTCACACCTCATCCCAAAAGATCCTCTTTAGTTTTTCAAAAATGGAAGCATAACTCAACACGTCGCGATACTTGTATTTTTAATGCAATAATGCATTAAAAAATTAATAATGCCACCTAAGACCACAATCAAAACAGAAAACTATATAACAGAATACACAATAGTGTCGTTTGTATCAAAACAAAAGATTAGAGATTTCATTCCTTTACAACAAACAACAGGAAAAAACAGACACTCCTGTATAATATGTATATAAACTAGATTTCTTAGTTTTCCCCCATCTCTACCATGGTGCAGTAGTGGACCTCATTTTAGACTTTGACATCCTGAAACCAATAATTTTCTTGAGTGTACTGAACATCATAATCAAAGTAAATATAACAAAAATATAGATCAAGTATAATTCTACCCAAAAGGTACTCATAACTTGTAAATCACAACCAAAGTGAATTCAACTCACTTTGAAAGTCAAGTCAACTTCATATATCAAAATAGTAAATATCCACATAAACAAGAAGTCAAATAAACCATATAAGCAATGTCAAGTTATCTACAACATTTAAGCAATGTCAAGCTATTTTACGACAACTCCGCAGTGTCCTAATTAACAATATGTAAGTCATGTCAAGCTATCAACAACTCGACATAGTGAATAATACTAAAAACTAAAGTTTTTTCATAAAAACACATTTGATCCATAGTTTAAGCAATTCAATTCAAATCAATTCGACAAAATTGATTTCTCATATACAAGAGAATAAACTTGATATATCATATACTTTTATTTTAAATTATTAAAAATTGATTTCTTACACACAAGAGAATAAACTTGATATATCATATAATTTTAATACCAATTATTTTGAAGTAGTATACTTCACCTTTACTGCTGATATATATCCCTACTTACTTTACGGTCGATCCCTACATGTAACCGAGATAGTAGCTTCCGACCGTAACAGTTATCACGTGGATGAATGCAAATGAGTATCGACGCAAAAATAACTTAACTACTACAAATGAATGCATATGAATATATTTCTCTATCTTTCATATTTACCACAACCTAACTTCAGCACTCAAAGTCCGAAGACCAACTGACCCCTCAAACTTTTACGAACTAAATGAGTATTCTCTATAACCTCAAATTAGAACGTAAATCCTTGTTGCCACTCAACCTATGTGAACTTACAATTAATTTAAAAGGAATCTGATTTCTCATTTTATAAAGTCAAATCCATCGTTTCAGACCATTATGCGTTACTGCACTCAAAACCCTAATCTAGATCCGTGATTTCTAGTCCAAATTCCCAAAAAAAAAAAAAAAAACAATCATAAGTTCTAAAATATGTTAAACATTCATAAATAAAGTAAGATATGATTTAAAAATGAATTTGAAAATTTTTTACTAATCTGGAATTGAGCAAATTTATTTTCCTAAAATTACCCAAAAACTGGGTCAAATTGGCCTTGGAGGCCAAAACAGTCATTTTAATCCTCATTTTGATTCGACCGTTGGATTGATTTGAAATTTTACCAGAACCTCCATATAGACGTTACAAAACTTTTGGCATGACCAAAGGTTGATCGAAGGTCGAACATGTCCTCACGCACCAACGGGTGCACTGGTGTACCTCATCTCCTTTCATCTTCTTTCTTGAACAAAACCCTAGGTTCTTTATTTTAAGCTTCAACTACCCCACTTCTCTCATCTTTTTCTCCCTCTACAATACACCACTCTTCCTATTTTTTGAACCTAAACACTCACCATACATCATTCTAGTAAACCCCATGAGTTTCAAGTTTCGAATTAATCATAAACTCATCAAAGAAAAAGGTCAAAGTTAACAGAAAATAAGGTTTTTAGTTTATGGCAAGACCTGCAAATGGTCTTTTAACACCCTAAACGTCAACCAAATGCAATTTTAACAGTTGAAATGGATTTCTTCCTTAGGTCCTTTTTAGTCTAGGACAATACCCCTTACACTTTAAAAACACAAGATTAACAAGTTCAAATTCTTAAGAACACAAACCCTAACCTTCCTCAAACCTTCACCACCGACCAGGACAACACACAAAACCACCACCAAACCAATCCTTGAACTCCGAAAAACACAGCCATATAGATTAATTAAGTTAGATGTGTATACATGAACCCAATTCAAGAAAACCAAAACCCCCAAACTTTAAAACTTGAATTCGAGCTTAACTAGTTACCCAAATCAAAAATTGACACCACCAATATATTTCTAGCATCCTAATTAAGATAGATGTGTACCTTTGATCATTCGAACAACACTCCAAAGAAAATCCAAAATCTAATTCTTGTATTTTCTTTCTCTACCTTCTCTCATCTCTTTCTCTCTCCTCTTGGCAATTCTATCTCATCCAGAGACCCAATTGAAGCCTTGAGAACCTCATTAACCACTTTGGAAGCTTAGAGAAGGCTGGGGAGAGTTCTCCTGCTGCTAGGTAGTAGCTTGGACATGGCTACCATGCAAGGGCAGTTTGGTAATTTCTCAAAATTTAAATATTAATTATTTTTTTTATTTTTTTAAAATCAAATATACATTAAAACCTACTTAATAAAATTATCCATTTAATTTTTTAGGGTTCTAAATCATCCCCAATTTCATTCTTGAATCGCGGTCTTGTACCCCTAACTCTCGGATACACCTTAACTCTAGTTTGCTAGTTGTGTTTCTTGACCCGTTCCCTCTTCACTAGTCATCTTCTTACACCAATCAAACATCCTAATCATCCTCAAATCACCTACGCACCATTCCAGAGTAATCGATTCCCAGTCCGACTTCCCAATATTCAAACCCCTATTGCACACACCCTCAAATCCCGATCTGTTTTTTGATCACCGAAACCCGGGTTATTACACTGCTAGTCACGTCTCATGTGTAAGCCGAAATTTATTTGTTTAAATAGTTTTGTTTTTTTATAATTTATGATTCATTAGGACAAATTATATTTTAAACCCTTAAAATTTATACTTAATTTTTATTTGATCCTTAATTTACTAATTAACCATAGCAATCAAGTCACTAAACTTTATGTCATGTTACACCTATGTAAGACCCTCGTGCTCGAATTAAATTAGAATAATATTATTTTAATATTTATCCTAGGATGAATAAAATGATTGTAGAAACCTTGAATCATTTTTAAAAGATTGATTATGAAGTTTGAGTTTTGGGTGAATTGACTTTAAAGTCAAACTTAGGTTCAGAGATGTTTAAGCTTAAGAAGGGTGGTTAGGTAAGTTTCTAAACTTGTTTAGATCAAAATAAGACCACCATTGAATTCAAAAGGTCAAAAAACCTTGGAAGACATAATATGGGGTGTATTAGAAGTTAGGAAGTATTACAGAGTTAAAGCGCATTTTAGAAAGAAATTGGGTAAGAAGAAATTTGAAACTAACTTATTATTTTAGCTATAAATTTTTGCTCCGAACTTATATTGAGCTGATTTTTAGATAGTAAAAACTAGACTTCAGGGGATACAAAAGTGTATTTCACAAAATTTTTTTGAATCAGTTTTTAACTAGGCAAAAATCAATTTGGAAGTTGGGACAAAAAGTATGTACCATCCAGACGCTTCTAGAACCGCTCGGGCATCTCCCCAAAAATAACACCGATCAATTTCTAGGGTTTTCCCCGTTCTTCACCTTATAAATACCATAAGAACATCCCTTTGGTCATTTTTCATCAGTTTTCACTCCAAGGCAACCCTAAAGAGTGAGAGAGAAACACAAGAGTTGAAGAGAATCTCGAGTTGAGATTGATTCAAACGTGCTAGGGCCATCTTTAAACATCGGATTGAGGTAGGGGTTTCTTCTTAAATTTGTTCATTGATGCTAGGGTTAATGTATATGTATGTTTTGATTCTAAGCTGTATGTATATGATACGTAATCATTGGTTCTTAATTTTTTTATAAATTGTATCATGTTTTGAATGAGATTATTGTGTGATAGCCACTAAACTCTCGCTCATGTTATCAAAACCCTAGTTTTGAGGAAATAAAAGTTTTACACTTGATATTCCATTGTTATTGATTTGAAAACTGTAGCAGTTGATTTTGAACAGTAAAATTACGTTTCTTGATGATTTCTTGCATTTTCTCTTGAACGGTGCTAGCAGAAAACACTTGTGGAATTATGGTTCTTGGGTTACGTGTGATTTGGTTAATTGGTTTGAAATATTATCTCTTGTATGAATGGTTTGATGAACATGAGTGACCATTGATTGAGTATCGTAGAGTGTGTAGATACGTTTCTTATCCTGAGTGGGGTTGAAGGTTCCCTATCACTCGTAGTGGGTTGGCGCCTTGCGAAGACTAAATCACTATTTACTTACGGGTATTGAGGCTGGGGCTAGTATACTATTCTTGAGTTGGATTCGTCATTGTCGTTGTGTTGGTATACGCCATTCCTAAAGTTGTGTATCCTTGCAAGGATTGAGTGTGTGAATGTGGCTAGGATATTCTCAATGTGTGTCTTCATGCCAAGTCTACCTGCATACCTAGGATAAATTGTTTGGAATTAGTTTATGGATTGAAAGTTGGTTTTGCTTATGCATTTACTTTATTGTTTTTAATGTAAACCTGAGATCTGATAAATTGTCATTGTTTTTAATTCAAAAGTTGTATATGATATTTTATAAAGTGAGACCAACCTGTTTTATATATTTTCGAAACTTTGTTTGAGTTTGAGAATTTTCCTATAGAACTTAGTGTTCACCCTTACAAACAACATCTTTTTTAGATTACAGTCTAGATGAAAAGTTCGGATTGGATGAACATGTGAATTAGGAAGCTCAAATTGAAGGGGACGTGGATCCTGAAGTAAACGTTTAGAGTTGTTTCCTTTATGTTTTAGTTTGGGAGATTAATTATAACACAATGTTAAGGATAATATTTTATTTGTTAGCTTTGATTTTGGATGTAATTGCCATGATTTAGCATATTTGTTTTGGATTATACTTTAGTTATTGTGGGTGATGAATGAAATTTATTTTATTCATGGAGTTTATTAGTTGTTCTCATGATATGATGATTTATTAATAATAATGCATTCTAGGGTGGGTTTTGGGTCATTATAGACTATGTCAATCTGTCTAAATCCGATAGTCACTCTACCAAAATATAGTGCGTGTGTGTGTCCTAATTAGGGGTTAGTATTTCACTAAATTGACTCTAATGGTATGTTTTGTGTCTTGAAATTTCAAGTGTTAGAGCATCATGTGCCCTAATTATGGGGTTGATTTTGATGAAAATTCTTTCTAAAATTATACTATGTGTTTCTCACTTGAATCCATGGACTCATATATTCTGCATTTAGGGGTGTTGATTGATATAGGCTACTCGGGCTCGACTCAGATAGGACTCGGCTCGAGTTCGACGAATGTTCTAAATGAGCTGAGTTTGAATAATTTTTTAGGTTTGTTTAAAAAAATAAGCCTAAAAAGTTTGACTCAAGCTCACAAAAAATCGGCTCACTTATATATAAAATAGTTAACCTACTCAGGCTTGGCTTGAGTTTGACTCATTTTCTATACAAGCTGAACTTTAACAATTTTTTAGACTAGTTTAGAAAAACGAGCTCGACAAGCTCGGACTCAAACTTATAAAACTCGACTCGATTAACACCTTTATCTAGATTTGGTTGAAAACTTGTCAAAGTTTAGGGCTTGAATTATTTCAATTAATGGTACAGGGACCAAATAAAAATAAAGTACAAAATTAAAGTGTATTAATTAATTATGATTTATTCTAACTAATTAATTGAACCCTTCACCACCACCTCAGCACTACTAGGTCAATGCATCAGTCTCTGTCAAGTTAGGTCATTGTTGATCAAATAAAAGAAGTTAGGTCACCTGGACTTGTTGCAATAATAATCGAGCAAAAGTCAATCACGAGTGAGGTGAGCATTTAACTTCCCCTTTGAAATTTTATTAAAATATTCAAACACCACTATTATGTGATGGTTTAGTTTTAATAATTAAAAATATATGGACAAAAACATGACAAGACATTTTGGTAATAATCGAGTCCGACTATTCCAAACAAGTATACAAGAGCGATTTAACAAAACAATATTTCTTTATCTCACACTTGTTGCAAAATAATTTTTATTTTTATTTTTATTCAAGTCTCTCTCTTTGGAATGTGAATTTTAATGTGAATTATTTTTTTCGAAAGTATTACATTGAGAGTAATTTTTCTAAATATTATTATTTTGACAAAAAAATTCAAATTTTTTGTGATATGAACCCGTGATGCTAAAGTATGATATTCAATATTCAACTATGTGTGATGCGTGTGCGTGTGAGTTTTCACATGTGTGATTGCGTGTGTGAGTTGCTGGTGTAGGCGCATGTGTGTGTGACTGTTTGCAAGTGCGTTAGTTACTAGTGTAGTGTGTGTATGCCATGAGAGAAACTTGTAGAGGAAATCAAAGACATGGAGAGAATAGAGAGAAATGAGAGATTTTGGCTGTGACGGTGTGTGTGCTATGAGAGAGTTTGAGTGTGAGAGAGGTCGAAGAAGAGAAATAAGGAGAGAGAAAAATGGAGATCAACTTGACTCATCGTGTCGGAGTCGCCAAAACACAACAGATTTGAAGTCGCAACCAGAGAAAAGACGAAGGAGAGAAATGGGAGAGAGTGATAGCAGAAGTGCGATATGACAGAAATGGGTGCTATGAGAAAATTTAGGGAGTAATATTTTACCATCGAATCAATTTAGATTAATCACAACTATTGTCATGGTCATATACAAAATGTGAATTATTTTTTTCGAAAGTATTACATTGAGAGTAATTTTTCTAAATATTATTATTTTGACAAAAAAAATCAAATTTTTTGTGATATGAACCCGTGATGCTAAAGTATGATATTCAATATTCAACTATGTGTGATGCGTGTGCGTGTGAGTTTTCACATGTGTGTTTGCGTGTGTGAGTTGCTGGTGTAGGCGCATGTGTGTGTGACTGTTTGCAAGTGTGTTATTTACTAGTGTAGTGTGTGTATGCCATGAGAGAGACTTGTAGAGGAAATCAAAGACATGGAGAGAAGAGAGAGAAATGAGAGATTTTGGCTATGACGGTGTGTGTGCTATGAGAGAGTTTGAGTGTGGAGAGGTCGAAGAAGAGAAATAAGGAGAGAGAAAAATGGAGATCAACTTGACTCATTGTGTTGGAGTCGCCAAAACACAACAAATTCGAAGTCGCAACCAGAGAAAAGACGAAGGGGGGAAATGGGGGAGGGTGATAATAGAAGTGTGATATGACAGAAATGGGTGGTATGAGAAAATTTATGGACTAATATTTTACCATTGAATCAATTTAGATTAATCATAACTATTGTCATGGTCATATACAAAATGTGAACTATTTTTTTCGAAAGTATTACATTGAGAGTAATTTTTCTAAATATTATTATTTTGACAAAAAAATTCAAATTTTTTTGTGATATGAACCCGTGATGCTAAAGTATGATATTCAATATTCAACTATGTGTGATGCGTGTGCGTGTGAGTTTTTGCATGTGTGTTTGTGTGTGTGAGTTGCTGGTGTAGGCGCATGTGTGTGTGACTGTTTGCAAGTGGGTTAGTTACTAGTGTAGTGTGTGTATGCCATGAGAGAGACTTGTAGAGGAAATCAAAGGCATGGAGAGAACAGAGAGAAATGAGAGATTTTGGCTATGACGGTGTGTGTGCTATGGTAGAGTTTAAGTGTGAGAGAGGTCGAAGAAGAGAAATAAGGAGAGAGAAAAATGGAGATCAACTTGACTCATCGTGTTGGAGTCGCCAAAACACAACAGATTTGAAGTCGCAACCAGAGAAAAGACGAAGGGGAGAAATGGGAGAGAGTGATAGCAGAAGTGCTATATGACTGAAATGGGTGGTATGAGAAAATTTATGGAGTAATATTTTACCATCAAATCAATTTAGATTAATCACAACTATTGTCAAGTTCATATACAAAATGTAGTTCAACAAATAATCCACCAAAATTACCTCATATAATCAACAAATAATTTTAATAATTATTTTTCAACAACAATTTCAACAAATCTATATCAAATAATTAACCAAATTCAACAATCAATCATCCCTATCTCAATTGTATTCACGAATTCAACTACTTCAAGAACACAAATGATAAAAAAAAAATAAATAACAATGAATCACATAATTTTAGCTGTGAAAAAGCACAAAAAGAGGGGATGGGAGGGGTGGGGTGGGGGAGAACCTGAATCATTCAAATACATCTCAAAATCTTTGCAAAGAAAGAGCTAGAGAAAAACTATGGAAATTCAAGCGAGAGAGAGTGAACTTGGAAGAGGTAGAGAAAATATAATTTGTAGCTTTCTTGAAAGGAAAAGTAATTCTCTTCTTGAAATGATACAGATAAGTATAATCGGTACTCTCTAATGAACAAAATGACTTTTGCTATTTGTGGTTGAGGTCGTTTTAAATTTACTTTAAAGTTAATCTAATGACTAATATTCATACGATAAATTTACTAGGAAAAATACCCGTTAGGGTGTGTTTAGAGTGATTTTTTAAAAATACTTATAGAAATTATTTATCATAAGTATTTTAAAAAAAAATAATAGTATTTGATACCGCTCTACCACTACCTCTACCACCTTCACCACTGTCGTCGCCGCCACCACCACCACCTTCGTCACCATCGCCGCCACCACCATC
>CM042186.1:7957676-7976305 GCA_023539305.1 Ilex asprella | reverse complement strand
CATATTGCAGGGTATCCTTGCTGATGGACAAGAAATAGCAGTGAAGAAGCTATCCAAAAGCTCTGGTCAAGGCGCCGCAGAATTTAAGAACGAGGTTGTTTTGGTGGCCAAACTTCAACATAGAAATCTTGTAAGGCTTCTGGGGTTCTGCCATGAAGGAGGGGAAACGATGCTCATATATGAATATGTTCCCAACCATAGCCTTGACTACTTTCTGTTCGGTTAGGCCCTCTCTAAACACACCCTTTGAATTCACCTTCTTGATTGATGCTTTCTCTGATCTTCACGAGATGAACTTAAAATTTGTGACATCTTCAACACCTAAATCCTGTGAAAAGTATGTCATAAAAGTCTTAAGAACACTGAAAATTGCATTAACATCAAACAATGAAGAGGTAAGAGTGTTGTAAGAGTACCAATAAACACTACAAAATATTAAAAATCGAACTGATCTTGTAATATTTTTATTTTAAATAATAATTTGACTTTTTTAATTACGCAATTTAAAATTAAAATGAAGAGAGATATAGATGTGGATTGATAGAATTGTTTTTTTTTTTATTGGATTGTTTTGCATTGGAGATCGTGCAAAGAAGTTGATGTGTTGATTTTTTAGGCGGGGAAAATTTTTTTGAGATGAATTTTGTACCATTGGATCAAAGTAGATGAAGATTTGATCAATTTTGATTGTTGTTGTGTTTTTATAAGTTTATAATTTAACTTCGTAGCTGTAATATTAGAAAGGGTATAGTGTTTTTCAAGAAGTTGCACCATATATTTTGCTTGACGCATTTCATTGCCTGTTTAAATCTAGCTCCTTGTTTTTAATTTTATGAAAATAGATCAGGAAAAGAAAGGACAGTTGGATTGGTCACAACGTTACAATATTGTAGGAGGGATTGCCCGGGGAATTCTTTATTTACATGAAGATTCTCGACTTAGAATTATACATCGCGACCTCAAAGCTAGCAATATACTGTTAGATGGAAATATGAATCCAAAGATTTCAGATTTTGGCATGGCGAAAACATTTGGTGTGGATCAATCTCAAGGAAATACTAACAGAATCGTTGGAACATAGTGAGTTTCTCAACACTCAGTCTTCTTCTTTAGAATTTATCCATATCAACAATTAGCTATTGCTTCACCCCAATTAAATAAATGCTAAAAGAAAAAAAATATAGAAAACAAAAAGGTCATTTGGATTCTTCAAAATTGCTACTTTTTTTTTTTAAGTCAAATTGCAACTTAAAGCTTCTATGGAGATTTTTTTTTTTTTTTGTTCAATTGTGAGAGGTGTTCAGACTAGCTTGCACATATGCTGACTAATCTCCTCCCTAGTCTGGTGAATGGCACGCCATAATTAAGGTATTGATGAGGAATAATTCCTCCATGACCTGACCCCAAAATATTGCTAAGATTCGGACTCGAAATATCTAATTTTTCTTCACTCAATATTATTGTTTACAGAGATATGAAAACTAATTCAAATTTTAAGTGGCTTGTTGTCTTTGAACCTTCATAATTTAGTTGCAAAAATGGGTCTATCTCTTATTTATTGGGTCTCCTTCATCTTTTTTGGTAGCCTTAGAAAGAACATGTTGCATAATTAATTTTTTTCTGAGTAGATATTTCTTTTATATTTTTTGTTATAAAATTAGCAATATAATATATAAATAAGTATGTGGTTCTTGCTTTTAGTGGTTACATGTCTCCAGAATATGCAATGCATGGACAATTTTCTGTGAAGTCCGACGTGTTTAGTTTCGGTGTATTAATACTGGAGATTATAAGTGGCAAGAAAAACAATACTTTCTATCAATCAGACGGAGCCGAGGACCTTTTGAGCTATGTGAGTGTAAACTAAATATCCAAAAACGCGTTATTTTTAAGTCAAAATCAATGGCAAATTATTACGAAATAGTTAACATCAATGAAAATATGTTTGTAGGCTTGGCAACATTGGAGGGATGGGACACCCTTGGAGTTGCTGGATCCAATTCTGGCAGAGTCTTACTCAAGAAATGAAGTCATTAGATGCATACATATTGGTTTACTGTGTGTACAAGAAGAAGTAGATGACAGGCCCACCATGGCCTCTGTGGTGCTCATGCTCAGCAGCTACTCTGCTACCCTACCGATGCCTCGAGCACCTCCATTCTTCTTCCGTAGCAGAACTGAAGCAAGTACGTCAACAAAGGGGCTGGAGTCTGATCAGTCCACAACCAAGTCAATGCAATGGTCTGTGAATGAAGTTTCCATTACTGAGCTATACCCTCGATAAAAAAAGACAGTCGAGCACAAGAGACTAAACTTCCGCTGGTTTGAGATTGTTAGATGAGATACACCCTAAGATAGTATGGGAAATCAATGAATATTTTTATCCTAGTATGTCATTTGAGTTCAACAAGTTTTAGCATCTTTATGTACTCTAAATTATGGAAGTTGTGGAATTGAGTTATGGATTTGAATTGTAAGTAATAATTTTGTACAAACAATGACAAAGTTTATGTTTGTATCTGATCTACTCCCCCCAACACTCCCCGATCAAGGGGTATGTTAGTTTTTGACTCTCTTTTTTTCACAAAGTCGCATGAAAAACTAAAATAGAGTTAACTATCTATTTAGTCACGTGAATTATATTATTTGTGTTAATGTAATCCTTGAATTATGTTTTTGTGTTTAACTCAATGTAACCCTTTTGTACAAATTTGTCGTTAACTTTGACTGAAATCCTCAAGAACACATCACGCGATCCCTGAACTATAATATAATATTTGACTCATGTGATGTGAACGTGAGAGTTTTCGTCAAAATTAACTGTGAACTTTGACAGAAAGGCCACATTGATTCAGATTGAATAGTTCAAAGACTAAATTAACACAAAACATAGTTTAGGGAGTTGATTGATACAAATGATATAGTTTCAGGGTCAAATGAAATTGCAAATTTAATGTAATCTGACATTGGCAACTACAAAAGATATTTTTTCTAGTCATTTGACAATTCAACTTGTTATCTCCGTCCATTCATGATAAAATTCAAATTTTGACGTCTGCTAGTAACTGTATGAACATTAGAGTAGATTGCTTTCAAAAAGACCTTAGAGTGAATATGTGATAAGAAACAGGTAAAAAGAAAGATATGTGATAAGGAAAAAAGTAACTGTGTAATTGCAAGTAAATGGAGATATAATTTGTGTGGGTCAATTCGTATTTGTACTAAAATATTCATTATTTGGGCAAAAATTGAAAAAGCGAAAACATTAGGTCAAAGAAAGCGGATTTAACTTGAATTGTAAATTCTATAATATAGATTGAATTTGGTTGATTCATCAACCTGTCCAACCCATTCTAATTGAATACGAGAAGTAAAAAGTAATTCTTATTTCAAATACTGAGCTGTTTTCTTTTTTGACAAGATGCCTTTTTTTTTTCTTTCCTGATAAATGGCTCTCCTCCTATGTCAACACTGCATTAATCAGAACGAATGAAACAGGTGGTTTAAACAAATACGCGTTAATCAGATTGAATAAAGCAAGTGGTTCAGACGAACACGACCGTCATTGTAGTTGCTCATATTTTCTCTTGGAATGGTTCCTCTGTCCTATGCTTGACTTGATCATGAGTCAAGATGACTTGTATTTACGACTCAAGACAAGTAGATTTTTCTTAGCGTGTTCCAAGGTTTCAGTCTGCTCATTTTGTGGCTGACAACAAAGCAAAGACCTTCCAAAGTCAATAACATTCCCATTCCTATGAAATTTCGGTTGGCTTCTCACAAAGTAGCTGGATTTAATGGAGAGTAAAATTTTGTTAACCAGCTTTATGTTCCAAAAATTGTGTAATCTTGTTTTTTTTAGGCAACGATATTTTTTACACTACAGGATAAGGGAAAAGGGAAGGAAGACTCGATCCATTAACCTGCCACTTCATTACAGAAGACTCAAGCCATTTTGATAGGACTTCAATCCTAATTGTGTAATCTTGTTGATTTGATATTTTTGTAAGAGATAGTGAGATTTATAATTCTTATAATTCCCATCAATATTATCATAACCGGACCGGTCTTCGAACCAACAATAATTTTGTTAAAAAATATAAAATATATTTAAAATGCATACAATTTTTCATAAAATTAATATAAAATGTTTAAAATACATTTACTCTTCTAAAAAATGATACGTGCTTAAATTATTATTTTGAATTTAACCTGATTTCTGTAGCATTTTCAAGGCATTGCTACATAGAAACTAATACTGAGAGAAAAATCACACAAGACACGAGGTCCTGTTTCATGAAAGTCCCACTCAACTTTTCCCATCCACTTTCTTCCGCAGACTACGACTACAAGCCCCACAATTCAAACAAAACTTTTTGACCATAGAAAACGACATTGTTCAATACAAGAAATTTCACAGAAACACCATAGCCATTTATAGTCTGTCAAGCATTTTCTTCGTTTTCTTCATGAGCAATGCTACATGGACTTAAAAAGTAGACTTAAAAATTAGACTTGATAATTACAACCATTGATTTCACTGTAGGTCCAGCATTTATTGGGACCTACTACCTATTTAATGGTTGAGATTATCAAGTCAATTTTTTAAGTCTAATTTTTAAGTTCATCTAACATTACTCTTTCTTCATAGATCAACTCTAGACTAAACCAATTTACCTTAACGAAGCTGCTGTGTTCTCTTCTCACTTCATCTTCTTAGGCTTCATTGCTTTCTGTGATTTAGGGCAAAATCAAAATGGCCCAAATAAAAAAAATAGGTTGTTTGAGCTGTCGCTTGAGTGCCTCGCAGTCTTTGGTCACCTTAGGTCTGTAAGAGACGAAGGGAAGGGATGTGTTGTTTGTCGTTGTGCCTTCAACGATTTAGGGCAAATAAAAAAAATATTCTAATTTAAGGTCCTTACTGCATCAAACCGTCCAATTTTTAAAAACCGTTCGATTTTTTTTACAAAAATTGGCCGATTTTCGTTTTTTAGCCTGTTCTCTTCCTTGTGCGGTCTAACTATGGAACCGAACCAATTAAGGTCCTGGGTCACTGTTAAACCAGTCCGATCCGATTCTGATAACACTGATCCACACTAACTATAATTTAGAAAAATAAATTGCATGTCGAGAGTTACTCCGCTCTAAATAATTTTTGGCAAAATTAATAAACAAGACATGAAATCAAAATTAAAAATAGTGGATTTATATTTAGTTTTAGCAGGTTCAGAATGATAAACAAATAGATTTGTTATATTTATCAACTCAACTAAACATGACACAAAATCGCTAAATATGATTTAAACATGGTTTTATACATAGCACGAACTCCACGCACTATGAACCCAACTATGTACGATTATAAATAAATTAACTATGATTAAAGTAAATTTTGACACTACATAACTTAAAGGAAATAAAAATCCAAAGTACAACACACACTGACCTTTTGTTGAGGGCAGATGAGCTTCCGCTTATGTAAAAAGTCCAAGGCCCACAGGATGGTTGGCCCAATCTGTCAAGTGGTGTCTCGATAGCCCGAGCTGCAAAGGTGGCTTGCTAGGTAAGCCTATGGCCTGGTCCATTGACCTGAAATGTTTTAAAAAAAGATTACGAAAAAAGTTAACATGGGAAAAAATTTTGGCCTACTAAGACTAGAATGATGCCATCCCTAGGCTTTCCAATCGTGTCCGATAAGACGAGTTCCAATTAAAAAATATTTTAACTATACTCGATTCTTTTATTAATTCGTGTTTAATGAATCGTGTCATATTGTGTTCGTGTCATGTAAGAATTTTTTATAATTAATATATAAATAAATTGTATCATATATTTTTTTTTATTAAGTTCACTCATATTCGATTCATTTATTAGTCATGGCAGATTAGATCCACTTATTTATTTAATTGGTGACTTATGTAAGACCCAAACCCTCTATTAAACACCAATTAAGCACCCAAATGTTTAGCCTAATTTGGTGTAGGGAAAGAATAGACAAAAAGCTTGGCAAATGCAGACAGAGCTTTTAGGTAATTAGGAGTATAGTGGCATGTAAAATGAAGCAAAGGATGCAGATCCTTTACTACTTGTGACCTTGCATAATAGCTTGTGAATTCATCTATACTAATAAGATAGAGGGAAATTCAATTTTTTTCAATTCAAATCAACTTCCCCAATTTAGAAAAATAGAACAACGGCTAGGATTTAATTGAAATTTAAATAAACGGTTCAGATTTCATCTAAACTCATTATACAATGGCCCATAATCTATCCCACTCAAATTCATCCTCCCGCCCACTTTAACACAACACACACGCCACCCATAAGAAAAAGCAAAACCCATCTAAACTCAACTCCCATCCCAGGGGTCCATCTCTCTCTCTCTCTCTCTCTCTCACGACACACACACAGTCAAAAACACACACACAACATATATTGAACCCACACACACCGACAACACATCGTGCACACACACATAAATTGATTTGATGATTTTATGTGTAATTTGAGTCTTCATTTTGGTTTGAAATTTTGGGGGTTTTTTTTCAAATAAATTCTGAGCTTGAGTTTGATCGGTGCAGATCGGCAATTCGACTGGAAGTTGTGAATTAAAGCCCTAGAGTTGCAATTGGGCTGCAAAAATTAGGGGATGTGGTGATTCGATGAGACTATGATGCCGCAGACCTAATTTTGGGAAGATCTAGAGTTTGGTGAAGTAAGAATTGGGGAATTTTTGTGACACCCCAAAATCCAGGGGTCCATTGATTACCCATCAATCCACGGAATACCCGTGGATATCGAGTAACTCGACATCGTGCCGTTGTGCCTCTCTTATCCGGGTCCATAATTGAACAAAAATCGGGCAGAGTCTCCTTTGTACGGAAAGCTCTACCCAAAACACAACTTGTGCATCATATAATAACAAGACCCATCTGAGGTCCAATATTCAACTATGACCACACCGGGTCTATTTATGAGTAAATATAGACCACACCGAGTCTATTTATCCATACTCATATAAAACATGCACAGTTATATTTAAACAGTCCATATAAACTCTGTTACAATTCCTTTACACATTACATGCCAAAATTTAATTACAAATCTAATTTTACAAAAGAAATGGATTGAAAGCCACAAGTCGGTTTTTCTTCCTTAAGTGTCCGAGTGAGTGTCGTCCATCGGCGTATAACCCGTACCTGAAATGTTTTTCGTATAGGGTGAGCCAACGCCCAGTAGAGTATATCCTACAAGGGCTACTCCCCACCCTAAATGTATATGCAATGTGTATTTGCAACAAACAATATTTAACAATCATTTCATACAAGAATATGCATTCAATGTTGGAATGCGACCATGTCATGTCATGAAATGAGATGATACTCACTCATGCACTTAAACCCAAGTCCTCGCCGACTTCCACAACACAATGCAATGCCAATGTGTAATGACCCGTTTTCGACGGAAATACTTCCAATGATCGCTTTGAATAAAAATCATGGGTTTTATAAATCAGATCATTATTGGATGGTACTCATTGAATGAGTATTTTTATAAATCAAAATCTTGTGTCTTGTTGGGCAACGAATTTGGTATCTCAACCACCGGTTCCGTAAACACCAGAACTTTTCTGAAATTTCACCGCCGGAAAGTGCCTGAACCATGTGACTGGATTTTGCACCCGAGGGAGAGTCTAGCCCTACTTGCTATACCCGACACAAGTTTTCCAATGCAATCATGCGACTCAAAGGGGATCTTCGATCCACTTTTTTTCGAGCCCACATACCAACTACCAAACAAGGTGTTTGATTAATCATGCATACCACATACCCACACTCATGACTTATGCCCATGAATGTGATACTAAAGTCATGCCCAACATGCAATGAATGCCAAATGGACAACTAAAACAACATATCAACATGTATCATGGAATCAATCCATACCAAGGATAACATCGAACTCCGACATGTCCATGACCCTAAGGTCCACGATGAGTAAAATCTCTGAGATTTGTAACTCACAACCCCGACATATCTGGTCAACGCTCACCCTAACACCTAGGGGAGAACTCACATGCAATGACTTTTTCAAGGTTTCAACCTTTAAACCCAAGTCTTACAAAAGAAGATCCACAATTTTACCTCGAATGGACAACTTCAAGCAATCCTCAAACTTTCTTACTTTGGCCATATTTGTGGCCACGTAATCATCGGCGAAACAGGCTAGTTTCCTGAACTTAGCCACGTATTCCATCACCGCCCTTGTACCTTATCTCAAATCTAAGAACTCCCGGGCCTTTGCATGTCGAGCGGCCGCCGGGAAGTACTTACCCATGAAGAGTACCTTGAACTCTGCCCATGTCATTATCCCCAAGTTCCTTGAGGTCTTTATCCAATCCCACCACACTTGGGATTCTCCCTCTAGCTGGAAAGTAGCTAGGGTTATCTTCGTAGCATCGGAGGAATTCTGCAGGTTGTATATATGCGAGATTGTCCGGTTGCATGGGGTACCCGTATCTATAGTCTCGGATCGAAATCTCAGATTTACGGCTCATTTTTGGGAGCATTTCCAGCGAGTCATGGGGACACAGTTGATGATGAGCACGACCTTTCATCCCCAGATGGACGGTCAGTCGGAGAGGACCATCCAGACTTTAGAGGACATGCTACGGGCATGCGTCCTAGATCTCAAGGGTAACTGGGAAGAGCATTTACCCTTAGTGGAGTTCGACTACAACAACAATTATCAGGCGAGCATATAGATGGCACCTTATGAGACGCTATACGGGAGGCCTTGTCGTTCTCCGATTTGTTAGACGGAGGTAGGAGGGAGATTTTCTACGGGTCCGAAATTGGTTAGAGACACCTCGGAGAAGGTGGATTTGATACGAAAGTATCTTCTCACGGCTCAGAGCCAGCAGAAGAGCTATGCCGATAGACGGCAGCGACCTCTAGAGTTTGAGGTAGGAGATCATGTCTTCTTGAAGTTGATGCCTAAAAGAGGAGTGGTCAGGTTCGACAAGCAGTAAAAACTGTCGCCGAGGTATATCGGGCCCTTCGAGGTACTCGAGAGGGTAGGTACAGTTGCTTATCGGTTGGCGTTACCGCCAAACCTATTTGGTGTTCATGCGGTATTTCATGTCTCCATGCTCTGAAAATACACCCCAGATCCGACTCATGTGGTGGATTGAGGTGAGCTTGTTGTTGATGCTGATGGGACCTTTAAGGAGGGACCGGTGTGCATCATAGATAGCCGGGATCAGATTTTGCGAGGCAAGACCGTGAGGCTAGTAAAGGTGCTGTGGAAACACTGAGGAGTGGAGGAGGCAACATGGGAGCGCGAGGACACTATCCGTACCAATTATCCTTTATTATTTGAGGATGGAGGTCAATTCTTATAGTCATTTCGTATTAAATGACTGTTGCATATGCATGTGAATGTATGTGTATGTGAATTTCGAAGACGAAATTCTTTTAAGGAGAGAAGAATGTAAAACCCAGAAATTTTTGAATTTTTTTCTAAAAAGGGCAAAATGGTCATTTTGTCACAATAATGAAAAATTAAAATACGTGTTCTATAGACCTCGTATGACACAACGGACTTCACCGTTGGATTCATATCGCGAATTCTAGTCACCCAAACGAATTTCATCGAATTTCGAAATAGTCGAATGTTTTTGCACGTCGTTCGAAGTGACTGGGTGGCGGATGACCTCACGAAGGTCCCCAATAATAATTATTCTAAAATTTAAGTATAATTGGATAAAATTTCAAATAAAATTAATTTGAACTTAACCCGAAATGTAATAAATCGTTTCGAGGCGAAAACGGACCTGAAGAAGCGAGGGGCGTGTGACGCGATTAGAGCCAAGTATTTAAAATTATAAATAGGGTCTTAAATGAGATATTTCAGCAGAAATATCCCATTGTTCAACCCCTTTGGCCGGCCATAGAGAGAGAAGAGAGAAAAGAGAAGAAAAGTTTATCTTCAAGGCTTATCTCTTCGATTCCCAGAGTTCCGTCGGTCGAAATTCGTCGAACCAAGAGTTAAAATTCATCTCCTCGACGAGGGCTACGCGTACGTATCAAGAATAAGGGATTTCACCGAAGATGTAAATGGGAGATTTTGCAGAAATCAAGTCTTGGTGGGTATTTTTCTCGAGCTCAAACCGAAAGGAAGAAGAAGAAGTGATGCTGTCAATCCTGGACAGTAGGTGAGTTTCTTATTCATTTCATAAGCTACGAATATTTAATAATTCTGGATTTTGAGATTATAATATGGACTGAAAAATGGTTTGTTTGGTTTTGGTTTCAAGTAAAATGGAGATAAATACGATTTTTGGTGATTTTTAAAAGTTAACCCCAGGCTATAGAAACTGATCTGGAAAATCTGGACAGCATGTAGTTTCGTAATTGGTTTTATGAGTTAGATTTTGTTTATGAATCTTAAACTTTGAGGGTTTGAAATAGATTCATAAAAGGTTATTTTGGCTTTGGTCTCATGCCAAAAGGATGAAAATTCGATTTTTGGTGAATTTCTAAAGATGATTATGACCTGCTGGAACTTGAAAATTCTGTAACTTACAGTTAGTTTAGGAGTTACTTGGAACAGGTATTTAGTGTTCACAAATAGTGATTTTTGGTGAAAGATAATTCCTATGAGTCTATGTTCATCTCCCACATATTTTGTTAGAATTGGATTTTAATAACTAGAGTTAGAATTGTTTTAACTCATGAAGGTTACCTGCAAAATGTTCAAAGATGCTAAACATCTACGCTTAGTTGAAAAAGAACTCTACATGTGACATTAAAACTGAACAAGAGGGGAAGGGTTCTTGAGGCTTTTTACACTCATCTTACACTTCTATTAAGGTAGGATTTTTCCTACTTGAGTTTATTTCTTACCTAAGATGTATTATGGAATGGGTATGGAATTTGGCCTAGACCAATTTCTAGTTTTGAGTTTGGTATATGGAAGTTATGGAATATAAATGTTGATACATGCTAGTTGATGTTTTGACATTGTGATGAAATTATAGACAATTATATCATGTGCATATAATCTCCATAATTTCATCACAATGTCAAAACATCAACTAGCATGTATCAACATTTATATTCAGCACAATTGACAAACATGTTATTACATAATCTATGTTAATAACACACTTAATCACAAAGACAAAATATAACACAAGTATGGATATACATTGACCATGCAAAACATACTTAATTTTCACCTAGGCATTTAATCAAACACCTTCAAGGCACTCAAGTCATGTAATCACATAACACATTCCAAGTCACCACAAAGCCCAAGAAATCACATTAAGTGATTTCTAGTCAACATTTCCACATAATACCAAGTCTCAAAAAAATTACATAGGTAACTTCCATATACCAAACTTAAACTAGAAATTGGTCTAGGCCAAATTCCATACTCATTCCATAATACATCTTAGGTAAGAAATAAACTCAAGTAGGAGAAACCCTACCTTAATAGCAGTGTAAGATGAGTGTAGAAAGCCTCAAGAACCCTTCCTCTCTTGTTCAGTTTTAATGTCACATGTAGGGTTCTTTTCCAACTAAGTGTAGGTGTTTAGCATCTTTGAACATTCTGTAGGTAACCTTCATAAGTTAAAACAATTCTAACTCTAGTTATTAAAATCCAATTCTAACAAAATATGTGGGAGATGAACATAGACTCATCGGAATTATCTTTCACAAAAAATCACTATTTTTGAACACTAAATACCTGTTCCAAGTAACTCCTAAATTAAGTGTAAGTTACAGAATTTTCAGGTTCCAACAGGTCATAATCATCTTTAGAAATTCACCAAAAATCGAGTTTTCATCATTTTGGCATGAGACCAAAGCCAAAATAACCCTTTATGAATCTATTTCAAACCCTCAAAGTTTAGGATTCATAAATGAACTCTAACTCATAAAACCAATTACAAAATTACATGCTGTCCAGATTTTTCAAATCAGTTTTTATAGGTTGGGGCTAACTTTCAAAAATACCAAAAATCGTATTTATCTCCATTTTACTTGAAACCAAAACCAAACAAACCCTTTTTTAGTCTATATTATAACCTCAAAATCCAGAATTATTAAATAATCGTAGCTTATGAAATGAATAAGAAACTCACCTACTGTCCAGGATTGACAGCATCACTTCTTCTTCTTCCTTTCGATTTGAGCTCAAGAAAAATACCCACCAAGACTTGATTTCCCCAAAATCTGCCCTTTACATCTTCGGTGAAATCCCTTGTTCTTGGTACGTATGCGTAGCCCTCGTGGAGGAGATGAATTTTAACTCTTGGTTTGACGAATTCCGACTGACGGAACTCCGGGAATCAAAGAAATAAGTCTTAAAGATAAAATTTTCTTCTCTTTTCTCTCTTCTCTCTCAATGGCCGGCCAAAGGGGTTGAGCAATGGGATATTTCTGCTGAAATATCCCATTTAAGACCCTATTTATAATTTTAAATACTTGGCTCTAATCGCGCCACACGCCCCTCACCTCTTCAGGTCCGTTTTCGCCCCGAAACGATTTATTACATTCCGGGTTAAGTTCAAATTAATCTTATTTAAAATTTTATCCAATTATACTTAAATTTTAGAATAATTATTATTGGGGACCTCCGTGAGGTCATCCGCCACCCAGTCACCTCGAACGACGTGCAAAAATATCCGACTATCTCGAAATTCGACGAAATACGTCTGGGTGACTAGAATTCGCGATACGAATCCAACGGTGAAGTCCGTTGTGTCATACGAAGTCTATAGAACACGTATTTTAATTTTTCATTATAATGACAAAATGACCATTTTGCCCTTTTTAGAAAAAAATTCAAAATTTTCCAGGTTTTACAATTTTACAGTTCAGTTGGTGGAGAATTAGGGTTGGGGATTGATGGTAGTCTTATCTGTGGAAGTTGAATTTGGGAAAGATGCAAGGCGATTATGCATGGGAGGGGAGGTGATGAGAATAGGAAACATAGCATTAATGGGCACATGCAGTCGGTCCCCAAGACAAAGAGGACTTTAAGCGGTGATTTTGCTGTAACATCTACTGAGAATTCTTTCTACAAGGTATTGCCTTGAAGGGTTTTTCCGTTGTTTTAATTTCATTTCTTATTGATTGATTCATGCGTGTACTTCTAATGTAAAGGTTTTTGTCTTTTTGGTTTTAATTCATTTAATTTGAGGAAAAAAGGAATTGGATTTTTAGAATTTGTGATAGATTGATAGTAGCTCATTATGGAAAATAAAATGACAAATTCATTTTTGTTTTCTATAATTGGAAATGACCGTTAATTCATCCATTTTTTTAATTGCTTTGGATAGAGAAGTGTTGGTGATGTGTAGGACATGCAAGAAGAGTGAATTTTTTTAGATTGGTCCATAAACAATTTTCATAATTCCTTTCAATTAAATTATTTATTTTCAAAACTAAAAGTTTGTAAAACAATTTTTAGATTGGTCCATAAACAATTTTATATCAATTTTGCACTCTAACTTTGGGTGTTAATTTTAGTGTTTTTTTCGAATGCTAAATTGGTTTCGACTACTATAGTTTTGTTAGCTTCAGATTAGTGTCAAATAATTAAGCTATTATTTCAATTTTTTTTATTAGCATTTTCTTACATTATATTGATTTTTTTTTATTAGAGGAAAAACTGTCAAATTCGTCGACGAATGCCAGATCTAAGGGGAAAGAAAAAGCTATAGTTTATGACTTTTCATCCTATTTTTTCTCTACGGTTTTATGTGCATAAAGATGTGTGTGTTTTTTTTTAATTTTGGTAGCTTCAAATTAGTGCAAATAATGAAGCTTTTATGTCAATTTTGGGTCCTTAATGATGTTTACTCCATTTACATGACATTTTTGGAGCTTTTGTGTGTGTTTGATCCTGTTGATAGATTGTATATAAAGTTGGATCCAAATGACAAAAATATTGAAACTGCGAGGGTGAACATCCTTAATGTAGACACCTACAAATATTATGAGTTGTACACAGTTTAATATTGTCAATTGGATCAGTTTTCAAAAGGAAGCTTTGTCAAAATTGTGTTAAAAATAACAACCTGTGTATCAACTCAGTCAAAAAATTTTGGAGCTTTTTTTTTAAGTTGTAAAGTATTTTTCGTGTCGACGTGCCTTCAGGCACGGTCAATTTTATATCAATTTTGCACTCTAACTGTGGGTTGTTAATTTGAGTGTTTTTTTCGAATAAGTTTGATAAGTTTTGGAATTAGTTTTTTTTTTCACTTTACCGGTAGATTGATGTATTGAACCGGCACCTAATAAATAATGTGTTTATTGTACCCACACCTAATAAATAATCCCTACCATCAAATTTGCTTTGGTTAAATTGTTGCTACAAAATTCTTCTTTATACTATCCCTCTAGAGGACATGGTGATGCATTTATTTCTACGGGAACGTAATTGGTTAAATTGTTGCCACAAAATTTCGTAGATGTACTACCCCTCTACGGACATAATTTTTGCTTTCACAGAGTTGCACGTGGTGGATTACATTGAATGTATTATATTGTTGCTATTGCTACATACACACAACATCAAAATAACGCACAAATTGGTTTGATAATTTTGGTGTTCATTTGAGTGTTTTTTCAAATAAGTTTGATAAGTTCTGTTATAGTTTGACTATTATAGTTTGACTGTTATAATTTGGGTGTTTTGAATGTTAAATTGGTTTAAATGTTATTGCTACATTGGTACATAAAAGTTGGTTAATTTCCAACTCTTCTGTGGAATGATGGGTCGATTTTTTTGATAAACATGTGTTTGTATTGCCATTAGGTTTAATTTGACGCAAATTGAAGGAAATGTTTGCTATGGCTGAACTCAAGTGGCGATCACATCCACTCAACACTCACACGTCGTGAGGTAATTTTTTATTTATTTTGAGAATAGCTAGGTTATTTATTTTTAGTGTCATACCACTTTGAATGTGATCTATTTTGTTTGAAATCTATAAAGGTTTACGGATTTAAGAAACTTTCTCAATTGACTGTTGATTATGTCCTTAAGTTTTATTGTAACTGTTTGTTTTGTTGGGCTTTGAGTTGATGTTGAAAGAACCCCTATTATGAAAGGAATCCTCTTAGCTTTGTTTTCCCAAAATTTTTGTTACAAATTAGTTCCATTTTTGTGCTTCCATTTGTTTTATTGGATTTAGACGATTGCTTATATGCTTCAATTTTCTTGCATTTGCTTTATTGGGTTTGCAATTCATATTTTTCAGCTTATGGGTGCTTTGTAAAATCTGATAGATTTTGAAAAAAATATGTATAACTACAAAGACCCTATAATATTTAGTTAAGGCTATGTGAAGGGTTTGGATGAATGGGGCAGTAGAGTATAGCTTGAAGAATTTGGAATTTGGGCGGTAGAGTAGAACTGGTAGTTCCAATGGAATCAATGGGCTTGATAATTGGAGAACCTACGAGTGAGGAAAAAGTTCATAAGGTGTATGCTTTTACAATTCTACAAAGTTGTTTCCGTGTTAGTTTTAAGGCCTCATACTACATTTTTTGGTTAAATAGCGGCATACTACATTATCCACATTCATATGCTTCATTCTCTCAAACAAATTGACTAAATCATCTTGAGTCGAGACATCAAATATTTGTAGATGTGAAGCATTATATTATAATTATGATCATCTCTCTACTTCATCCATCCCAACTTTAGCAATTGGATTAATATTCATTTATTTTTTTATTTTCTTTTTGTCCGGTTTAGTGTCCTATGAATATGACTAATTCATTTTCTTTCCTGTCGTCAGGTTGATTTAGTCACACAAAGTTGTAGTTGTTTTGACAGCTTGATCAATGCATGGCTGGACTATAATTCCTTTTCATAACCAAGGAATCTTATATTGTTAATTTTTGGAGATGACTTTGTTGAAATTATTTGAAAAATAGTAAGCCCATATTAATTTAAAGTTATCTGCAATTCGACCAATACTTGAGTGGGGTTAACTTATTTTAATGCACCCTCATTTTTTCTCACTGGTGATATTCTTGCATTGCATAGTGCTTTTGGACATGGATATTTAGCTACGTAAATTGTTATGTTGTTAAATTGTTTTTTTAAGGATGGACTATGACATGAATGGTTATTATTATGGTGTTGATTTGGGTATGATTATGAGATATATAATCTTCGTATACAGACTGAGATTTTTCTAAGCAACTATTTTTAGAGGAAATTATGACTATTTTTTTTTTTGAAAAATAGCGAAGACTAGATTGATTTCAATTTCTTTAATTGAAGCAAATGAAAGAAATTTTTTTTCAAATTGATGGTGTTTTTTTAGTTGTATAGTGCCTTTAGGCACGGGTTATTACTAGTGTTCAATATGGCCTTTTGTTTCCATCTTTCCTTCATTTCTTATCCATGTTTCCTCAAGATATGGGTTGTGGGCTGTAATGGTGATGGATATATACAGTAGAAATTTTGAGTTTCTAGTATGGTGTCTTATTCCTAGCATTAGCATGTATAAATTAGGGTCGACAACTTTTAACGCAACTCCTTAATCTAATACGTAATTGATACGAAATAATGAGTATGAATATGTCCTTAACGGATTTAGATTACAATAGGGTTGATATATTAAACCAACTTTAAAAATGTGTCATACAACAAGAATTTGACTATAAAATAAGCCATGCACGATACAACTTGGACACAATTCGAACCCAGTATTACATGACTGATTGTTAACCCCCATGCATAGAAAAACTTTCTTTGAATTGCCTGCAAAATCAATTTGGTGAACTAATACAATTGAAAATTCTGAGACCCAAGAAAAAGAAATGGACTTTCACACTTCTAACCATAGACAGATGTCCAAGTGATAGCTTTCCTGTTAACTTTGGTTGGATCCGTGTGTGTTGTTAAAATTTTTTGATGGGACCTACTCATCCAATCATCCCATTCATTTCGTAAACTTTTTAATAAATATTTTTTTTGTAAGAATAGCATTTTCACTAGACCCTTGACCTAGTCCATTGGCCTGGCCCAAGGGTTTTTGAATGGCTCACCCAGGTGATTAACCAATCAAAGGCCTGGCCCATTACTGAGGCTTAAATGGGCCATTTGGAAAGAGTTTGACAACTGATCTTTTAGCTTAAATTTTTTGTACGGAAACCATAGACAAAAGCTTGGGAATTACAAAAAACTAAGAGGATGATCTTGACCCTAATATTCCAGCTTTGTCGAAGAGAAATTAAGACCCTCAAGCTAATTAGACATATACTCTTAGTAACATGCAAAATGTGGTAGAGGATGAAATGGTTAGGATTTTTTGGACCACAAGTTTTAATTATTAATATTTGAGATCCCAAATTCAAAGTTTTCAATAGCCTAATTTTAAGATATAAAGCTTTCCTGTTATAATAGGTTATTTAAAAGGGTCTCTCATTCTTTCATCAAATATTCTGCTTTTCCCTATATACTAGGGTTCAAATATCCAGAAATTCGTTGTTTGTGTACAGATTTTATATAATTTAGAAAACACTAGTTTTCTCGAAGCCTCTTATTCATATCCCATATTAAAAAGCGTTATTCGATAATATCTTTCTAATTGACACTCCCGCTAACTTGAATAAACATTCAAATATCTACCTCATATTCATCTGTGAAGGTACTTGATTACATCAAATCCACACACAAGTTCAGAAAATATAATGACGATTACTGATCACAAAATCAATTGAGGATAAATGTTGATCATATGATACAAAGTTCCTTTGATCCTCTTGCTGGAAATATAATGGTGTGGATTTCTACAATACGATAAAATTACTTATTAGAAATTTTTGATAACATACAAAACTATTTATATAATACACTATGAAACAATAACATGCAAGAATAAACAGTAACATGTAAAACTGCAATAAATAAAATTGATTCATTTGTAGATCAGGAACGGAGATTGAATTTTATAGATCAATGTTAGTGTTTGATACTATATCCTTAAGAGCGATTTCACCCCCACACTGGTGCTTATGGAAATCTTAGAGTCTGTTTCACAAGATACAATGACTTTTACGCAAATGAAAGTAATAATCCCATTCAATTTCCCAGCGAACCAGAATAGTGTTGTGTACACTCAGAAAATACTATCTCTTAAGAGGATGATCTTGACCTTAATATTCTAGCTATATCGAAGAGAAATTAAGACCCTCAAGCTAATTAGGAATATACTCTTAGTAACATGCCAAATGTGGCAGAGGATGAAATGGTTAGGATTTTTTGGACCACAAGTTTTAATTATTAATAGGGAAATTTGGAGACCGGTCCTCCTACATGGACTTGTTTGGACTTAAGTCTGTCAAGGAAACTTATTTGTTATGAAGTCCGTTTTTTGTCAATTTTACCATGCTATCCCTTCCCTTTAGAAGTGAAATAAAACTAAAAATTTAAAACTCATAAATCTTAGAAGTTTGACCAACATTTAAGTATTTTCTTTCTCATATCTATCTATATCCTTATATAGGTTAAGAGTTTGACTAACTTTAAAAAAATTTCTCTCTCTTATCTATCTATATCCATATATAGGTTAGATATATATATATATATAT
>CM042186.1:7921397-7952597 GCA_023539305.1 Ilex asprella | reverse complement strand
GCTTAGAACAACCACCCCCACCACATGCCAATATTTTTGAAAGAAAAGAGCAGGTATACCATCTGGGCCAGGCGATTTAGTAGGGTACATTTGAGAGAGGGCTAATAATACCTCATCAGGTCGATAGCACTGCATGAGTCTCGAGTTCATCTCATCAAATACTTTGCTTGTCACCTTGCTTGGAACATTGTAACACAAAGTGACCAGTGTAGTGTCAAAGCCAACTGTCTTGACGTCACACTATGTCAAGCATAATATGTTACGTATATGCAATTAGACATTGATGTCACACACTATTGTCACACTCTTACTTTCATAATATCTTGATGTCACACCGCAGAACCTATTTAACATAGAATTTTTATATTAAGGGTTTTATCTCATAAATTTTGGGGGTTTTAATAATACAACAATAATATTTATAATTCATTTCTATTTCCAGAGACAATAGGCATACTAATCTCATGTCTTTCGTTGATGTTGGCAAAAGGAAGTCGGTGACAATAGATAAAAAACAAAATCGGTTAATTTCGAAAAATTCATACTGCTATGCTGAGCAAATGATTTCTCCAAAGATATGAATCAAAGCCGTAATTTTTGGGTGAACAAAATCAATGGAGATTTTTTTTTTTTTTGAATTTAATATCTTTTCTTTGAATCATGCAAATGTTGGCCGTATTTGGTGAAGACATGAAGATTTTTAGAATTAAAAAACGTAGATATGATTGACGGTTTGCTAATATAAGTGGAAAACTTCATACCAATTAAATGAGGGTATACTAATCTTCCAAATTTAAGATGAACTTTTACATAAAATATTTTGCTCAATGGTCTTTTAGCTAAATAAGTTATATTATGTGTACTGGCTTACAAAAAAAATTTCAACGAAAAATTGTGAAAATGTATCATATAAACTACTTATTTATGAAAAAGTACTTGAGCCTTCTTTGAACGTGGGGCTTAATCTTGTGGTCGGACCGATCCTAGTAAGAACCACGTGAAATTATCACCTAGTGACTTATAAGCACTAAATATTTTCTCCTGTCCAAGAAACAAAAACTGTGGGAGAGTCAAGCATGCTGCATGTTTGCCAAATTGCCTAACTGAGGAGAGAGACTGAGAGACCATTGGCCACACAAGCTGGTTGGTTTTCTCTGGAGACCCCCAAGAGAGTTTCAAAGTCTAGCACTTGAAAATAGAGGTTTTCATTGGGTTTGGGTTCCTCAACTTTGGTGGTTCCATGGAGCTGTCTGAAACACTAGCATACAGTCACTATATTATCATCTTCTCAATGAAGCCATTGGAATCATGCACTTCTAGGTTTTGTCATCTCTTTATTTACCAAACACAAGCACCTAGACTGCCACTGTCTTCTTTTCTCTACCTGTAATAGCAATCCGAGAACAATAAAAGTCCAATATATGCACAATGCAACAATATTAAAATCAGATGTTCGCACAGTCGCTAATGTGTTGTGTTATGTCGAGTACGTCTAATCTCTTTGTACACGTTTATAATATGATTTGTGTTATATTTAAGTAGGTTGGGTGTAATTACAAATAGTGAGATTTAGGTAGTGTAAAAACATGTTTGTATCGACCCATATATTAATCAAGTTTGTCTGGTTAACTCAATTATACCCAAACCCTTTATAACTAAACTAATATACTAAATAATTTCGGATGCAAGTCATCATCATTATATTTTATTCAATTTTACTCTATTAGATCATTCACCGTGTATGCTCGAAAGATCCACTTATAAATAGTGAAACCCATTTAAAATCTAGGATAGGTGATCTATTATTGTCTAAACTTGAGTGAAAGTACAATAAAAAATTGATATTGAAATGAGGGAAAGACTACGGTACCGAAGGAGATACCGTATCGAAAATTTACCATCTTTTAATGTTAACTTATAACTTTTTTAAGGTGTAAGTTATAATCTTTAAATGTCATGATAGATTGTGATTGATACCGAAGTTACAACTTTTAAATGTCAAGTTACAACTCATAAGGAAAAAGTTACAACTGTTCAAGGAAAATCTATGATCGATCATGTGTATATGTGATCGATCATGGTCCCCTTAATTAGTTGTAACTTTTTTTAAAAAAAGGGTAAATTACATTCACACCCCCTGAACTTTGTCACTAAAACACATAGACCCCCTCAGGTATGACATATTACAATTACACCCCCTTTAGGGTAGAAGGACTATTTTGCCCTTATTCAAAATAAATAAAACCTACCCACACCCCAAATCCAAATACCAGACCCCTCCACCGACACCTTCTCTCTCTCTCTCTCTCTCTGTTACAGCCACCACCAGCCACCACCATCAAGCTTTATCTCCTCCACTGCCCACCAGCGACCCCTTCTTTCTCTCTGTTACAGCCACCACCAAACCCACCACCATCAAACCCATAACCAAAAAACACACACAGTGCCAATGCCAAAACCGCCGAAGTACCCTCTTTCTCTCTGCGTTCTATTGCTAACCACCCCTTGGTGGCTGGGTAAACGATGGCGATGAGAGAAGGGGGTGGTGGTGGTGGTGGTGGCTGGGTAAACGGTGGCTATGATTTTTGAATTTGGGGGGATTTTGGGTTTTGGGATTTTAGGATTTCTCAAATCCATACCATGGCGGTGGAAGAGAGACCAACAGTGACGGTGAAAGTCTCAAACATCCCCCAATCAGTCATAGCCAAAGACCTCTTCGACTTCTTCGAGTCCACCATCGGCAAAGGCTCAGTCGACAAACGCAATCTGAGACCGCCGCAGGAGATTGAAAGTAAAGGCTGTCTCCGGCGGAGATAGTTGGTTTAACGGTGCTGACGGGAGGGTTAATTACTGTTTCATGACGAGGAATTGAGAATTCAGGAATGAGAGAGAGATCTGGAATAGCGAGTCTTTCGTTTTCGATTTTTGGGGATGTCTGGTTTTGAAGAGAGAGAGAGAGAGAGAGAGAGAGCAACGTGGGACACTGTCGTTTGTCTCTATTCGCACTGCTGCGCGTGTGTCGTTTGATGGTGGCGGGTTTGATGGTGGCTGTAATGGTGGTGGGTTTGGTGGTGGCTGTAATAGAGAGAGAGAAGGGGAATTTGGGGGGATTTGGGTTTTGGGATTTCTCAAATCCATACATGTGATGGGTGATGGTGATGATGATGGTGCTGGTGGAAGTGGTGTTGACGGTGGTTATGGCTCTGGTGTGGCGGTGTTGTGGTGGTTATGGGCAGTGGCTCTAGTGTGGCAGTATTGGGGTGGTGGTTTTGGCATTGGCACTGTGTGTGTTTTTGAGAGAGAAAGAGGGTACTTCGATTGGGGTGGGTGGTGTGGTGGCTGCACAGAGTGGTGGAGCTACAATTTTGGGTTTTGTATATATTTAGTGATTTAATTAATGGATATTTCAGGGGTAATTTAGGAATTTTTTTATAAGAATAGGTTGAACTTGGACGAACTTTAACACCAGGGGGTCATTTGTTACATCATATCAAACTTCAGGGGGTGGTGGTGTTATATTTTATACTTGAGGGGGTCCGTCTGTATTAGTGACAAACCTCAGGGGGTGTTGATGTAATTTACCCTTCAAAAAATTATAATTTTATCACAAAAATAATAAGTGATGGTACGGTACCATTTTTTTTTTATTGGCTATCGTAGCCTTTCCCTTGAAATGAAAGGCCTTGCAAGGAATTGTCAGCTATGGATATTAGGTCTAGAATAGATAAATATAAAAGTTCAAATACTAATAAAAAATATAAGTAGCAAATAGGTTTTTTCTGCTGAATGCTTTGTCTGTTACAGATCGTACAGTGCAAACTATTCCATTTGTATTAATTAAGTTTTAAACTTTTTTTTTGTGTCAATTAAATTCTTGAACTTTCTAATTGTATTAATTGAACCCTTATGTCCGTCTCTATTAGAGTGGGACACTCACGTGACTATATGACACAAAAAGATAAAAGGATTCAATTGACACAATTAGAGAGTTCAGAAATTTAATTGACAAAAAAAATAAAATTAGGTGCTTAATTGAGATAAGGATTATATTTTGAGAATCATATGCGTACTTTACTACAACTATTTGTGTCACGTGAGTGATCCAATTTGTCATTTTTCATTATAAATTTAATGGAGGCAGACAAAAATATTTAATTGACACACAAAAGTTAAGGGACTTAATTGACACAAAAATCATAATTTAAGAGTTATATATATTGATGATGCACAAAATTGTCTTCGTGCAAGATCAACAGTCAAGAATGTATAAGTGTGTGATTAATGAGCAATTAACAAACAATCAATGGCAAAACAGTAAATAATAGATCAACACAGAGATTTATAGTGATTCGGTTCGGGTGACCTACGTCCACTTTCGGGAATGGTAGTGGTGGTCTGGTTCTCTTTATTGATGAATAATAGTCACCGGAGAGTTTACTCCGGAGAGTTACAGTTCTTTGAGGGAGAAAGAGGGATGTGTGTAGAGAGATGTGTGTGATCTCAAGGTGTAGAGGTCTCAAGGAGATGATTATCTTGCCCCTTCATGTGGAGAGGGGTTTACATTATATAGGTTCTGTAAGGCGGTGAGGCGGTGACGTGAGGGAGAGGACTTCCACTATTTTGGTAAGTGTAGTTATGGTAGGATGTGATCTCCGTATCCCGTCATTCTTTCCATCGTGCTCCTATTCAATCGGAGGAGGACTTTCAGTTGCATTGGGCTTGGTCTTGTCTCTGGACTTGTCTTGAGCAGACTTGGACTTGTATTGGAGTCAAGTGGCGAAGGAGAGGACCAAGGGGCAAGCCAACGCCCACTTGGAGCCATATGGGCGGCACCCCTTGGACCTTGATATGGGTCTTTTGGTTCCTTTGGACTTCCTGGGTTGACCCAACTTGATTAGGCTTTCTTTAGACTTTTTTGGTTTATTTAAATTGGGCTTGATCCAGTCAAATTTGGGCTCATCATTTGCCCCCATGCCCCAAGCCTCTGATTCTTACGAAAAAGAAGGGTTTGAGGGCATGTGCATCTTTTTGAGTAGGAGTTTTCTTGCTCTCCTACTGTGCTCCCTCGGTCTTCTATCCTTACTGTTTCACTACTTCATTGGAGTGACCCAAAAGAAGTCCCAAGGTAGAGTATGAGTAAATTGCAGCATTGAAGTAGTAAAAAGACTCGAATTTTTTTTTTTTGGCGCCCAAGGTGGAGCTAGGATGTTGGAGGCGTTAAGGGAGATAGGGACCTTGGAGGCATAGAGGGCAGCGCCTATAGGAGGCCAGGAGGAAGGTGCCCATTGAGGCTATGAGGGCGGCGCCCAAGGCGTGGGCGCAGGTGTAGGCGTTGGGGCGCTAGCGAGGTGGCCTTGGGCACTGGCTGCCTGGGCAAGGTAGCTTGGGCGAGGCTGCTTGGGGCTGGCGAGGTGGCCTTGGGCGCTGGCTGGCATGGGCGAGGTAGTTGTTAGACATTCATGGGAGTCGAATTAGCATTCTGGGTTTTTGCCACAGAGAGAGACTGTGATACCTTCGGCTATGCTAGTTCTTGACCTTGTATCTGATTTCAGGAGCTCCTATTGATAGAACGATGGTGGAGACTCTTTTTGCTTTTAGAGTGGAGTCTTCCCCTCTTCTCAAGAGGGTGAGGCTTGATGCCTCCAGTGCTTCTCTGGAGATGGGATTCGGTGGTGCCCCCATTCCTTTTTGGACTGTGACTCGTGTGTACCAAAGCTAGTTATTGTACCGTTGTAGGAGTTGAGACTCCTGTGTCGGTCTTCTAGGAGGACTGTAGCTCCACATAGCTGTCCTGTCTTGACTTGACTTAGGAGGTCTGTGGTCCTTAGTATTCAGAGAGGCAGGCACGAGGGTTGCTGAAGAGCAAGTAGGGCTCGGGTGGCAGGCATGAGAAGATGCCGCAGAGCAATAGGTAGAGCTACGTATAGCTCAGAAGAAGGCCGTCGTGGCGGAGACTCATTTCATTGAGATGGCTCTGAGGATCATTCCATTGACATGGAGATGAAGAGGGTGCTCTCATTGCATTGAGATAGAGGTGAAGAGGGCTCTAAGGAGCTGGGCGCCTGAGACTCATTCCATTAAGATGGAGATGAGGAGGGTTCAGAGGAGCTGGGCGAGCAGTTTGAGCGAGCAGACACTGATTTGGGCGAGCAGCAACTGATTTTTTTTTTTTTTAAACTTCAAGGGGTCAAAACACCTGTTTTTGGGCTTTTTTGGACTTTTTTTTTATCCAGGATCATTTCCAAAAGGCAATGAGTTTTGCTTCCCTCATCGAGAGCTTCGATTTGGTATATAATAAGGCCCATTTAAAATTACGGAGCAGGATTTACGGTCAAAACTTCGATCAGTGAGTTGAGCGCGCACTTTGGGCGAGCAAACCAGGTTCTGGGCAAGCTAGGGGTGTCCTGGGCGAGCATAATTTTTTTTTTCTTTTTAAACTTCAAGGGACCAAAACATCTGTTTCTGACCCTTTTTGAACTTCTTTATCAAGGCTCATTGCCAAAGGCAATGAATTTTGCTCCCCTCGTCGAGAGCTTCAATTTGGTATATAATAAGCCTCATTTGGAGCAACGGAACAAAAGTTACGGTCAAAATTTCGAGCAAAAAGCTAGAGACACGATTTGGGCGAACATGTACTGTCCTAGGCGAGCAGAGAGCCTTCTAGGCGAGCTCAAATTTTTTTTTTTTGTTCGGTGACCTCCTCCTTTTCAATAGACTCATTTTTCTTGGAGACCTCTTTTCTTCTTATAAATCCTTTTGCCCTAGTGATAAACCCGAAGGAGTTTTGTATTGTTCCCGGAGTGGAGGAGCTAGGCAAGCATATAGGCGACACGGAGGACAATCTGGGCGCTTGAGGAGGAGACATGGGGGTCTGCAGATGAGGCATGGGCACTTGTGGAGGAGACTTGGCCTAGGCGCCTGAGGAGGGGGCTTGGTCACCTGCGGAGGAGGCATGGGCGCCTGGAGAGGGGATCTAGGCGCCTGAGGTGGAGAGCTGGGCGTCTGAGGATGAGATCTGGGCGCCTGGGAATGAGGGTTGGGAGCCTGATGGTCCCGAATAGGGGCTTCCTTGAGCGATAAGGCTAGGCAACTGATTTGGGCAGCTAGGCAGCTGGGTGCGCTGATCAGAGCAGCTAGGTAGCTGGTTTGGGCGGCCAGGCAACTGGGTATGCTGATTTGAGTGGCTGGACAATTGGTTATGCCGGTCTAATGTAGTCACTCGGGTTGCAAACAACCTAAGTTTCGAGAACCTGCCTAGAGATGACAAAAAATAATGTTATTCAAAACATTAAAATATTTAACATACTTGGAGAGAAGGGTAGGTTGCTTGCGTGAGAGCAAGGACAGAGTTTGAGGATTGCTCGTGAGGGAGCTACATCTTTTGACATCAAGTTTTTTTGGCGACCCGTGAAAGAGCCGCTAAGCTGGAGATATGTTGCATACTTAAGAACAGTGCAGATGCCAAGATTTTGGTGACCCGCGAGAGAGCCGCTAATGCGGATATGTAGGCTGCCTGTTTGAGAACAGTGCAGAGGCCAAGCTTTTGGCGACCCATGAGAGAGTCGCCAAGTTGGAGATAGGATGTCTGCTTAAGAGCAGTACAGAGGCCAAGATTTTTTAGCGACTCGTGAGAGAGCCGCTAAGCTGGAGAGAGGCTGTCTACTTAAGAGCAGTGCAGAGGCCAAGTTTTTTTGGCGTCCCGTGAGAGAGCCGCTAAGCTAGAGATGGGTCAAGTTTGTGGCGACTGGCGAGATAATTCTCTTCGCCTGGACTTGTTGATTTCCTCCGCATTCATGTATCTTTGTGCTTTTGCCAATAGTTCTGGCATGCTCTTTGGTGGTCACTTAATTACTGAAAAGAGAAAATTTGATGAGCAGAGGCCTCCCAGAAAGGAGGTCATGGTGACCTTGTCATCAGACTCTTCAATGTGAAGGACCTCCTCGTTAAAACGAGTGAGGTAATTTCTCAGGCTTTCATCCCGGTCCTGTTTTATACTGAACAGTTGGGTGACAGACTTTTGGTGGAGGCGTCCGCCAATGAATTGTGCCACAAAGGATCTGTTAAGTTCAGCGAAGGAGCCTAGGAGGCTGGAGAAAGCCTGGCGAACCATTATCGGGCAGACCCCTTCAAGGTGGTTGGGAAAACTCTACACATGATCTCATCGGGGACGTTATGCAGCTGCATTAAGGTTTTGTAGGTTTTGAGGTGATCAAGTAGGTCCTTTGTACTGTTAATGGTTTCCACGGACGACATTTTGAACTTCTCAGGAAGTGGTAATTCGCCACGTTAGGTACGAAGGGTGTGTCGGTTCGCCTAACGAGGTACTCCACAGTTTCTAGTCCTTGTGCCTTCGTGGCGTTGAAGACGTAGCCCAGTTGATGCTGCACCTCTTTGATTTTTTCATCCCAGTGATTGAGAGCTCCTTTTGAATTGTCATGAAAATGGATCTCGTGCTCCATGCTCTGGTTTTCACCATTCTCCTCTTGGAGAAGAGGGTCTCCATTATGGGGAGCAGGAGCTAGAGGAGGAGGTGGAGATCCCTCATGGGGAGCTCCCTTTTGCTGGGCACCCAAGAGGGCTCCAAAGGTGGCGCCCAAATGAGGAGCACCCATCTGGGGAGCTCCTTGACGCCCAAGGCATGGAGCTCCTCTTATTTGAGGTCCAGGTTGTGCTCCTCCTTAGCCAGCGAGCATTAGTTGCAAGATCTGTTGGTTCTGGGCCGCAAGCTGCTGCATGGTCTCTAGCATCTGTTGCGTACTTGAGGCAGGATTGATTGGTGGAAGAGCAACCTCCTCCACTCTTGGTTGGTTATCCTCAGGCTGGTTCATGGATCTAGTAGTGATCGACATTGGTGCAGTAGAAAAATTGTATAGAAGTGAGAATTTTGTCGTTTCCCACAGACGGCGCCAAACTGATTGTGCACAAAATTGTCTTCGTGCAAGATCAACAGTCAAGAATGTGTAAGGGTGTGATTAATGGGCAATTAACAAACAATCAATGGAAAAACAGTAAATAATAGATCAACACAGAGATTTATAGTGGTTCAGTCCGGGTGACCTATGTCCACTCTCGGGAACGGCAACAGTGGTCTGGTGCTCTTTATTGATGAATAATAGTCACCAGAGAGTTTACTCTGAAGAGTTACAGTGCTTTGAGGGAGAAAGAGGGATGTGTGTAGAGAGATGTGTGTGATCTCAAGGTGTAGAGGTCTCAGGGAGGTGATCATCCTACCCCTTCATGTGGAGAGGGGCTTACATTATATAGGTTCTCTAAGGCGATGAGGCAGTGATGTGAGGGAGAGGACTTCCACCATTTTGGTAAGTGTAGTTATGGTAGGATGTGATCTCCGTATCCCGTCATTCTCTCCCTCGTGCTCCTATTCAGTCGGAGGAGGACTCTCAGCTGCATTGAGTTTGGTCTTGTCTCTGGACTTGTCTTGAGCAGACTTGGACTTGTATTGGAGTCAAGTGGCGAAGGAGAGGACCAAGGGGCAAGCCAACGCCCACTTGGAGCCATATGGGTGGCGCCCTTTGGACCTTGATGCGAGCCTTTTGGTTCCTTTGGACTTCATGGGTTGACCCAACTCGATTGGGCTTTCTTTGGACTTTCTTAGTTTATCTAAATTGGGTTTGACCCAGTCAAATTTGGGCTCATCATATATAGTTTACTCTTCTTAATTCTTAGGGAGTTGACAATGGTACCAAAATTTTTTTTTTCCGTACCATACCTCCATTTACCACTATTGTGGTTACTTTTACAACATTTGTGAGTCATTTTACCACTGTTATATTACTTAAAAAATGATAAAAATAATTATCACAGCAGTAATAAAAATACCCATAAATATGATAAAAACACCCACAAATATAGTAAAAATGCCAAAAAATGTGATAAATTTTTTGTACCAAAGAAAAATGAAATAAATAGTTACCACACATGTGGTAAAAACACTCACAATCTATACTACTTTAAAATATCAGTATACTTGAAAAACAATTTTTTTTCATCTTTGCCCTCCAAAAATACAATTATGTCGCCCATATCCTTCAGCTTTAATGACAGACTAACTGTAATCACCCCCTCCACTACCTTTCTATCTCCCTCTCGATCTCTAATTTTCAGCCATCTGTCTCTCATATTCACACCCCCAAATGATTCCATATTCTCAGTCGTTACTCTCCCTCTCTCTCCCTGTAGATCTCCCTCTTGTGACTACACATTCTTGGTTCCTGAAACTATTTGAAACATTATCTCATAATTCCTAAAATTGTAACTGTAGGGGTGGAGGAACGATGCACCAATTAATGAGCAATATCCTTCACTATTTATTTAACGACCTAGGTGGAGGAGATGAACAAACGGTGTGGGGAGGGGGGGAGAGAAAGAGAGAGCGGCAGTGGTGTCCTAATGGCGGCACTCCCTAATTGGTCTTCTCTCTGTGCTGGTATCAAGTTTTAGAATCTTTTGGGACTCTTTGTCTATCGGGCCTTTTATGTTTGTTAATTTACAAATGGTACTGCTTTCTTTGAAAGTGTTTCTAACTTTTTTAATTGGAGGTTTTTGACGTTTATGGAGTTGTTATCTGATGGTTACCACCTTACTACTGCCCTTTATGCCCAAGTCTCTTCATTCATGTGTGCATATTAGATCAACTAAAGTACAGTTATATTTTTAAAACCAATATCGCCCATTTTTTATGAATCATTTGCATCGTTTGTACAAGGACATCCAATTGATTTTGATGTCTGAAATTATAATTATCACATGTATTGGTTTTTGTTTGCAGTACTAAGGATGCAAAGAGGTTGATTGATCTTGTCCAGAGAATTCCTTGCAAGATCAACCTCATATCTTTCAACCCTCATTCTGGATCCCAGTTCAAACCAACTAGGGAGGAAAAGATGGATCCATCATATTCTGGCAAAAGCAGGTTGTGTTGTTTTCTTGTGACTGAGTAGAGGGGATGATCAGATGGCTGCCTGTGGTCAGCTTGGCAAGCCAGTTTAAATCCAAGCTCCCTTGCTCCGAGTGCCTTTCAATTCCAAGCAGCATTAAAAGCATTAGTATGACTGCCAATTGCCCAGTTTTAGCACCCTATTGGTTTTCTATTCATGATGATATAGAACCATTATTTTGTGAATCCAATCTCTGGATGACTTATCTTGGTGTTGCTTGGTTTATCACGGTGATATGTCATTTTTCAGGTGATGATAGACCGTATTCTACTTTCTAATTTATTCCTATATGAGACTTTCGCCATCATGTTTGTATCCGCTTACTGGTCTCTTCAGTGACAAATGACTCGTGTCCTCCTGACTGCCACTTTATGGGGATTCAAGGATAGCAAAGTAGAATGGAAGTACTGACTTACTTTTTGCAAGGGTATTGTGTGAATACAATTCGAGCCTGAGGCACTGATGGTATTTGAAATTATGGTGATACCCATGTTTTTCTAATTATTTTTTCAAATTCTGATTCATGTTTAGTCATAATTGCTATTGAAATGTCCATTATGGCATGATGGCTTCAGAGACAAAGCTTATAACAAATCATTATGTGAGCATACGATGATGTTTTGCACAACATATGAAATATTCTCTTCGTGGGTTTCTTCCCGAATCTCAGCTAGGTGTTTTACTCTTTGTAAGTGTCAATAATAATATGGTATAACTGATGTAATAAATACTTAGTCCTATAGTAATTCACTTTGAAGTTGACTTATTTGCTTCGGCAATTCTCGGAATGTGTACGAGATACCATATAGATCTAATATCTCAATAACACCTTTTTACAGTTTTTTCTGTCAATGAAATGGTTCTCAAGATTTCCACTTTGCCAGTGGTCATAGTTCCTATTATTTGCGGTCATCGATGAGGATTCCTCTTGATTTTTTTTTCTCTAGATTCGGAATTTGAATTTATAATCTCGATGTGAATGTGTAATTGGAATATAAGCAGAGGATTCATTCTCAAATTGAGATTTAAACTTAAAAAGGCGTCTGTAAATGAGTCTGTGTCATTTTAAAATATGTTCAATTTGTATCTTATAGTTGCGTATAGTTGAGCTCATGTTGTATTGGATTTTGTGGCGTATATTAATCGTTTATAAATTATATTTAATGGATTCATGTCATATTTAATAAAATTTGTGTCAATCAATATATTTGATTGGTGTAATGAGGTCTATTTATTTGCTAGAGGATCAGTGACTGGTCTAAGAAAAATGCTATTTGGACCTAAAAATCTAACATAATTTGCTGACCTAATGACGTGGCTTCATTTGAATCATTGGATTAACACCAAGTTCCAATGTTTGATGGAGCCCACAGTCAATCCAAAGTTCATAGTGAATTAGATCAACAAATTAGATCAGTAAATTAGGTCCCAATAACATTGCTCCTAGTCTAATGGCCATCGCAACCTGTCGTTGAACTGTTGGGTTACGAGTTCGAATGATGATTTTTCTTTTTTCAAGCTTGATTTGCTTTCTCATTAATGTATTTGAGTGTCATATAGGCTGATATTTGAGTGTCATACAAGCTAATGCATTGAAAATCTAATGATCATTCTTATTAGCTAAGATAAGAATTAAGTTGCTTTGTGCTTATTATTACCATCCAAAAAATCAATTCGAGTTAAAGCATTGAAATGTATGTGTAAAATATACATAAATGGAGTTGTGATTTTGTGATCATAGAAATAAATTGTTTTCATGTTCTCATTCCCTTAATTAGAGATTCTACAAATTTTAGACATTAATGTTTCAATTTGTGATGATAGTTTCCACAATACCAAATAAAATATAAGTACAAATAATTTCGAACAAGGTAATTTAATTTTTTGGTTCAAATTGGCAACGAGAAGTAGTCACTGTGATGAAAATGCTGGCTCAAATTATATTGGCCTTTCAATGGTTAAAAAAAAAAAGATTTTCTCTATATCAAAAAGGCGAATTTTTTGTATGTAAAATAAATTTCTACATCATCTAAATATAGACCACAATAATCTATAGCATTTCCAACGTGATTCGTTTGGCTTTTTAGAATCTGAAATCAAATTAGCCACTTATTACGTTTATTATTTTGTTGCATGAATATTATATCAAAATACTTATGGATTTGTGGGTTATGATATGAAAATAATTGTTTAAAAAAATAAACCAAGACGATAATTCACAATTTTAGTTCACGTGCAACGCACGTGTGCACTAACTAGTATTGATAAAAGCATTCATAAAAGTGATAAATTATCCAAAAAAATAATAAATTTTTAGATTATAAAATGCCTTACAAAAATTAAAAAAATACTTATTAATGTAATAAAAGTTAGAGGTATGGTACCAAAATTATTTTTTGGGTACTGTAGTCAAGTCCAATTCTCAGTACTTTAGAAGAAAAGTACACTTTGAAATGTCATTCCTTAATCTAGAAGGGCAGCTATAGTAAAAAAGATGATAACCCAACCACATGATTGTGTGATATTAATGAAAGATAAATCATTTATAGTCTGGTCTCAAGGTATTATTAAGATTTAAACTCAAGATGTCTGAATTTTCAATTCATCTTTGTTACCAATTAAACTTCTCTTAGGGTTTATATATATATGTCTGTATGTCGGTACATGTATCTTACTTGAGATTTTCGATGTTGAAAGTTACTCTCTTATTTTTTCAAAATTATAATAAAATTAAATTAAGTTACAATTCAAAAGAATATTCAAAAACTTTGAAATCAATCCCCCTATTTCCTATCAATCCCAAATTTTTAATGTCAAACTCGAAATTTTGAATTTGATTAATTCAAAACCTTATAACTTGCATTCCACGTAATGCCAAAAATTGCTTATCAAAGCTGAAGATTCCGATGTTATTTTCTCTCTCATATGACTTTTATACATCCTTATAAAAGCATCCTCCTTAAATTCCCAAGGTTCCTTTTGTAATCTTCATTAGGCCACCCATGTGCTTCTATCCATATGTTGTTTTTTTTTTTTTATATATATCTCAATTGTCTTAGTAGATCATCATAATACACTTTCATTACTCACATATCAGATTAATGCTGAACTCTGCAGAAGACGATAAATCTATAGGCGGTAACTCCAAAAAATTAATTTCATATAAATTTAAATTCCGGACTTACTCCTCATGAGAAAGTTATTACTAAGCTAACCCCTTGGAGTGATGTATGTGCATATGTTACTTTCAGTTAGAGGTGGCAATCTTAACCCATTACCCATTAACCCGCCCATAAATAAATGGGTTAGGTACCTATATTAATTAATATGGGTTTAAATGGGTTGGGTAATATGATTCATTTTAATTAAGTGGGTTAGTATGGTTTACAAATGAGTACCCATTAGGTTGAATATTTATCTTTTTATTAAATAACACAAGTAATAAAAATAAATAAATATACTAATATACCAAAAAATACATACAATATTACACCAAAAAATATACATATACAATAATGCACTTAAACATACACACACTAGTACACTAAAAACACACACACATTAGTACACCATGAATGACCCACGGGTCGGCCCACGGCCACGGCCCATGGGTCACACCATGACCATAACCCATGGAGCACTTATGACCCATGGTTCGACCCATGACCCATGGGTCGAACCACGAACCACTCATTATGTGTGTATTATTTTATTAAATGTGTTTTAATTTTTATGTTAGTATATGTGTGTATATTTTTGGTGTATTAGTGTGTATATTTTTAATGTATTAATTTGTATGTATTTTGGTGTATTAGTGTGTGTATATTTGTATTTTAGAACATTACTAATGTGTATGTGTGTGTATATGTTTTGGTGTACTAATGTGTCTATTAAGAATTTTAATTATTTTATGGGTTAATTGGTTTAACCCAACCCATTACAAACCCAACCCATTAAAGCCCATTTACTAGGTGAGTGAAAAATGGATTAAATTAATTTTAGCCCAATCCAATTTAACCCAATCCATAACCAATCCAACCCACCCATTTGCCACCCCCTTCTTTCAGCATTATATGACCTTTTTATATCTGTAGGAGGTCGTTGGAAGTTTCCACTTCCAGAAGAGCAGGCTCATTCAAAGCCATGCAAAACTTTGCTTTCTTATCTTAATAGTCATGTCCAGAGGGACTAATGTTTGACACGAAAGGTTGACAAACGTGTCTCAATTGACCTTTGATGGTGAAAGAGTGTCTCTCTTCACAACAATGCCAGCCAATAGCTGCAACCTATTTGTCCTCCAGGTATTTTTTTTTTCCTCCATTTTGGATTTATATCATCAAAATCAAATCCATTTTGATAATATTTGCAATGCATTTTTTGTTAAAATATTTGATAAACAACATAAAAAGATTTAATTGTATAACTACATTATGTATTATCTCATTTTTATCATATTTAAATTGTTTGTATTTTTTTCATAACTATAAATATCCAATAGACTCATTTTCTATAATTCTTTCGTTTAAGGTATCAAATAGTAAGGGTTATAGATTTTTTTTCTCGTTTTTTTTTTTTTTTTGTCTTTCTTGTTCTTATTTTATGCATCAGTAATTTTTTACCAAATTATTTTGATTGTGAATGAAGAGAGAAGACAAATATATTCGATTTTGTGCATTAAAAATGATATTGTATTAATGGATAAAAATATAATGTGTATTATATTCAGAATCAAACATCTATTATGTTTTGAACGGAAAATCTGGATGTACTATCATATTGTGGGGAAGAGAGAAAAAAAATCATATAAAACAGGAGTAAAATGACAACTATCTATCTAGTTAGTAATAAGCATATAGAATTGGGACAATATAGGACCAACAATCACAATAAGAGGGACAACGTGTAAAATATCAATAATATAAAGCATGAGAAATATCTATAATATAAAATAGGGTAAGGTTTAATAAGTTCATCCGACGATATCAAATCGACTCATCCAACGACCATTAATATCTTTTTTAAAACCATTCACATTCCACCGTCCCTTCATGCATAGATTACCCCTAATAACAATTAAACAACAATGTGAGCCAAGGCATGATGAGAGGGACAGAATCTAATTTTTCATTTTATTTTCTACGGAAAGACAGAGTTTTCCATTTTATTTTCTACAGAAAGACAGAATTTTTCATTTGCAACTTGGTGAAGACAATGCGACAAGAATTAGCGTCATTCAAGGCGAAAATACAAATAAAAAAAAATATAAAAGTCAAACATGAAACAGACCACATTTGAAACTCACCCATTTGAAATTGCAACTAAAACAAGTAATTCCAACAAATTCCAATACACTAGAGATGAAAAATGATACTATCTTGTATATAGTAGGATATAACCCTAGTTATTTGTACATTGCTGCTTATAAAACAATCAAACCAGGGTTCAAAAGAAGTAAAAAGTAGACATTTACCCCAATTTTGCGACATATCGCTTGAGCAGATATATTAATACAAAACTATGGATATATTAATACAAAATACTGATATAAATCAATTTCACGACCCCAAAAACACCATTGTCATATGAAACAGACTACCCAGATGAAAATAAGCAATTCAAACAGGGAAACTGCTTAAACACACAAAACCAGAACTTCTACTAGTACACACAGTCAAACCAAACTTGTCATGGATCAACCAAACTTGTCATGGATGCTTAGTGAAGAGCGGCTTCAAATGGCATATATTTATACAACTGAATGAATACAACAAATTCAGGGGCATTGCCAAGTACAGTGGGCTAACAATTATGAAGTTGTGAGTGCAAACTTGAGGTCATCTAATTTGTGCAAATAATGTCGAAAATTAGGTCAATATCTAGTTCATCTCTCCCAGCAATTAAGAATGACCTAACTGTGTAATAATCCTTTAACAAATACACTAAATTTAAGGATCCCGAAGAAACTTTTAGAACTTCTAATTCGACAGGGATTTTTTTTTTTTTGGAAAAGAATACAATAGTTAAATATTACCAAACCAAGATTACAAAGAAGCAGCAGCAAATCCAGATACTGATTTGCCACAAGGGAGAGCTATATAAATCACCTACAGGATGGGTTCAGAATAAAGGTGGCCATCTAAAAATCAGCGAGTAATTGAATTCAATACTAGTACATATCAGAAAGTAGAATGACGTTTATAAAAATAAAATGGTTACACACGAAAATAAAAAGGTAGATAAACTCTTTAAATATAGATCCCCATCTTGTCAAACTTCTCCACAAAAATATAGATCTTCTGCACCATAAACAGAAGGATGACATAGGAGAAATGCACCCCCCCCCCTTCAATTTATACATATAATGCATAATGCCTACTTGATATATGATTGTCCCTAGTTCCTATAAAACAATGGTGGTTATTATCTAGCAGATCACAACGGCTCACCATGGACTACAATTACAAACAAGGGCGGTCCCTATCAGCACATGGTATGCACACTGCAAAAAGGTTTGTTCTCTCCAAGAGGATTTTTAAGCTATTTACTTCATGAACTACAAGCTAACAGTTTTGAGTCCCGACATCCCAAATATTATCAGGGTATAGCGTTAACTTTCACTTGTTGCAATGCTAGAGAATCGAAGATGAGCAGGTAAAGCAAAGTAGTTCTTATTTTACATAGTAAGAGTGCTCCAACGATGCAAATCAAATAATATAATCATTTTCTGGGAGACAAACTGGAAAAACTTGATTATAGGTAATAGGCAGTGTGTTTGCAAGACCTTCTGCATGAAAATGAAATCCAGTAACGATTGCACAAAAAAAAAAAAGCAGGACATAAGAAATAGCTTTATAGCTGTGAACAGACTCCTCAAACAAAATGAACACAGCAAATAAACATAGCAAACCATAGCTAACCACAGTGTACACGGGAGAGCTCTTACCCGTCAATCTGCATGTCCTTGAGGGTGTTAATGAGCTTATATACCTTAGCTATTTGAATCATTCCAGTTGTAAACAGCTAAGTAATCAGGTAGTTGGCATGCAATTGACATTTTGATGTAGGACAACAGGGAGCCAACAAAACCAGCACCGTTCAAGTGCTGTGAACAGTAAACTTGGGTTAGATGCGTTATGTATGGATAGTTTGGAAAAGGGGTATGTTTTTGTAGACTACTTCTAAGGATATAATGACTAAATTTTAGATCTGATTATGGGGTTTACAACTTAAATAGTTGTAGAAGAAAAAAAAAAAGAAAAGAACTAGGAATCACTCCTAGGGTTCCTTGGCCATCACACCTAGGGCTTGAATTGCATCACACAATCTTCCAAGCATATAATTGCTGAAGATTCCTGGTAAATATCTCTGTCCTTTCTTAAAAATATTGTTACCTATACATAGAGTTCTACGTATTTCCTACTACTAAAATATTAGGACTCCAAATTAATTATAGAGTAGGAAATTAACATAAACTAGAATTAGAACTCTGAGCTCTATAAACATCCAACACTACAATTCGACCCAAAAGATGATCCACAGGTCATAGAATGACCAATTCCAAAAATACTCCTGACTCTAATAAATGTAAAAAAGACAAACAAAAATTATGAGCAAACTAACTTCAAGTTACTCAAAAATAAGAACCAACTGGACTCAAATACGATTATTCAAAAGGTTCCATGTGAGTCTCTGTCTCCAAAGCAAGTCAAATTTTATACTTTTTCACATATCTGAATTTGTAGTTTCTTGTACATCTTATGAGTTGCATCACAGTTGTATTTTTTCTACAACATAAAGGTAGCTATGTGAAATAGAATTTGAAGCTATACTTGTGTTTATCGCATATGGTAAGCACTTACTCCTTTATATAGGAACTCATTGTTCATATCAAATTGTCTTGATCTTACTGTATTAGGGAACTGTTGGTTGTTATGGTAAGAGCAAGATAAACTAATAGGGACAAGGAGCCCCGATAGAAAGAAAAGATAAGCCCTGGACATAGGAATTAGACACCAAGTTTGCTTATTATGAATACGGATAAGACACTCGATACTTGTCAAACACAAGACACGTGCACAACTAGAAGCTAAAATGTATACCTTTAGGAGTGCAAACACAACTTTATTTTAGAATAGAAATAGTAAAGGCAATTTATAAATAGCAAAGAATGCTCATTGGCCCTGAAACCTCCCCCCCCTCCCCCCTCTTTTTTCTCCCCACCACTCATGCACACCTGAAAACAAAACTTCGTAGTAAGGTAGATTCCTTACAAAAGTGAAGCACCCAAATACAAATGCTAAAAGCCTTATCTAAACCTTGCAATGATCAAAATTGATTGCACCAGTGGCATCAAGCCCAATTTTAGAACATTTTTTTTTCAGATGAGAACACACACATACCTGCTGAGGAATACACTAGAGATCATCCTATTCCAGGAGGATATGAGCATACAACCCTACATTAACACTACTTTTGGAACACTTCACATCCAGCCCTCTATAACGATATGAATAAAGTTTTTCCCACTTAATCAAATATGCATGCCCCCTCTTTATTTTCTTCACCCATGGTTACATATGCAAAATCGCATTGTAATCTACACTAAAAATAAGCTCTAAGCAGTTGAAATTAAAATCATAAATCCACCACATTCACAGAAATACAGAGAAACTACAGTAAGCATTAGAGTTATCAAAAATATGAACATGTCATAGCATGATACAGATCCTAGCATGATACAGATACATGTCATAGCATGATTACCAAAAACCCTTTTCACAAAATATCTTCAGATGTCAAACTAACCACAGATCTACAAACCTAATAAAAGCATACTTTCTTAGGACTGATTAACTAAAGCTAACAAAAGAAAGGATTCTGGACCGCATACAGTGATGTCTTAGTCAGATGTGTGCAAAAAATACATCACCGATATCTGTCCTTTTGTCCTGCATAGTATCTTTCCACACTATTTTCTTTCAAGGCTTCACTCCTAGAATCCTACTTGTTTCATCCCCTTGATTGAAACCAAGCTCTCCGTGTAGCTAAAAGCTTCATATGAAAGTGCCTGAACTTCGTCAATTGAAATATTTTTAATTCCATTAGTTTTGGGATCATACAGGAACAGTTTTCCTTCAGTACCCTCTGCTACAATCTCTCCAGTACCCTCTGCTACAATCTCTCCATTCTTCGAACACTGAATGAGTCTCTCCACCTTAAACGGAATTGGTCCAACACTGAACTTCTTACTCCAACTCTTCTTGCAATCATCCAACACCCAAACATCAACACCTACTCCTTTGTTTGATTCTTTGCCCAAATAATAAACAAGCGAAGCAAGACCATCCTTCAATTCCACGAGCCGTGCATTAGTCCCTTCGCCCATGGGAAAATTTGGCACTGCCCCTTGCAGAAACACCTCCTTCTGGGTGTCGAAAAACAGCAAAACCTCATGAAATTTAGACTCCTCCGATTCGATAAACGCAGTCCAATAGGGTATTCCCTTCACAATTGCATTGCACCTAGTCTGGATTAGATAAAATGGGGTCTCTACCTGAATCATTTTCCAAGAATCCTTATTCACCGAGTACACCTGAACTTTCACTTGTATTTTCTTTGGCTTTTTCGGCGTTATACACATTATACGCACGATTTTGTAATCATTTTCAACTGGGTCAAAGCCAAGGCCGAGAGAAACTTTATCAACTTCGCCTCGATCCATTTTTTTGCTTGGAAGCCGAATTGTCTTGTACATTCTTGTTGCAGGATTCCATAGAATGATCATTTGACCCAGAGGTGGGCAACCGAGACAGACAAGGCCATTACACGAACCCACCAAGTCCATTTGGAGGAAGATTTCTGGGAAAGGGTGGTCAAGATTGATGGGTTTGTTGTCAATAGAATTGACATTGCAAAGAGACATGATGTGGTCATGCCATAGGGAGAGACTGTGGGTGATTACAGCGTCGTTCTTGGGGTTCATATCGGTGTGATTGAGGTGGAGTGAGACGAATTTAGGGTTCTTGATAAGGGCAAGCCAGGGCTTGGACACGAACTTGAAGCGGAGGAGAGATTTGACTGGAAGTCTTGAGAGTATTTGAACGATCAGGTCTTGGGGGAGATTGCAACTCGACATTGTTGCAGAGGAAGATGATTTGGTTTCCGACATATTTCCTTGTCCTTTTCCTTTTCCCTTGCCCTTTCCCTTTCCCTCGGTTCGTCATTTTCTGAGAATCTAGTCGAATATGATGGGAGTCGAGCGAGGACAGTGACTGTGGGGAAGTTTAGTGGATCGTATCCTATGGGAAAAATTACATCTAAATCCTATAAAATTTATCCTTTAATCATTTAAACCTCTTATATTTAAAATATTATACAAAACTCTTGACATTGGGTAAGAGTAAGACAAAATCCATTTGTATATTTATTAATAAACTATACTTAAATTTAAAATATTACACATAAAATGTCAAAGTCTGTTAATATATTTATTAATAAATTATACTCACATCCTCTAAATTTTATAGACATATAACACTTTGACTTTTCAAGTGTTAAATATTACACTTAGATCAAAAATAATTTAATTAAAAATAGAATATTAAATATTTTAAAGAGTTAATTTCATTGAAGGTTCCCAAAATATGAGATTTGTCTTATTTTAGTCCCTAATTTTTAATTATATCATTTTGGTTCCCAAAATATTGAATATGTTTCTATATGGTCCTTCAAGTAGATTACGTCCAGATTACTAACAATTTTTTTATTATAAATTTGTCACGTGATACTTAAATATGGATAAAAAATTAATTTGAATAACTCTTAACTAAATTTTTACTTAAATTTTAGTTAAATAGTTACCTCAATTACACAGTTTTAATCATGAGTTATCCAAATTTTAGTAAACAACTATCTATATTACACGTTTTTTGTCAAGAGTTACCCAAGTTTTATTAAAGAGGTATCAAAATTAATTTTATCCATATTTAGATAACAAGTTTATTATTAAAAATCGTTAGCAATTTGAACATTGTCTGCTTGAGGGACTATATAGAAACATATTCAATACTTCAATGATAAAAATAATGCAATTAAAATATTAGAGACCAAAATGAGATAAAACTCATACTTTGACGATCTCTAGTGTAATTAACCCTATTTTAAATTTTACAATTAAAATTCATGCTCATTTATTGAAATAAAATTAAAAAAAATCTATTTTTTCTTAAAAAAACTATAATTAGTACTGGTGATGCCAAAATTTGGATGACCTCCGCATCAATTTCTTGGGCTTCAATCACCTAAAAAAGAAGTTGGAGACCGGAGGGGAGTTCTGGAGGTCGACTCTCCTATGCTTGAGTCAGAAAATGACTCAAATGTATGAATTGTGTATAATAATCAGTATAAATATATCAAAAAACTCGATTTAACACTCATTTATATACAATTATACTATCTATTGGAATAAAACTAATAAATCAAATAAGGGATCAAACCGTATTAGACACAATGTCTTCTATCTATTATTTGGGACTTTTATTTCGGTAATTTAGTCGTTTAATAAATTCGGCTACTTTCGTAACGAATAAAGAGTCTAAGTGTTATATGCTTTCAAACTTCAAGAAATTTAAATATAATTTATTAACGAATCTACTAATAGACATTGACGACAAATTTTTTTAATGTTTATTTAATATTGATGAAAAAAAAAAGTTTTATCTAATAAAAACGTGTCACAAATAAAAAAGCTTATATTTAATATTTTTATTGTTTAGTTAATAATTACAAATCTTTCAATTCAAATCAACGGTTGAGACGGATTATAGTCATTGAAACCTTATCTTTTCATAAAAAATCTTTGCTAATTTTTGAATAGAGTACAATTAAAATTTTCTTTGAACTTGTCAACAACAATTTTTTTTGACATCAAAATATGCTAGTGAATTATATAAGAAGCTCTATATATTTTTTATGATGAAAGATTGGCGCCTTAGTTGATGGTACAGGTATATATTACAAATTTAATTTAATTACGATCATCTTTAATTCCATATTAACTTAGATACTGGAGAGTCGACTTTTGAATTTCCTCTGATCTCTTAATCTTTTTTCAAGTGAATACAGTTCTTCAAGTTGAAGGCGGTGCCAATAGATTTTTGGTTTAATGATACTTTTTATAAGAGTTCAAGTTCCCCTCCCCCCTTCTCCACCCCTCAAAAAAAAAAAAAGCTTTAAGGCGGTACAAAAATTTGCATTAACACTTTAGCATTGTTTTTTCAATCTTATGATATCACATAGTGGGATTTTTGTAATTAAAATCTAATGGAACAATAGAATAATGGCAACAAAATTATGAATTTTTGAAATTATTTTGAAAAACTCATATATTTATATAATTTTAGGGGCCTCATACAAAATTTTCCCATGAAAAATTAAAATTATTAATTATGTTTTCAGTTTCTAATGAGTATTGAGAGAGAGAGAGAGAGAGAGTCTGACCTCCAGCATAGGTGGGTGGTGGTATGGAGGATGGATAACTCCAGCTAGTAAGAGAGATAATGTCTGAGCAGTGAATAGGGAGGAAGTTTGGGAGGAAACTAACAACCTCCTAGAGAGAGATGAAACTAGATAATCTCTGAGAAAATATATGAAAATTGACCAAAAGTCCAATAAGGTAGTCTTTTAAGTCACTAAATCCAAACACAAAACTTTTAAGGCATTAAGGACAGGTCAGTTGTTCTTTTTTTGTTCTCTAGTCCAACCTAATTTTATCATATTTTTTGAATGACCAACATACCCTTTAAACAAAGTGACTTCTCCTTCGGCAATGAGTAGTGTTGTTCTCTATACTTTACTAAACTGACTATTTCTTCTCAGATCTTCAAACAGCAGTTGTGGAGGTGTTGGGTAATGTGTAGTGCCAAGGGGGCTGGGGCACAAGTGTGTGCATAGAGAAGCCCCCAAGTCCATCGTCCAATTCGGATCTCAACTTTCTATTTTGGCTAGATTACTTGTTATGGATCGAATAAACATCTCATTTTGATATTTGAGTGGGTTGTCAAATAGTTTTGAGCTTAATATGATTCGTTTAGTTTTGATATTGGGCAGCACCTAACACACCACAACCACCAAAAACGCCCGAATAGATTATATATTTTTTTGGATTGTAAGACATGCCTACATACACAAACTGTATGAAGATCAATACATTGTAAGACTTATTTCACTGCATGTTTAGCAAGAGTACATAGAGTGATTGTGGGTACTCTATTTTGGCATGTCCTTAAAGTCCAAATTTTTTTTATTTATATTTTGTATTGGACCCCTATTGATCAACAAACATTTTTTATTGCCAAATTATTTTGTTATATAGTGAAACAACCTTGTTAACACAAGCAAGTTAATGTTGTCTCAAATTGACCTTTGATGGTGAAAAGAGTGTCTCTTCACAACAATGCCAGCCAATGGGCTGCAACCTATTTGTCCTCCAGGTATTGTTCTTCTCCTTTTCCATTGTTATCACCAAAACCAAACTTCTTGCCCTTCAATAAAATCACATTATCAAATCAACAAATGAGTTCAATTTTTTAGATCTAAATAACATCACTCTTAAATATAGAATTTGACTAAAAATTTTCAGTGTCGTACCACTTACAATATTTTTGATATAGTTTATTAATTTTTAAGGTATATTAATTTTTTTGGTTCATTTCTCATATTTTGGATAAGACTTATTATTTTTTTAGTTAAAACTTACCATTTTTTAGATTTTTTATTTTTATTTTTATTTTTAAGTACATTATCAAAAAATAAAGGATAAATTACACTCACACTCCCTAACATTTGATTTTATTATACGAATACCCCTCACATTTCAAAAATTATACTAAGACCCCTTAACATTTGAAACTTATAACAACCACACCCCCAACTAACAAGTGTTAGAATGGTTCACAGTCAAAGCTGATGTCATCAATATTAATTTTTGAAATACCAAAAAATACCCTTCAAATATATGTTCTTACCCCAAAAATTTATCTCTTCTCACATTTATCATTTCTCTATTTTATATTTTCTTATATAAACTAAAATTTTTTCAATTAAATGTTTAATTTTATATTTCACATATTAGCCGACTTATTGAGAATATCTTGCATAATATTCTGAATGAAACTTATAGAAGGAATTTAGTTGTTGACGAACCAGACCCTTCTTTTCAAAATAAACACTGATCACAGCCCACACCTCTAGGGTTATCTCTTTTTCTTTGTTGTGTCGTTGTATGATGGTTCATATTCTTCTTCCAAATCCATAATTTACGGTGAAATCCAAGTGAAGAAGTTCGAAGTTTAAAACCCTAGAAATATGGGTGACAATCTTAGAGAGAGAGAGAGAGAAATGGTTTGATGAATTAGCTAAGGCGGCATGTGATTAAATCCAGATTTACCCCCAAATCCATCATGAACTCCAACACAACTAACCACCATCCACTGTCGCCTTCACACAACGGAAACCACCACCATATTACTTTAAAGATCAGCACCACCTCCTCTCTCTCTCTTTCTCTCTCGCTCTCTCTATCGTCCTCTCTCTCTATCGCATACACAGAGCACCACCACTGGCAGGGGCGACCCAACAAATTCGGAGGCCCTAGGCAAAAATATAAAAGTGGGCCTTATTAATACGCAGTAATTATTAAAATATATTCATTTAAAAGATCTTTTTCTAGTATTTTGAGATGCAAAAATATTGATTAAACTTTTTATATTCAAGGTTTGTTGATATATCTTTTTCAATAGATAATATAGCTAATACATTTAATCTTTATTGTGAAATAGTTGATCGAAAATTAATTTTATTAATTTAAGTTTTGAAAAAAAAAATCAGCCGAAGCAACTGTCATTAGTATTGTTAACAAAAAATAAAAATAAAATTTGGCATTAAATCCTTACCAAAAAAAAAAAATCCAGCGTTAAATATGTTATTTGCTTAATTCCTTCACAGACGAGAGAGGGACATTATCCTTCCTTGTTATGGAAGTCTAACAATCTACTACAATTCGCAAAGTGGAGCAATTTTTTAAGTAAGTTGTTAAAATGTTAATGAACCTATCAATAAAATTTGGGTCCTCTTAAATCAGTCTATCCAAAATATATGAGTAATGTTATGTAACATAAATTTGCATCCCAATTGAAGGAGGACAATTAGATCAGTGGATTTCATTTAAAAAAATTAATGGGACTCACTCATCCAACGGTTCCTTTTTATTTGAGATGCAAATTTAGGTTATAAATTTAGGATACATAATATTTTCCAAAATATATATACTTATAATTAAAACTTTTAACCGGGGGCCCCAAAATTTTGTAAAAATTAGGGGCCTTAAGTGGCCAACTAAGTGGCCTAGGGTTAGGGCCGGCCCTGACCACTGGTAACAGAGTAACCCCATCACCGGTCCATCACCTCCATCTTCATTCACCTCCACAACCACACAACACACACACGCAACCACCACAGTCCAACAACCCCACCACATTCTTCTGTAACACTTTCATTTCCACCTCCTCAACCACATCACACCCACAGCCCAACAACCACTGTTAAAATCAAATCCCAAAACCCCCCAAAATCATATATGCATATTTTTTAAGCTTCAGATCCTTTTGATTTCTCAGATCTTCACATCAGATTTGTGCATCAAATCCTTTCGATTTCTCAGATTTGGATGGGGGTGGCTATTGGAGGGTGTTGTAGTGGTGGGAGAGGGGCAAACAATTTTCACCGGTTCTTCTACGATTTTGGGTTGGTTCTTTGCTTTGGATATATATATATATACAAAGAGAGAGAAAGAGAAGAGAGGAGACTGGCGATTTTGCGTTGGTTCTTCGCCTTGGGGGGGAGAGAGAGAATGCACCAAGGCGTTAATGGTGTTGGGTGCAGAGAAGACGACGAAGGCGTAGGGATAAGGCTTGGGATTTGAGTTTGTGTTAAAGAGAGGGGCAGAATAGTCTTTTTATCAAGACCGTTAACACCATCTAACTACTGAGGTCTCAATGTAATTTTTAAAATGTGAAGGGATGTTCGTGTAATAAAATCAGATGTCAAGGGGTGTGAGTGCTATTTACCCAAAAATAAAAATTGAGAGTCTTTGACATTATTTGCACAAAATCACTACCAACACATTTGAATCAACTAGAGTTTAAATTAATCCGAATCCGAATTGAACTTACTCATTTTTGATTTGATTATTCAACAAACTAATTAATTTCTACAGTTCTTATCAAATCCTTTTAAAAATAATCAATCTTATCCAAAAAACTAAACCAAAGGTGAATTTTAAAAATTACATTTCAATTTCAACGCAACAACGTTAAATAATCACTCAATTTTAATTAGTATCTATAGATATGTGTGTATGCAATGATATCGGATTACAATCAAATCCAATTTTTCTATATCCATATCTGTAAATATTTTGCTACAAAATGCAACCAAGACAACGCGTCATTCAATAAGGCGAAAAATTAAAAATCCAACTTAAAACCGACCACCTTTGAAACTCAGCCATTTAAAATTGCTGCCAAAAGCAAAACCTGCTGGCAGTACCAGGCAACTAAACTAGTAATAACACCACATTCCAGTACACTACAGATGAAAATGATGCTTCTTCCTTCTATTTAGCAGGGTATAACCAGAGTTACTTGTACATTGATGCTTTTAAAGCAGTCATACCAGGGTTCAACAGAAGTAAAAAGTAGACATTTAACGAGCAGATATATTAACACAAAACTACGGATACATTAATACAAAATGCTGATATAAATCAATTTAACGACCCCAAAAACACCATTGTCATATGCAACACACTACCCAGATGAAAATGAGCAATTCAAATAAGGAAACTGCTTAAACACACAAAACCAGTACTTCTACCAGTACACAGTCAAGCCAACCGAACTTGTCATGGATGCTTAGTGAAGAGCGGCCTCAAATGGCATATAGGCATACAACTGAATGAATACACCAAATTCAGGGGGCATTGCCAAGAACAAGGGGCAAACAATTACGAGGTTGTGAATGAAAACTTGAGGTCAGCCAATTTGTTCAAATAGTGTCAAAAATTAGGTCAATATCTAGTTCATCTCTCCCAGCATTTAGCAATGACCTAACTGTGTAACAATCCTTTAACGAATACACCCAAAGAAACTTTTAGAACTTTTAATTCAATAGGGATTATTTTTTTGGGCGTTAAGAATACAATAGTTATATATTACCAAACCAAGATTACAAAGAAGCAGCAGCAAATCCAGATACCTGATTTTCCTCAAGGGGTTGCTATATAAATCACCTACAGGATGGGTTCAGAATAAAGGTGGACACCTAAAAATCAGTGAGTTAATTGAATTCAATACTCAAGTTCATATCAGGAAGTATAATGATGTTTACAAAAATAAATGTTTACACATCAAAATAAAATGGTAGATGAACTCTTAAGTATAGATTCCCATCTTGTCAAACTTCTCCACAAAAATATAGATTTCTGCTTAGATTAGATCACCATAAACAGATGGATGACGTAGAAGAAATGCACCCCTGCGCCCAACCCCAATTTATACATATTGCCTACTTACATTTGTGATTATCTAATTCCTATAAAACAATGGTGGTGATTATCTAGCAGTCCACCTTCAAGAGGTTTTTCCCAGGTAGAGGACAGTCCCTATCAGCACATGGTATGCACACTGCAAAAAGGTTTGTTCTGCCCAAGAGGATTTCTAAGCTATTTACTTGATGAACCACAAGCTAACAGTTTGAGTCCTGACATCCCAACTATTATCAGGGTAAGCTTTAACTTTCACTTAGTTGCAATGCTAGAGAATCTAAGATAAGTGGGTAAAGCAAAGTAGTTCTTATTTTACATAGTAAGAGTGTTCAACGATGTCAAATCAAATAACAATAGTTCTTATTTTACATGGTAGGAGTGTTACATGACATCAAATCAAATAACATAATCATTTTCTGGGAGATAAACTGGAAAAAACTTAATTATAGGTAATAGACAGTGTGTTTACAAGACCTGCATGAAAATGAAATCCAGTAACAACAGCACCAAAAAAGAAAAAAGGACATAAGAAATAGCTTGATAGCTGTGAGCAGACTCCTCAAACAAAACGACACACTGCAAATAAACATAGCAAACCATGGCTTATCACACTGTTCGTGGGAGAGCTCATACCTGCCCTACCAATCTGCAGGTCCTTGAGGGTGTTAATGATCTGATATACCTCTAGCTATTTGAACCATTCTAGTTGTCACAGCAAGGTAATCAGGTAGTTGGCATGAAATTTTGATGTAGGACAACAGGGAGCCAACAAAAACCAGCACCGTTCAAGTTCTGTGAACTGTACGGTGAAGAGTAAACTTGGGGTTGGATGTGTTATGTATGGATCGTTTGAGAAAGGAGTAGTGTTTTTTAGACTACGCTTAAGGATATAATAACTAAATTTCAGATCTGATTATGCAGTTTAGAACTTGACTAGTTGCAGAAAATAGAAAAAGTGGGAAGAAAAAGAGAAGACGAGAACTACAAATCACTTGTAGGGTTCTTTAGGCATCAAACCTAGGGTTTGAATTGCATCACACAATTTCCAAGCATATAATTGCTGAAAATTTTCGGGTAAATATTTGTCCTTTGTTAAAAATATCGCTACCTATATAGATTGTTCCAACTATTTCCTAATACTAAAAGATTAGGATTCCAAATACTCTTAAGACTCCAAATTACTTGCGGAGTAGGAAATTAACATAAAGTAGAACTAGAACTCTAAACAATAGAAACATCCAACACTACTACTCGACCCAAAAGATGATCCACAAGTCATAGTATGATCCGTTCCAAAAATATTCCTAACTCTAAAAAATGTAAAAAAAGTCACATAACTGAAAGTATCATCAAACCAACTTTAAGTTACTCAAAAATAAGATTCAACTAGACTCAAACATGATTATTCAAAAGGTTCCATGTGAGTCCCTATCTACAAAGCAAGCCAAATATCATAGATTGTCACATATTTGAATTTGTAGTCCCTTGAACATCTTTTGGGTTGCATCACATTTGTATTTCTTCTAAGACATAAAGGTAGCTATGTGAAATAAAATTTGAACCTAAACTTGGTGTTTATTGCATATGGAAAGCACTTACTCCTTTATATAGGAACTCATTGTTCATATCAGATTTTCTTGATCATACCGTATTAGGGAAACTGTTGTTGTTATGGTAAGATCACAATAAACCAATATGAACATAGTGGCCTAATAGAAAGAAAATATAAGCCCTAGACATAGGAATTAGACACCAAGTTTGCTCGTTATTAATATGGAGTTGACACTCAATACTTGTCAAACACAAGACATCACCATAACTAGAAACTAAAATGTATACCTTTGGGAGTTCAAACACATCTGTATTCCAAAATAGAAACAATATGATCATAAAGAAAGATAAACTAACTAAGGTATTCTCGTTCAAAGCACATTTTTTTTTATCATGGTTAAAAGGTTAAATGTAAATAGGCTAAGGTAAAATTTAAGTCGTAATATAAACCATCGGACCAAAACGATCTAGACCATTGTTGTGTTTTGTGAAAGTAGAATAGTGTTTTACCATATAGATTAGAAGTCCGACAATTCAAGGGGAAAAAATCTAAGTCACATGCAGCTTTGCATGTTTGCGTTCAATTGAAATCTATTGGACACATGGGAGAAGGGGACATTTGAAAAAACTTAATAGTTAAAGAAACTTCATAAATAGGAAAAATGCATATTGGCCCTAACACCCCCCCCCCTCCTCTTTTTTTTTTCTCCCCACCACTAACGCACACACAAAACAAAACTTCCAAGGTAGATTCCTTACCAAAGTGAAGCACCCAAATATAAATGCTAAAAGCCATATCTAAACCTTGCAATGATCAAAATTGACAGCACAAGTGCAATCAAGCCCAATTTTAGAACATTTTTGTGAGATGAGAAAGCATACAAGTCCACATTAGCACACTGCGACTATCACCAGAAAGTTGCGTCGGATCAACATGGGGATTAGAATCCACTGCAAAAGCAACTAAGTCAACGCCTATTTGCTCCAGATCTACTGGCCCGGACGCTTGAATCTATTCCACCGCAAACAACCGAATATACTACTGCAGGATCTTCAACTGCTTCTGTTGGAATACTTTACGTACAACCCTCT
>CM042186.1:7888897-7913897 GCA_023539305.1 Ilex asprella | reverse complement strand
TTCCAAATCAAGTCATTTCTTTCATCCCCCGATGCATTATGGAGGACCTTACTGAGTTTTTTTGATAGTTTACTCCAGTTGGCATCAAGGCTTGAAGCCTTTGCATACATGTTCCACATGCACACAACACACAAAGCGCACAAACACCCTCCTCCTTCACTCGCTCTGTCTTGATGCATGTTAGTAGGTGTTCGAGAAAGCGTCAGAGAGACAAAGAAAATAGAGGGGTTCTTAGATCCTCAAAGTGAATTTTTTGTTTTTTTATGAAAGAGTTATGAATCTCATGAATTGTTGTTCGATTTTTTTTTTCAATTTGATAATTTTTCTTTCTCATTTGTTAAATTCGATCCTTTTTGTAGTATATAGTGTTGCGCGGGTTATTGCTAGGTTGCTTTCATGCACACATCACATGTTTTTTTACTTGTTGTGGATTTTGTGAACTCGGTTGCTTTCTCTTTGATGCAAATTTGGTGCAATGTCATTGGTTGTGACGTTGCTCTAAGCTATTAAATTGTCATTAGGTTAGGTTTGATTTGATGCAACAAAAATTTGGAATTCAAGTTTAGGAGTAATTGGATTCATAATTGCATTTATTTTGTTTGAATTGAACATTTGGCAGACAAACATTTAGAGCTTAATGTTTGTGAAAGTGTGTGTGGTTTTAATGCTGAAATGTTTTGGCTTTTGGTTTTAATGCTAAAATATTTGTGAGTTTTTGTTGTGTTTAACACTTAAAATTGAGAATAGCATAAATAGTATTTACGGTGGCAATGTGGCCGCAATAACAAAGATTTAGTGTAATGTTATCGGTCGCAATGTTTGCTTCAAGCAGTGAAATTGTCATTGATTACGATGTCACTTCAAGCAAAGAAATTTCTGGTTGTGTATCTTTAGATATAAATTTCTCATTATTCTTTTTATCTTATTTCATTTATTCCAAGCATAGATATATGATACTTTAACAGTTGTCTTAAGAGTTTCAACGACACACTTACACGTTTCTAGGCAAAGTTTGAATGGTAAATCATCGATTTGTGTAATGGTGAGATTTTTGCCAACACTATTTCTAGACTTTTTTTTTTATAATTTTAGGTCTAGTTAAAGGTGGTGAACCTGATATTTTCTGCAATAATATTCTGACTGGTAATTAATTCTTCAATTACATTTTCAATTCAAAGTCCAATTTTTTGAATGTTTACATTTTGGTGTCGAGTGATGCTTCTATTATTTAGTTTAGTCGTATGAACTTTGCCTTTGTTCTTTAGACATGCGATATGCTTGGGCATGTGCCACGACTATTTAATCAATCATCTTACTTTGTTTCAATTTTGCTTTGATGTTAGACTTTTGTTGTAGCAATTTTTATATGGGAGTTGATATGGATGTTAATTAAATGTGTTCATTTGGAATTATGGGTTGGCTTTGATATAAGTGTCAATTAATAGCCATTCAATAAATTTTATACACAAGTTGATGTTTTTAGGTACGAGTTTGTCTATTTTTTTAAATAAAAAAAAATAGTTGCCGCAATTTGATATATGTGTTCGATTTTTATATTGTATCGTGTCTGAAAGACACGGGTTATTACTAGTAAAACGATATCGAAAAACATTCAAAGTTGTCTTCGCATTTGCTATGATATTACCTAGTAGAGACTGAGAAGTCCATATTAGAATCAGCTAACATCTTCATCATATTGATTTAGTCCCCTTCTAGTATGATCTCCTCACACCCCTTCGATCTCGCAAACTCCATAACCTTTTGAGCTGCAAAAATTTTAGCAGTCTGCACCTCAGAGACAACTATGATCTTCTTTGACATACCCGAAATAAACAGCTATGATATTCTTTGACATACTCAAAATAAACAAGCCATCCTCATCCCTTATCACTATACCCACTCCTATAGTTCCTTCCGACTCAAAAACTGCCCCATTGAAATTCACTTTCAGTGACCCAGCTCTTGGGGGAATCCATTTGTCATGACATCTATCTTACTATACTATAAAATAAATAATTTTCACCTCAGAATTAATCTGGTGGCTTCCCTCCTACATTCTCTAATTCTTCTATTTTCTAATTATTTAATTACTAATCACCCAACTATGCAGAGTCATGTGGACACTCTCATGATCTTATCCACTATCATATTATCTAATAGTTATCAGACCTTGGTGGCCTCTCTCCTACATTCCCTAATTCTCCTATTTTCTAATTGTTTAATTACTAATCACCCAATTATGTGCTGTCATATGTACACTTCCATGATAATGCACTTATCAGATATCACATTATCTAGCAGTTATCACACCCATGTTGTTTGATAGCCTATTTTTTCTATTTCAAAATTTGTACCAATGTAACCTACTCAATACCCACTCTCTCTCTCTCTCTCTCTCTCTCTCTCTCTCGGTTGATTCACGTAGACCCAGCAACCCCTCAGCTCTCTCTCTCTCTCTCTCTCTCTATGATTTTTATGCACTTCAACAATAGATATTCATTACTCTATTTTATTTTCTTTCCATATTCTTATTTTGTTATAGGGTTAATTGCACTGGAAGTCCCCATACTTTGGGGTTTATCTCATTTTGGTTCCCAATGATTCAATTATATCATTTTGGTCCTTCAAGTATTGATAGCTCTTAAACAAAATTTGGGTAGCCCTTGACAAAAAATGTGTAATTTAGGTAGCTTTTGATCAAAATTTGGATAGCTCATGATCAAAACTGTGTAATTTGGGTTACTATTTAACTAAAATTTGAGTAAAAATTTGGTCAAGAATTATCCAAATTATTTTTTTGTCCATATTTATGTATCATGTGACAAGTTTATGGTAAAAAATTGTTAGCAGTCTGGACGATGTCTGCTTGAAGGACCATACAGAAACATATTCAATATTTCAGGGACCAAAATGATGTAATTAAAATATTGGGGACTAAAATGAGACAAACTTCATATTTTAGAGACTCCAGTGCAATTAACCCTTTGTTATATTTACTTTTTACTGTGACTTCCATTTTTTCTATAATACCTGGTGCTCCCATGCAAGCTTCATCCGGCAAACAAGTCTTCCCTCCCATTCTTTTATTTTTTTTAAAAAAATTATTATTAAATTCCCTATTCTCCAATCATATTCTATCAAATGCCTGTAATAATTAACCTAAATAACTATCCATAAACTCCCTCTAACAATCACTTATTCAAATTTTATAAAATATTAAATTTTGTAGTCCAATAATTCTTACAATATTTTGCTAATTTATGAAATAATGGGTGAGAGAGAGTAAAAAGGGAAGAAGAAGATTGAGAGGAGAATGTGATTGTCCGTCGCCCGAGGTTGGACGCTAATATTCAATGCACCAATGATACTACATCAATATTATCACGTGGAGAATAAGTGCTTAATAGTTTACATGGAAGGTAGTCATTAATTTGTGAGGGTCTATTTACATATTTGTCAAGAGCTCAGCCCACACCAGGAGGATATGAGCATACAAGTCTGCATGAATAGAGCTTTTGGAACACTTCACAACCAGAACTATAAAACAAGATGAATAAAATTTTGACACCATCACATCCAGCATCCTTGATTGAGTTAATCCACTTATTTTCCCCCATTGTTAACCTTTTCGTGTTCTTCCTATTCCTGCTATATGCTCAATCGCAGCAGCATATAAAATTGGCTGGTAATCTATACTAAAAATGAGCTCTTAACTGGTGAAATTAAAATCACAATTCCACCAGATTAGCAAAAATACATGGAAAATTAAAGTAAACATTAGAGTTATCAACAATATAAACATGTTATGGCAAGAAACAGATCCTTGCATCTGAAAATGATTACAAAAAAGGACATTCTTAAAATATCTACATATCTTAAGCTAAGCACAAATCTACAAACCTAAGAAAAGCATAATTCCCCAGCAGTAAAAAAACATAATCCATAACTACTTGCGGTGATGTACTAATAAAAAATGTACAAAATACACATCAAGATGACCTCTTCCTTTTGTCCCGTGCAGTATCCTTTTAGCCTTATTTTCTTTTAAGGCTCCATTCATACCTGTTTCATCCCCCTCAATTGAAACCAAGCTCTCTGTATAGCTAAAAGCTTCAAACCCTGCACAAAAGCATCAAATGAGGAAAAAGCAGTAAAATAAACTAGAAAGTTATTAGAAGATTAAGGAACACTGCCATTAGAGACATGCACAACTAAATAACTGAGCCAACCACAAATTGGACAAGGATTTCATTAAAGTACTTGCAATAACTCCTTTAAAAAGTTCCTCTTTGAATAACAATACTGACAGTTGATCTATTAAATTAGACGTCTTCAATGCCATGACCATTTTGATCCGAATGAGAACTTCTAAATTTCTCAATACACACCCATACATACAAGTTTGTGTTATAAGGCCATCTCTCACCCCTAATAATCCTCGCAGCAATGTTGTGTGTCCACTGATCCACTAATGGCCTATCAATCATATTACCAAAGGTGCAAACAGTGTACTTTGCTTAATAGTCTTTCAAGCTTTCATATGCTACCAGAAATTCCACCACTAATATCATCATTCTGAACCTCCAAATACTAGCAATCATACAATCCAAATTGTTATTTGAAAAACAAGGAATGCCAAATGATTTTCATGATTTGACCCATTATAGATCCCTTTTTTCCGGGGGGGGGGGGGGGGGTGAAAGTAAGAACACCACCTGTGTAAGTGGAGCACAGAGCAATCACATGTATATGTACAGAGCACTATTTTTTTTTGCTTGGAACGTACAGAGCATTGTTAACGTATTACAAAAGAACACAAAACAAGGAGAAGAATCATACTTATAGGAGTTGAAGTTATATCCAAGCAGTTCTTTTCCTATTCCAAATAACCCATCCATTATTTCTCTCTTGGCCAAGTGCCCACAACCACTAAAGACAATCTTAGTAAGGTTGCAAGCTTGTCGAGATGACAAGGTATCTTCTGTCCAATCAATCTCCTCATACGTAAATGACTGTCTCATGCAACTTATGCACGGAATTAGAAGGGCACTACAATTGATTATTTAGGGGTGCAGAGTGGGGGAGAGGGGAATCGACATTAATCTGTTTACAAGAAACTTAGGAAACATTAATCTGACCAGCGGCATTTTTGCTATACCAGCCACATAAACCACCTCCCTTACCAAAATCAATATTCTTCCTGATATTCAATTCACCACCCTACATTGTTCCGAAACAAATATGTCCCTATGCATCCACTTACAAGCTATATGTAAAGAGTGGAACGACTTCCACTAAATTTGAAAAATGATCATGACATCATTTGCAAAAAGTGAGTAACCACCAATCGCATCCCCCCCCCTCTTTTCCCCCTAAAAATGCCCCTGCTGAGCTGCCTAAACCCCATTCCCATGCAACGATCCGAATTAAATGCACAAGCTGAATCAAACCCAATTTAGAACAATCTTATGGGATGAGAATACTAGCAACCCACACGTCTGCTGAGCAAAAAAAAATAGAGCTCAACTCAAGCCAAGAGAATATGAGCATATACGCCTGAATGAATAGAGCTCTTGGAACACTTAACATGCAGAACTAAATAAGGATATGAATAAAGTTTTGACACCATCACATCCAGCATTCAAGGAAATATGCCATGTGCCCCCTTTGTTTCCCTACCTCATTGTCCCCCTTTTCCTGTCTACCTATTGTTGCTAAGCTCAATCTCATCAGTATGTAGGATTGCATGATAATCTATGTTAAAAATGAGCTCATAATTGGTGAAATTAAAGACATAATTCCACCACATTAACAGAAATACATGGGTGAAATTAAAGACATAATTCCACCACATTAACAGAAATACATGGAAAACTATAGTAAGCAACAGAGTTTTCAAATAATATGAACATGTAATAGCAAGAAACGGATCCTTGCACTTGAAATGATTACAAAAAAAAAGGCATATTCTTAAATTAGCTACATATGCCAGGCCAAGCACAAAACTACATAGTTAGCAAAAGCATAATTCCCCAATAGTAAAAAAACATAAACCACTTGAAGAAAGGGTTTAGAACCATATACAGTGGTAATACAAAAAATGATTACCTATTCCCGCTGTCCTACTTGTTGACCCTATGTTTAGTTAAGCAAATTTTTGATGATAACAAATATTCTTGAGTTACTAATCATCTTCTTGTGAACTTGGTTGAAAATGTTGTATAGGTTTGACACAAGATGAGAAAGCTTGAATGTTCAATGTGCTACACTACGTATGAAGAACTAAAAAAGAAGATGTGATAATTGAAGATACAAAGAATGAAGAAGAGTGAGCATGACTAAATAAGTTGATTGAATATGAGAAGATTCACCTGCATGAAGAGAATTAGTATCATGGATATAGGTGAATTAAAGTAGTTGATTGAATGAGAAGAGCATGACATTAGAAGCTTCTTCAACAATTTTGTCGGTTTGATGTGCAAATGAGGACAACTTGAAGAGGTAAATGATCATTGTTACATGATCATGTTTCAATTTATAAATATGAATATAGTTGTTGAGAATAAGAGTTGGAAGATCAAGGAAAATAAGTGAGAGAAACAAGCAAAGAAGGAAGAATGTTGAAATTGATCAATTTGACATAGTCTCAATAAAATGGGAACAACTTTCGATGGATATTTCCAATTGATGTGATTCAAATATGTCTGGAAAGAAGACTTCAAGATCTAAATTTTATGTGAAATAGTAATTTTGATATTTGAATGTCTTCTAAGTGAAAAATGGCATGGAAGTTGGAGTTAATGCATTGAAGGTTGACAGTGAAAAGTTTCAAACATATCTCGGAATTTGGGACATAACTTTCTCCTCCGATGTCCAAATGACCTGATTCAAATTGGTTTGAAAATAAGACATCGATGTCTACAAATTTTTCAGAAATATCCTTCTTCAAATTCCAATGTTTTGAGGGTCCGAATATCATTGGAAGAAGGTGACAATGTACAGAACTGATATGCCGGATGCTTGAAGAGGTATACCAATTGGATGAAGAGGTATACCAGTTGGATGAAGAGGTATACCGGTTTAGCAGACTACGATTTAAAAGATATATGATAAGCTTTCAAGGTGTGCCAGTTTGCATTCGGTATACCAGTTGGTTATTCTGGATGTGTCTGTTGTGACTCTAACGACTAGTTTTTCTTCTCCAATTGCTTCCTTTATAAAAGGGCATTGTGATGGCTATTGAAGATATACTTTTTTGTGAAATTATTGGGGAGTTCTTGAGCATTCAAAGGGTGATTTACATATCAAGAAAGGATCATTATTGTGAGATCTTGGCTACAAGGTCAATTGTAATTGTCACCCTCTTTGAGTTTAATTAAGTGAATTTTGGCTTGTAAAGAGAGAAGATATTATTGTACTGAGTGAGCTTGAAAGTATATCTATTGAGCTTGAATTGTAAATGTGTGTCTTCACCTACCAAAGAAGACAAGACTTGTGAGGGGTTTGATCTTCACCCATTGAAGGAGATCATGATAGTGAAAGAAGTTTCGTAGAGGAGGGGAAGAGAAGACGTAAGTCATCGTGATTGGGGTCGAACCTCTATAAATTTTGTTTGTCTTTTTTCTTTCCTACTACTTATCATATACATCATCTTCTCCATCATATCAATAATTAAATTACCTATCATATACATAATCTTGTTAGTCATATAACCATTTATTTTGTGTAACTCCTCATTTAATTGTTTCCATTATATAATGGTTCAAATATTATGAAAGCTAAAAATTGGTAATTAACTCACACAACCTAATTCACCCCCTCTTAGGTTGCATCTGGACCAACACTACTTGTTTCATCCCCTTAACTAAACTCTCTATGTATCTAAAAGCTTCATATGAATTTGCTTGAACTTCATCAATGATAATGTCCCTAACTCCATTAATTTTGGGAACATACAGGAAAAGCTTTCCTTCAGTGCCCTTTGCTAAAATCTCTGCATTCTTGCAACATTCAATTAGTCTCAGCACCTTTAAAGGAATTGGTTCAATCCTCCTACTCGGACCCTCATTGCAATCATCCTCCTTCCAAAATCAACACAATTGCTCGAGTCTTCAATCGAGCGATACACAAGTGAAGCAATGTCATCCTCAACTCAACGAATCGTGAAATGATCCCTGGTGGACATAGCTGAAAGACCTCATTCTGTGGGTCAAAAAATACAAAAACCTTTCGAAATTCAAATACTTCATCCTCAGCTCTAATAAAGCCGGTCCAATAAGGAATGCCCTTGAAAGTGGCATTGCACTCAGTCCCGATGACATAAAACGGAGTTTCAACTTGAATCATTTTCCAGGAATCGTTGTTTGCCGAGTACATTTCAAAATTTACTAGTATTCTATCTCTTCATGGTTTTATAAGCAAGAGTACTACAATTTTGTAATCATTGACAATTGGGTCGAATTCAAAGCTAATAGAAACACTATCAACACTGTCTAAATCGTAAATTGTGCTCGAAAGCATAATCGACTTGTATTGTTTCGATGCAAAAGGAGAAAACTTGTAACTCTAACATGAAACAAAGTACAACTTACGCAAGTTTTTTGTAATTTACGCTAAAAGGAATCTTCTGGTAGTACTAAACTGTGAATGACTACAAAAATGAGAGTGATTTGAATATCTTAATTGCTTCAACAAACACAACACAAGGTGCTACAATTATGCACATCAATCCAATTGACTACGTCTCAAATTCGGGCTCACAACCTCTATTGTTTGCCCACAAATTTGCATTCATTCTTCTTCTTTTTTTGTTAGTTGAAAAAGTGGGAAGGGGCGACTAGCTTAGCAACCCTCCCTGGGCGTGACCAAAAGGAGTTCTCACCCATTGCAGAAATGTCCAGTTTGAGCCATAGTTACTGACCCAGGAAGGGTCGACCCCGTCACCACAGCCCCACCGAAGCCTGAGCGAACATTTAACTCCTTCTCAACAAGATCTAGTTCACACAACTACTACCGCAAGCAGGTTTGAACACCCGATTGTTGAGAGCGGGAGTCTTATCCCAACTACTAAAGCCAGCTTGTCTACAACCTCGGTGGTATTTGTTGCTTTCATTCAAATGTATATTAATATGCCCTTTCAAGCCCCATCTCCATCAGTCACATGTGATAGTTCATCCCTGATTCCCTCTTAGCACCATTGATTAATTGGGATCCCAATGAGTAATGGCCATTTAAAAAAACAACAAATTTAAGAATTCCAACTCGATTCTTATAGCTTCAAATTCAATAATAAACATTACCAAACAAATACTACAAACTACAAATAATCAACAGCAGATCCAAATACCTGACTAGTCTCCCCCCCCCCCCAAAACAAATGCACATAATGTGTTCAAATGGGGGTATCTGAGAATCTATATGCAATTGAATTTAGTACTCAAGTTTCCTCAGAAAGTAGAATGACACTTACAAAAACAATATGCTTACATGTGAAAAGAAAAAGGAATATGAATTCTAGAAATGACATTTACAAAAACAATATGGTTACACATGAAAATAAAAGGTAATATGAACTCTAAAAATAGATCCTCACCTTGTTAAACTTATCTATCAAAATATATGTGATGCAAGAGTCCACGACATGATGTTTACTTCATTTGTGATTATTTAGCAGTTCACTTTCAAGAGGTTTTTTTTCACGTAACGAGACATACATGTGCATATCAACTGAAAGATTACCAGGACATGCAACTATCAATTATAATAGTGATCTCTATCAACACGTGTTATGCTGACTACAAGTCATGGTTTGTTCTCTGCGATGATTTCTAAGCTATTTACTAGATCAATGACAGGTCCACAATTTGGAGTCAGACATCCAAAAAAAAATATTAGGGTATGGTTTATTTTTCCGTACTTTCTTCACTTATTAAAGGAAGTACTATCCTAATGGGGATAGAGAAAGTAGCGTTCAAAGCCTTAAAAGAGGCCTTACAGAAAAAAGAAGAGAAAGTATAAACCTAATTTTTTTTCTTGGAAAGTGTAAGATTTATTTTTTATTTAGTAGCAAAGCAAGAAAACTGACACTAAGGGTCCGTTTGGTAAAGTTTTTTATTTTTGATTGATATTTGGAGAAAACAAGTAAAAAAAACTTGTTTGGTAACCGTTTTTATTTTTTTTTATTGTCATCGTTTTGAAAACGATGAACGATTTTCAAAACTGAAAAAAATTTATTTTCGAAAAAACAAAAAAAATTAAAACGCGTTTATTATTAATGAGGTCAAGGAATCAAACTTTGTTAGCACCAAAAGACACTTATTGGGCACTTATATAAATAGAAATAAGTCAGATCTCCCAAACCCTAACCCCTCAACGTCTCGCCTCTTCGTCGTCAGACCCTCGCTCTCTCTCTCTCTCTCTCTCTCTCTCTCAACCCAATGAAGACATTGATAGTTGCTCCTGATCTATCTCCGTCTGTGTTTTTTTTTCTTCAGTTGGTCTGACCTTTTTTTCCCTCCAGTCTTTGTGTTCACTATTGTTCTTCTATTTAATCACTCAGATCTATGGTATTTTTGGTGATCTATGGATATAAATCTAATCAGATCTGGAATTTTTTTTTTTGTGAGTCATGGTTCAGAATGTGTTGTATTTCTTTGTGATCTACTAAGTTGTTGGTTTTGATCTCTAGTTGCTAATTTTTTTTTTGGCTCTCTAGTTGCTATTTTTTTTTGCTCTATAGCTACTGATTTTTATTTTGCTTTTGTGCTTCATTGTTGATTTTACTGTTTACTCTCTGGAAGCATATGTAGGTGTGTGATCTATGTGTTTTTTGGGTGAAATTCGGGAGTGTTTTGTGTTACATCCAAGGTTATTGAGTTAGATCTGAAGTGTTTATGTTAGATCCAATGTTTTGGGCATGAAAAATGTATGTTAAATCCATGGTTTCCATTCTTTGCATTGGGAAATTATTGTGGTTGTCTGTGGATGTAGATGGCCAATGTGAAACCTGGATAATGTCGATGTTAGGGAAATTGAACCAGTTAAAGTTGATCAACCGTGGCCTAATAAGAATGAGACATTTTTTATTGAGTTAATGGATTAGCAAGGCAACTAGTAAGCATGATCACCTATCAACCAAACCTCCCCCTAATAATGAAGAGGAAAAAGTGGATGTCTTGGCCAAAGATGGAGTTGGTGAAGAAAGGTTGGCTTGTTGACAATGAAAATCATGCAAATATTTAGGTGTTGTGCAAAGCCTAGTATATCGTCTGAGAGAGGAAACATGAGGAGGAGGAGGAGTAGGAGAAGATGTAGAAGACTCAAAAGGAGTATTAGGTAAAAGAGCATTTGATGAAGAAACATTAGGTGGAAGAGAAACCTCAGAACCCTGAGAAAGAGTAGAAGAAGAAGGAAAATCAACAGTATCAGGTAAAGGCAAAGAAAAAACTAGTCGAGACACAGGTATAGAGGAACCAGTAGAAGAAGATGAAGTTGTTTGGAAGGGAAAAATAGATTCATGAAAGATAACATCTCTGGAAATAAAAACATGACCATTATCAAGATCTAAAAGTTTATGTCCTTTGATACCAAAAGGATAACCAAGAAATACACAAGTTTTGCCTCTAGGATCAAACTTTGTTCTACCATGAGATAGAGTAGAAGCAAAACAAAGACAACAAAAAACTTTGAGATGAGAATAAGTGGGTTTGGTATTGAAAAGAAACTTATAAGGAGTCTTGTTTGCCAACAAGGAGTTGGGGTTCTGTTGATAAGATATGTTGCAGTAAGAATACAATCACTCCATTAATGTAGGGGGAGTTTGGCCTGAAAATGTAAGGCTCTAGCTACATTCAGCAAATGTTGATGTTTCCTCTCAACCACACCATTCTGTTGGGCAATATCTACACAACTTCTTTGATGTAATATGCCTTTCAAATTAAAGAAATCAATAATGTTAAACTCAGCTCCATTGTCACTGCGTAGATTCTTGAAACCGCTCCAAGGGAAGAACAAACTGATCTAGCAGAACCACTAAAAAAAAAGCTAAGCAAAATAAATCAAAAGTTTGGAAAGATATGACAAAGATGGATGATGACGATGGCAAATAGAAGGCAAAATGCCATCACTGTGCAACAAAGCTATGTCATAAACGTGGGGGTCCGACAAGTCATCTACTTAGACATTGAAAAACTTGCATGCCTCGTCTAACTGCTATCTTTGGTAAAGGAAACGGACCAACACAAAAATTATTGGCTTTAGGGACTGCCGGTTCGGACGGTGCATTCGGTGGCGGTTTGACTACTTACAAGTATGATAAAGAGAAGGTAAGAGAAATTTATGCACAAATGGTCATTATGCATAAGTACCCATTTAAGATGGCAAAACACGAACTTTTCGTGTTGAATCTTAAAATGCTTAACCCGCGTTTTGAGCTAATAAAACGCCTCACCTTAAAGAACGATTGCATGAAAATTTTTGCTACTGAAAAAGAAAAATTGAAGTCTTTGCTAGCGAATATTGAACAAATCAGCTTAACAGTCGACTTATGGACCTCTAATCAGATAATGGGTTATATGTGTCTAACAGGACATTTTTTAGATGATGAGTGAAAATTGCAAAAACATATATTAAACTTTCGATGCATGGCACCTCCCTATACAGGGGTGGCAATTGCAAATAGTATCTCTGATTTTTTGCTCGACTAGGGCATTGTGAACAAAGTCTCAATCATCACATTGGACAATGTTTTTTGCAAATGATGCAGCAGTAAAAATCTTGAAAGATAGTTTTGAAGTCAATGGAAAACTATTTTTCAATTGTAAGATATTTCATGTTCGATGTTGTGCACATATTTTAAACTTATTGGTGCAAGATGGGTTAGGAGAGATTTGAAAATGTCTGTGAGAGTGAAGTATTTGAAAATGTCCCATCGTGGCTTCATAATTTCACCAAAATTGTCAAGCAATTGCAATTGCCCACCTCTAAGCGATTGATTCTTGATGTGCCTACCTGGTGGAACTCAACTAATGAAATGCTTGTGTATGCAATTGAGTTCAAAGAGGTAATTCCGAGGTACAAGGAAAGAGACCTATACTATACATGGTTGGCATCTGAAAAGGATAGGGCACGAGTTGAAGAGTTATGCAAGTTTTTAGAAATTTTTAGTGAAGCCACAAATGTGTTCTTAGGTTGTTCCTATCCCACATAAAATCTTTCCTTTCCTGAAACTTGGGAAATTAAACAAATATTGAATGAGAATTTTTTTGATACGAGGGATTACATGGTAGCCATCAATGCTATGATAAGTGAGAAGTTTGAGAAGTACTGGGATGAGTGTAATTTATTGATGGCAATAAGACTAGTCTTAGATCCTCGATATAAAATGAAGTTGGTTGAGTTTTGCTTTCCCAAAATCTATTGAACAATTGATGCAGTTCATCATATTAATGTTGTCGTGAATCTTTGTATGAGCTATATAAAGATTATGTATCTAAAGATTCACTGTCTACTTTATGTGGTGTTAGAAATGTTGTCGGGGCCCTAGGACATTTAAGGGAATGAACAAAAGCTTGAGTGAATTTGATATGTTGGTCGATCAACTAGATATTTGTCCAGCCAATGAAGTCTGAGTTGGATATCTATCTAGAGGAAGGTATTTATAGGTGTAATGCTAAATATTCAATGAAATTTGATGTTTTGAATTTGTGGAAAGCAAACACAATGAAGTTTCGAAATCTCCCAAAGAAGGCTCGTGATATCCTATCCATTCCTATAAACAAAGTGGCTTTAGAGTCTGCCTTTAATGCCAGAGGTAGAGTTCTGGATCAATTTCGAAGTGCATTGAAGCTCGAGACAGTAGATGTGTTGATATGTAATAGAGATTGGTTACGTTAAGATATTGGTATTGATAAGGCTTCATATGTGAGTATATGTTTGATTATTATTATTATTACTAACATATTTTTCATGTTGATTTGAATGTCTATATTTTCCCTAATTGTTGATATTTCATTTATAGGGTGATGAAGAAGAGTTTATGCAGGAAGTATGCATTGTACTTTGCTACTTCACTTAATAGTAATCTTAATACTTTTAGTGGGCCGAGTGAAATTCATCTCTAGCCCTAGTAAATGGAATAGCCACTTAGATTTATGTACATCCTGGGTTGTTTGATATGTGGGTTTTTTTTTTTGGATAAATTGTAAGGGGGTACACCAAATTAGACTTATTTGGCAAAAAAGTACACACTAAAAAATGTATGGTGATTAAGTACTTAATTTTGATACTTATTTGTATCCAAGTACATAATTTGAATTTATCTATTTTTATTGTGACATTTTTGTCCTCCATTGGTGAATGTGTCTTTTTTATTGAAAAATGTTTAGTTTCAAATTATATTTGTGTATTAAATAAGTCCTAGTTTTATAAGAGAGAAATACACCACTTTCCAATAAAATTTCAAATTTTAAATACACTATTAATTTTAGGCTTTTAAGAGGGAAATATACGTTTGTATTTTTCTTTATGAAGCTGAGTATATTTCTAGTATTATTACAGACTGAAGCCGATTTTCCTTCATCACTTGTAAGACGATTTTGCTTTTTCTTCAAGCCTTGAGGCGAGTTATGCTTCTTCTCCATCCAGCTGCAAGCCGATATTGTTCTTCATCGACATGACACTGGTATATTTAAGGGGGAAGCCGAGAAATATACACTGGTATATTTGTGCATGAAGTAGAGTTTTTTCAAGACTGAAGCCGATTTTCTTCGTCACCTTCAAGGCAATTTTATTCTTCAAGCTTTTAATTTTTATTTTCTTCTACTTCCATCTGTAAGCTGATATTGTTCTTCATCGACATGAAGAATGTGTTTGTGGAAGATATAACAAAGCAAACAAACGTATGTGTTTGAGATTTTGTTCCAGCCGAAGACTGAAGAATTTAGCGTGACAATATCATAACACGAAGTACAAGGTGTGTTACATTTAACCTATTAACATACTAAATGAATATGTATAAATTTTTTCAGTTTTTATTTGTTTGGATATATGTTTTTTATTTGACTTTTTATTGTTTCTATTCTTTTAATAGTTTGAGATTTTGTTGGCAATGCAGGAAACAGTGTTGCTGTTATGTCCATATGGTAATGCTACTAAAGTATTCAAAGTAGGTGGTAATTCAAATATATCAGAGCTTGTTCGTGAAGTTTGCGAGACGTGGGAGGAGTTGTTTAATTTGTCAGTACATATGTCATATTCTATTCCTGGTCACCCCTTGTGCATGTTACGAACCGATGTGGATTTGAAGAATTTGGTTGAATTGAAACATTGTTTCCCAGGAAATTATGTTGAAGTTAATGTGTTTGTGTAAGATATCGAGGACGGGTCGGTGGGTGATGATGGTTCATTGCAGTAAGTGAATATTGGTGATGTTCTTGAATGTGAAGTGGATTTGTTACCCAGTTTTATTGATCACAATGAGAAAGTTCTTTGAACAATTGGGTGGAGTAATGAAATATGACATGTAGAACAGAAATTTGAAGGTGGTGTGGTACAGTTTCGAGAAGCACTTTGCAAATACTTGATTGAGTCTGGTTTTGAATTTAATTATGTAAATAATTGTAAAAAAAGGGTTATTGCTGAATTTTCATTTAAGTATTCTTCTGGTTGTGGGTGGCATATAAATGCAATTGTGGAGAGAGCTACTGGTTTTTTTATATTAGGAAATTGAATAACAAACACATTTGTGGTGTGGATCTACGAACGACAGATAACAAGCGAATGAGTTCTAAATTGGTTGAAAATCTGATTGTTGATCGTGTTCGTGGGCATAGCACAACACGTCCAATGGAAGTGGTTGCTGATTTTTTTTATGATTATGGACTCACAATTTCTTATGATAAAGTATGTGAAGGAGTTGAGAAAGCAAAATGTATGCTTTTTGGGGACCATTCATTATCGTACTAACAATTACGTTGGTATGTCGATGCAGCAAATCGTACTAATCCGGACAACCATATTGTGTTAGATTGTGATCATGATACTAATCGTTTCAAAAGACTGTTTGTTTCCTTTAAGGGTTGTATTCATGGGTTTAATTATTGTCGTCCACTACCTTTTTTGGATGACACATTTTTCAAAGGCAGTTATAGAAGTAATCTTCTATCGGCTATAGGAAAAGATGGCAACCAAGGTATATTTTAATACAGTTTTTGAATGATAAATTTTGTGGTTAATTTGTAATCTTTATGTTATACTGTCTTTGTTACACTCTGTTTGTTATATTATTACACTTTCGTTTGTTACACTCTGTTTGTTATATTGTTACACTATGATATGAACACATCTAATAGTGAGTATACACACATGGTGTAATTTGAAATAGTGGATTATTACCATTCACCACCTAAAAATATTTTCGAATTACCATCTCATCTGTTACACTGTTTTTTATTTTAATTTTTCACTAATATTGTATGAGTTTCATTTTTCCAGGTTTGTTTTCTTTGGCATTTGCTGTGGTTGACTCGGAGAATGAAGCAAACTGATTTTGGTTTTTAGAACAGCTGTCTAATATATTGGATCAGTCTCGGGTTGTTACATTTGTATCTGATCGCAACTTGGGTCTTTTAGAGGCTATGCCAAATTTTTTTCCAAATGCTCATCATGCATTTTGCTTGCAGCATTTGAAAGGTAACTTGCGGGATAAATTGAGTGGTTGTTATTTTTTCAATGTATTTCGAGAACGCATGGTGAGATTGTTACGTGAGTGTGCTTGTGCAACAGCACAGTCACTTTTTAATGAGAAGATTGAAACGTTCCGTCGTCAAGGAGGTTCTAATGTGGACAGGTTCTTGTCCAATCTTCCATATGAACACTGGACAAATGCTTATTTTTCAAGGAAGCGTTACGGTGAGATGTGTTCTAATGCTGCCGAATCGTTTAACGCGTAAATTTTGAAAGCTCGGCATTTACCTATTACTAGCATGGTTGACACAATTAAGGGACAGATAATAGATCAAATTGGCCAAAGGATGAAAATATGTTCGGATTGGAATGAGAATTTATGTCATAATATGTTTTTGAGATTACAAGCTGCATTTGATGAGGGGAGGTCATGGACTGTGTGAGTTTCGAATAACCAAGGGTATGAAGTGATGTCATATCCTTCGGTCACCGTTGATATTGTGAATGACACGTGTTCATGTTGTCAGTGGCAAATAAATGAGTTTCCTTGTTCACGTGCAATTTCTGCAATACGAAAGAGTGGGCTGAATATCAACGAATTTGTTGATTATTACTATTATGTCAGCACGTACAAGATGTCATATTCTGAACCGATTTATCCAGTACCAACTGTATATCGTGATGAAAGTTCGGATGTGGATGTTAATATTTTGCCACCATCTACGAATAAGCAACTTGGTAGACCAAAGAATCGTAGAATTCGGTTTAGGAGAGAAATCATTAGGCAAATTCGTTGTGGCCTGTGTGAGTGTTTGGGCAGTCACAACAAAAAATCTTGTAACGAGACGTTGTAGACTGGTTTAATGCTATCATTTAATGACATTGTTTAATGTTTTAAGTTTTTTACAATGTGTTTTTTTCCTCATTGGTTTGGTTTGTTTGTTTTAGATAACTTTTCACATTGTAAGTTATATATATAAATATATATATATATATATTATTTTTTTATGGATTAGTCTGTATGCAACCCGCACTGGTCTTGTATAGTGATTTAACACCCTGCTTTGGAACATTTTATTGTATACATATTAAATGTTACCATTTGAATGTTACCCTGTTACACTTTTTCACGTTATCATTTGATATGATATTCGTTAATCAACAATGAATAAACACGTCTTTTTTTTGTTTATTTTTTTTTTGAAAAGAGAAATTTATTGATTTATCTATACAAAAAAATATTTACAAGAAGCAAAGATGATAAGCCACATGTTGACTTTAATCCTTCAAGACAACAAAACCATTCTATATTTTCCAAGTAAAACCATTCAAGAAAAATTACAATCTCTCAAAATCCAAGTAAAACCAACAAGCATGGCAGCACCCTACATCTTCCCATATATAACCATCAAAATTGCAGACCAGCAGTACACTCAACACAATAGAATCTGATCAGGAAAATGCACATCACATCAGCCTACCTCCTTCCAATAACTCATCAGCACATGCAGCAAATCAACAGCACAAAATTCAGCACAACTTGCTATCTGGACAACATAAGATGCCAAGAAAGCAACAGCAGGAGTCCATATGGCCTTAGTCATCACAAAATAAGCTGAACTGATCCTTAAATCAGCTAACAATTATTTCCCTTGACAATCATCTGCCCTTTTAGGTGACTCTCCCTAGACATGCTGGATAAACACCAATCACCACATACCACAATGTCACACAAACAAAGAACATGTATATATCCATGTCTCTCCATTCACCACAGTGCATTTGTGTAGGTGCAAGTGTAAACATGTTACACTTTCAACGTTACCTTGTTACACTTTTCATATTACACTTTGACATGGTAACCGTCAATCAACAATGAATACACACATGTATCCCTGGACATGCTAGATAAACACCAATCACCACTGTGCATTTGTGTAGGTGCAAGTGTAAATATGTTACATTTTCAATGTTACCCTGTTACACTTTTCATGTTACGCTTTGACATGGTACCCGTGAATCAAAAATGAATACATACATGTATCCCTGGACATGCGGGATAAACACCAATCACCAAATACCACAATGTCACACAAATAAGAACATTTACATTCATGTCTCACCATTCACCAATGTGCATTTGTGTACGTGCAAGTGTAAACATGTTACACTTTCAATGTTACCCAGTTACACTTTGACATGGTATCCATCAATCAACAATGAATACACATCTGTATCCCTGGACATGCTGGATAAACACCCCTGGACATGCTGGATAAACACCAATCACAACATACCACAATGTCTCACAAAGAATATGTACATCCATGTCTCACCGTTCACCACTGTGCATTTGTATAGGTGCAAGTGTAAGCATGTTATATTTTTAATGTTTCCCTGTTACATTTTTCATGTTATATTTTTTCATGGTACCCGTGAATCAACAATGAATACACACCTGTATCCTTGGACATGCGGGATAAACACCAGTCACCAAATATTACAATGTCACACAAACAAATAACATTTACATCCATGTCTCACCATTCACCAATGTGCATTCGTGTACGTGTAAGTGTAAACATGTTATACTTTCAATGTTTCCCTGTTACACTTTTTATGTTACATTTTTTCATGGTACCCGTGAATCAACAATGAATACACACATGTATCTCTGGACATACGGGATAAACATCAATCACCAAATACCACAATGTCACACAAACAAAGAACATTTACATCCATGTCTCACCATTCACCAATGTGCATTCGTGTACGTATAAGTGTAAACATGTTACACTTTCATTGTTACCCTGTTACACTTTGACATGGTATCCGTCAATCAACAATGAATACACACTTGTATCCCTGGACATGCTGGATAAACACCAATCACCACATACCACAATGTCTCACAAACAAATGTTTCATCTTACAATAATCATTAAGGGCAAAGTACATAAGCAATGAAAACTTTGTCATTTGTCTTCAAATGTTTTCTTCAATTCCCTGCGGATTTTGAGATCTTGTTCATTCCAAGAATTTGGATGTTGAGAAACAATGATACCATTTCAGCTTGAAACTCGGTCAACTGTCTTGTTATTAACCTCACATCAATCTCTTCTTCTTTTGTAAGTTTTTTCATAATGTAACATACATGCAAACCGCATGCAACCCTGCATTAACTCTAATAGTTAATATGTATCAATGTTTTTTAAAAACAACAATTTCATTTGGAGAACGAGTACTTACGAGTTTGCCTTTTGTTGTGGACATGTCTGACATGATATTATTGGAAGCTCCTTATCCTGTGTGTCTATATCGATCCCCTTCGAATGATTGAACTCCGTAATATTCTTTTCAACATATTTTTTCTGCAATTACATAAATGACTTTAATATTATGGATAAACATCAAACCAATATGGGCTATAAACATGACTGGTGTAACATAATCAAACCAATATGATTGCATCCTCTAGGTACATATCTCGGCTGCCTTTCGTCCTTGGCCTTAATGAGTTGTAATGTGTCAAGACACCTTCTTTAGTATTCAAGACCAGCAAAGTCCAGTGGTCCGGAGGACATTTTTCTTTCCGACAATTTGAATTCATAGGGAAAACAACATATTTTGAATCTCCAAATGCTGGTATGTGCCTGTCCATTTCTTTTTCACGTGCATACTCTAGATTTGGAAGAGTTACAAAGGACTACACATTCAAAATATGTAAAACATATGGTGTTATACAACTGACAAATAATTTAATTGAACAACTAGTAGTACATATTGCTATTTATAAATCTTACCCAACAAAGACTGTTAATGAAGTAGCAACGTCTTTGAAATATAAACAACTCATTGTAATCATCAAATCATTTTAGCATATCAGCTCAACAATCAATGATTTGTTAAAAAACAAATATTATGTTCTACTATACAGACTATGTTACACTGTCAAAGAACACTTTATATTTAGAAAATTCTGTTACATGTTACACTTTTAACAAATATGTACGCTGTTGTATAGCTCTAATTAAGGTGCCATTATTTTCAAAACATTCTCCACATATATTATGCTTCCAACTCCAAACCTAGACCATATTTGAGCACTACAATGTCATAAAAATTGGAAGCAAACTTTTCATATATTTTATTGTAATGAACAATTTTTTAATAACAAAGTAGGCAAACTTGACAGTGACACTTACCCGTAACCCTCTTCATCATATATCGTCGTCAATTTGTTAAAATCAATGGCATCCAATGCTTCACACTCCCGCCACATTTTTTTTATCTCTTTGTCTGTCAGTCCTTGAATGGTAGTTATCTTTTCCTTGCTGTCATCATCATCAACAATCTCAATTGTTCTCCCACATTTGTCTTCACTCAAATCGGTTTTACGGCTGATCGTATCTGACATCACAATCTTTTTTTTCCCTTTTTGTTCCCATTGTGTTCAAATTTTGCATCTCTATTTCGTTTCTTGTCTCTTTTCTTGATGTTTCGGACCATAGATGTTTGTCCTATTTTTTCCTTTCCCCCATGATCTTCACCTGCTATATTTTCTTCCTGATATTTCTGGGTTATAAAATGAACAGATAATTCATTGATTTGATCAATCAACTCAGCGTTATCCTTTTCTAGATTTTGTATTGTTTCCTTGCAACCTTGTATTTCTTCTTCATACGTTTGCTCCCTCTTTTTCAAATTTTCAACAACTTCATTCAACTCATTTATAATCGTCTCATTTTCTTGAATTTCCAATGCGAATGTAGAGTGTTGTTCGTCAAACCCATCACCAGCAGAAACAGAATAGGAATGCTGCAAATAACATTTATCTGTGACAATGTTCCTTATAACAATTTTGAACATATCATTTTCCTTCAATATTTCTTGAAGCCTTTGGGTGTTTCTGTCTGCTTTTTCTCTTACAGCATCAACATTGTGCGTCGCTTCGTTCATTGCAGCATCAATAAGAGATTCAAATGCCACATTTGAATCTCCATCACCTCCAATTGCATCCAACAAATCATCATCATGACCAAGAAATGTATAATTTTTTGTCTGCTTATTCCCACCGCACTCAAAAACTTCTTCATCCACCTGTGCTTGTGTTTTTTCAACTTCACCACTATCGAATTTTGCCTCAAATTCAGATTGGCCCACTACTTGATTTTTGTTTCCCTTATATTTCAGAAAAACTTTCTCTTCTGTTGTTCTACTCAATCTATGTCTCAACACCTTTGCAACATTTTAAAAATATGCAATTGTATACATTAATTAACACAAGTGTAACATGCAGGTGTATCATTACATTCTGACATTACAGTCTTTTATGATGCAAGTGTATTACATGATAATATAAAAAAGATATAAAAATAATGTAAGATTGACATATTAATTTAAATTTGTTATATTTAACCAACTTACATATTTTGACTTCAACTTTTCAAGTGTACTTTGTTTCATTGCTCTCTAAAGATCCGGCAGTTTCCATTTAAGAATCCTTGGTATTGCATTTGGTTTATCAGACTTGACAATTGTTGTATGTTCACAAACCCAATACTGCACATACATGCAAATTTAATATAAGCAAATGAGTTACATTATGTTTATTGGACAGCAGGAAACAATGTTGGAAATGCAAACTTGTTGTTAACATCTTACCAGTAACAACATTACACATCCAGTAACTCCAGATGGGCTGTTACTCTTTCTTTGAAGTGAAGACATAAGAGATTCATGTATTGCACTTGACCAATCGTATTTCTTCATTGCATCTATATCCTCAACGTATGAAACAAATTCATATCCTATAGATGTCCCAGTGGTTGTGAAAAATAGTGTCACCATTAAGAATAGGTATAGGAGTCTTGCAACGTCATCAACGTCATGTTTTTTTGTACCTTTTGTTGCTTCAATCAATCTGCTCCTTATCAAGGTTGATGTCAACGTGCTATCTTTCTTGAATCTCCTTTTAACAAATTTTGTATTTTTCTTATCATGAGATAAAGAATCCATGGGATCACGTCCATCATCAATGGCAAAAATTATTTTCACATCACTCCTTCTCAATTTAATGTCCTCCCCACCAATGTGAAATTTAGATTTATTAACATCAAAGCACATAATTACATCATGTATGATAGTATCGCTCTTCCTACACCATGTCTTCTCTAGTTTTTTGTCAATGATGGATTCAAATAGTAACCAGAATGGTGTTTTCCTCAAAACAACCTTGTGTGCTTCACTAATGTTAATTTCATTTATTGCTCTAATTATCGCAAGCAAATTCGATCTATATTTAGCATCTTGCTTCGATTCCACCATTTATTTTTTTCCCATCACAGCTCTGAGTTGGAAAGTGGCAGAAATTTTTTGTATAAAGTATACCAAAAGGTTGACTAAAAATATAACAATATAAACAAATAACTTAACCAAAAAATAGTGTATAACACGGCCACATAAGTGAATCAAAGAACAGTGTATGACACATTCAGAAGTGAACCAAAAATAATGTATAACACAGTTTAATCAGTGAAGCTCAAAACAGAATATAACCAATAATAGTGCCACCCTTTTTATGTAACATTGAAAGTGTAAAGTGTTACTTCATGTCTAACCTTACCTGATGGAAAGTGTAAAGTGTTACAGGGTACACTAACGTTCTTTTATTGAGAAAGTTTGAAAGTGTTGTACAACACTGAAAGTACAACACTTTCAAACTTTCTCAATAATAGAACATTAGTGTAAGATGATAAATACATATTCTGTTTATGTAACACTTCAAGTAATGTCTCACATTACACAATGAGAAACTATAAAGTGCTGCCTTGTGTAAGTGTAAAGTGTAACGTTGTCAAGAAATGTCTCACCTTATACTTAACATTGTATTACAGTCAACATTACACACATGGTTATCCAACAAGGAATAACCATTTTGCATTCCTGCACACTGTATTATTACACCATTACAACAATTTATAAAAAAGAATATACAGTTCCGTGTGTAATGGTCCACTGTTCTTTATTTTGTTGGTAAACTAGTATGTTGTTACACTATATTGGTAAGTTTGTTACACTTTCATGTGTTACCCTTTACATGTTAAAGTTTGTATATTACACTGTGATGTTAACACAATCAATATTTAATCTTAAAAATGTTTAATCACAGATTATAAGAACAAACAACCATGTCACTAAACAACCCGGGCAATTAACATTCACAACACACAAATTTTGTAAAATAACAAAAAAACTCAGTGTAAATTTAACAATATATCAACATAACTGTAACAAACAAGTGTAATAACAAAAGTGTATCATTAATTGTGTAACGAAACACAATTTTCCAAATAGTTTTTCAATTTTCAACCAAATAAAATAAGGTTCCAATATATGAATTTAAACAAGAAAAAAAGTGTAATGTAACCCATGTTGATAATACCAAAAAAAAAAAATCAAGAAAAAAAAGGGTAATATACTGATTTTTTACTGTGTAACCCATTATGATAATACAAAAAAAAAAACATATTCTTATTGAACAAGGAATAAATATTTTGTATTCCTGCACACTATATTATTACCCAACAACACCTTATAAACATAATATAATGTTTCGTGTCTAATTGTCTATTATTAAACACTGTATTGGTAAATTTGTTACATTTTTTATGTTACCCTTTCTATGTTACACTTTATATATTTATATTGTCATATTCACACATTAAACATTTAGGATTTACACACAGTGTAATCAAAGATAATTACATACAAGAAATAATAAACAATTGTGTCACTTAACACTTCACAGCACAACAAAGTTTTATAACAAAACAAAAAGATTTAGTGAAACAAAATTAAAGTGTTTCAAATAAAGTGTAACAACAAAAATGTAACATTAATTGTATAATCCAACACAACACACACACTAGTTACATTGCCTTCAAACAAACGTATGTGTGCATATGTATTCAGTCAACCCAGTTCACACATATATTCAAGCAATTGAAAAAAAAAAGGTTTACAACATCCAACAATTCATGGTATAAACAATACATAATTTAAAGGCTTTTGACAAAAAAAAAGGAACGTTATTCGTCTCGTCTCTCAATATTCAAACAAACAAAATAGGGTTCCAATACTTCAAATTAAAGACAAAAAAAAATGAGAAGTGTAATGTAACCCATTATGATAACCCACAATTACATAAACAGTGAAGGAAAAATTGTATTGTACTAAATTTTTTGATTGGGTGACCCATTATCATAATACACAATATATATATATATATATATATATATACACACACACACAC